>JACEFZ010025061.1:0-507500 GCA_014155875.1 Cepaea nemoralis
AGTAAGGTATTAGACAAACATGGAGTGATGTAGTAGTATATAGACACAACATGGACGCAGTAAGTTATAGTTTAACATGGAATGAGTAAGGTATATAGACAAACAGGAATGATGAGTCAGTATAGACAAACTGGATGACTGCAGTAAGTATTCACAACATGGATGATTGTAGTAAGGTATATAGACATAACATGGAATGACTGGCAGTAAGGTATATAGACACAACCATGGAATGACTGGCAGTAAGGTATATAGATATAACATGGAATGACTGGCAGTAAGGTATATAGACACAACATGGAATGATTGGTAGTAGGGTAGTATAGACACTCATGGAATGACTGGCAGTAAGGTATATAGACACAATATGGGATAACTGACAGTAAGGTATATAGATATAACATGGAATGACTGGCAGTAAGGTATATAGACACAACATGGGATAACTGACAGTAAGGTATATAGATATAACATGGAATGACTGGCAGTAAGGTATATAGACACAACATGTGATAACTGACAGTAAGGTATATAGACCCAACATGGAATGACTGGCAGTAAGGTAAATCGACACAACATGAAGTGACTGGCAGTAAGTATATAGACACAACAGGGAATGACTGGCAGTAAGGTATATAAACACAACATGGAATGACTGACAGTAAGGTATATAGACACAACATGGAATGACTGGCAGTAAGGTATATAGACACAACATGTGATAACTGACAGTAAGGTATATAGACCCAACATGGATTGACTGGCAGTAAGGTATATCGACACAACATGAAGTGACTGGCAGTAAGTATATAGACACAACAGGGAATGACTGGCAGTAAGGTATATAGACACAACATGGGATAACTGACAGTAAGGTATATAGACGCAACATGGAATGAGAGGCAGTAAGGTATATAGACACAACATGGAATGACTGGCAGTAAGGTATATAGACACAACATGGAATGACTGGCAGTAATTATATAGACACAATATGGGATAACTGACAGTAAGGTATATAGACACAACTTGGAATGACTGACAGTAAGGTATAGAGACACAACATTGGGATAAATGACAGTAAGGTATATAGACACAACATGGAATGACTGGCAGTAGGGTATATAGATATAACATGGAATGACTGGCAGTAAGGTATATAGACACAACATGGAATGATTGGTAGTAAGGTATATAGATATAACATGGAATGACTGGCAGTAAGGTATATAGACACAACATGGAATGACATGCAGTAAGGTATATAGATATAACATGGAATGACTGGCAGTAAGGTATATAGATACAACATGGAATGATTGGTAGTAAGGTATATAGACACATCATGGAATGACTGGCAGTAAGGTATATAGACACAACATGGAATGACTGGCAGTAAGGTATATAGACACATCATGGAAAGAATGGAAGTAAGGTATATAGACACAACATGGAAAGACTGGAAGTAAGGTATATAGACACAACATGGAATGACTGGCAGTAAGATATATAGATATAACATGGAATGACTAGCAGTAAGGTATATAGACCCAACATGGAATGACTGGCAGTAAGGTATATAGACCCAACATGGAATGAGAGACAGTAAGGTATATAAACACAATATGGAATGACTGGCAGTAAGGTATATAGACACAACATGGGATAACTGACAGTAAGGTATATAGACACAACATGGAATGACTGGCAGTAAGGTATATAGACACAACATGGAATGATTGGTAGTAGGGTATATAGACACATCATGGAATGACTGGCAGTAAGGTATATAGACACAATATGGGATAACTGACAGTAAGGTATATAGATATAACATGGAATGACTGGCAGTAAGGTATATAGACACAACATGGGATAACTGACAGTAAGGTATATAGACACAACATGGAATGACTGGCAGTAAGGTATATAGATATAACTTGGAATGACTGGCAGTAGGGTATATAGACACAACATGGAATGACTGGCAGTAAGGTATATAGATATAACATGGTATGACTGGCAGTAAGATATATAGATATAACATGGAATGATTGGCAGTAGGGTATATAGACACAACATGGAATGACTGGCAGTAAGGTATATAGATATAACATGGAATGACTGGCAGTAAGGTACATAGACACAACATGGAATGATTGGTAGTAAGGTATATAGATATAACATGGAATGACTGGCAGTAAGGTATATAGACACAACATGGAATGACATGCAGTAAGGTATATAGATATAACATGGAATGACTGGCAGTAAGGTATATAGATACAACATGGAATGATTGGTAGTAAGGTATATAGACACATCATGGAATGACTGGCAGTAAGGTATATAGACACAACATGGAATGACTGGCAGTAAGGTATATAGACACATCATGGAAAGAATGGAAGTAAGGTATATAGACACAACATGGAAAGACTGGAAGTAAGGTATATAGACACAACATGGAATGACTGGCAGTACGATATATAGATATAACATGGAATGACTAGCAGTAAGGTATATAGACCCAACATGGAATGACTGGCAGTAAGGTATATCGACACAGGATGAAGTGACTGGCAGTTAGTATATAGACACAACAGGGAATGACTGGCAGTAAGTATATAGACACAATATGGAATGACTGACAGTAACGTATATAGACACAACATGGAATGACTGGCAGTAAGGTATATAGACACAACATGGGATAACTGTCTGTAAGGTATATAGACCCAACATGGAATGAGAGACAGTAAGGTATATAAACACTATATGGAATGACTGGCAGTAAGGTATATAGACACAACATGGAATGACTGGCAGTAAGTATATAGACAAAATATGGGATAACTGACAGTAAGGTATATAGACACAACATGGAATGACCGACAGTAAGGTATATAGACACAACATGGAATGACTGGCAGTAAGGTATATAGATATAACATGGAATGACTGGCAGTAAGGTATATAGACACAACATGGAATGATTGGTAGTAAGGTATTATAGACATAACATGGAATGACTGGCAGTAAGGTATATAGACACAACATGGAATGACAGGCAGTAAGGTATATAGATATAACATGTAATGACTGGCAGTAAGGTATATAGACACAACATGGAATGATTGGTAGTAAGGTATATAGACATAACATGGAATGACTGGCAGTAAGGTATATAGACACAACATGGAATGATTGGTAGTAAGGTATATAGACATAACATGGAATGACTGGCAGTAAGGTATATAGACACAACATGGAATGACTGGCAGTAAGGTATATAGATATAACATGGAATGACTGGCAGTAAGGTATATAGACACAACATGGAATGATTGGTAGTAGGGTATATAGACACATCATGGAATGACTGGCAGTAGGGTATATAGACACAATATGGGATAACTGACAGTAAGGTATATAGATATAACATGGAATGACTGGCAGTAAGGTATATACACACAACACGGGATAACTGACAGTAAGGTATATAGATATAACATGGAATGACTGGCAATAAGGTATATAGACACAACATGGAATTATTGGTAGTAAGGTATATAGACATAACATGGAATGACTGGCAGTGAGGTATATAGACACAACATGTGATAACTGACAGTAAGGTATATAGACCCAACATGAAATGACTGGCAGTAAGGTATATCGACACAACATGAAGTGACTGGCAGTAAGTATATAGACACAACAGGGAATGACTGGCAGTAAGGTATATAGACACAACATGGGATAACTGACAGTAAGGTATATAGACACAACATGGAATGACCGACAGTAAGGTATAGAGACACAACATGGAATGTCTGACAGTAAGGTATAGAGACACAACATTGGGATAAATGACAGTAAGGTATATAGACACAACATGGAATGACTGGCAGTAAGGTATATAGATATAACATGGAATGACTGGCAGTAGGGTATATAGACACAACATGGAATGACTGGCAGTAAGGTATATAGATATAACATGGTATGACTGGCAGTAAGGTATATAGATATAACATGGAATGACTGGCAGTAGGGTATATAGACACAACATGGAATGACTGGCATGTAAGGTATATAGATATAACATGGAATGACTGGCAGTAAGGTATATAGACACAACATGTAATGATTCGTAGTAAGGTATATAGATATAACATGGAATGACTGGCAGTAAGGTATGTAGACACAACATGGAATGACATGCAGTAAGGTATATAGATATAACATGGAATGACTGGCAGTAAGGTATATAGATACAACATGGAATGATTGGTAGTAAGGTATATAGACACATCATGGAAAGAATGGAAGTAAGGTATATAGACACAACATGGAATGACTGGCAGTAAGATATATAGACACAATATGGATAACTGACAGTAAGGTATATAGATATAACATGGAATGACTGGCAGTAATGTATATAGACACAACATGGAATGACTGGCAGTAAGGTATATAGACACAACATGGAATGACTGGCAGTAAGGTATATCGACACAACATGAAGTGACTGCCAGTAAGTATATAGACACAACATGGAATGATTTGTAGTAGGGTATATAGACACAACATGGGATAACTGGCAGTAAGATATATAGACACAATATGGGATAACTGACAGTAAGATATATAGATATAACATGGAATGACTAGCAGTAAGGTATATAGACCCAACATGGAATGACTGGCAGTAAGGTATATCGACACAGGATGAAGTGACTGGCAGTTAGTATATAGACACAACAGGGAATGACTGGCAGTAAGTATATAGACACAATATGGAATGACTGACAGTAACGTATATAGACACAACATGGAATGACTGGCAGTAAGGTATATAGACACAACATGGGATAACTGTCTGTAAGGTATATAGACCCAACATGGAATGAGAGACAGTAAGGTATATAAACACAATATGGAATGACTGGCAGTAAGGTATATAGACACAACATGGAATGACTGGCAGTAAGTATATAGACAAAATATGGGATAACTGACAGTAAGGTATATAGACACAACATGGAATGACCGACAGTAAGGTATATAGACACAACATGGAATGACTGGCAGTAAGGTATATAGATATAACATGGAATGACTGGCAGTAAGGTATATAGACACAACATGGAATGATTGGTAGTAAGGTATATAGACATAACATGGAATGACTGGCAGTAAGGTATATAGACACAACATGGAATGACAGGCAGTAAGGTATATAGATATAACATGGAATGACTGGCAGTAAGGTATATAGACACAACATGGAATGATTGGTAGTAAGGTATATAGACATAACATGGAATGACTGGCAGTAAGGTATATAGACACAACATGGAATGATTGGTAGTAAGGTATATAGACATAACATGGAATGACTGGCAGTAAGGTATATAGACACAACATGGAATGACTGGCAGTAAGGTATATAGATATAACATGGAATGACTGGCAGTAAGGTATATAGACACAACATGGAATGATTGGTAGTAGGGTATATAGACACATCATGGAATGACTGGCAGTAGGGTATATAGACACAATATGGGATAACTGACAGTAAGGTATATAGATATAACATGGAATGACTGGCAGTAAGGTATATAGACACAACATGGGATAACTGACAGTAAGGTATATAGATATAACATGGAATGACTGGCAATAAGGTATATAGACACAACATGGAATTATTGGTAGTAAAGGTATATAGACATAACATGGAATGACTGGCAGTGAGGTATATAGACACAACATGTGATAACTGACAGTAAGGTATATAGACCCAACATGAAATGACTGGCAGTAAGGTATATCGACACAACATGAAGTGACTGGCAGTAAGTATATAGACACAACAGGGAATGACTGGCAGTAAGGTATATAGACACAACATGGGATAACTGACAGTAAGGTATATAGACACAACATGGAATGACCGACAGTAAGGTATAGAGACACAACATGGAATGTCTGACAGTAAGGTATAGAGACACAACATTGGGATAAATGACAGTAAGGTATATAGACACAACATGGAATGACTGGCAGTAAGGTATATAGATATAACATGGAATGACTGGCAGTAGGGTATATAGACACAACATGGAATGACTGGCAGTAAGGTATATAGATATAACATGGTATGACTGGCAGTAAGGTATATAGATATAACATGGAATGACTGGCAGTAGGGTATATAGACACAACATGGAAAGACTGGCAGTAAGGTATATAGATATAACATGGAATGACTGGCAGTAAGGTATATAGACACAACATGGAATGATTCGTAGTAAGGTATATAGATATAACATGGAATGACTGGCAGTAAGGTATATAGACACAACATGGAATGACATGCAGTAAGGTATATAGATATAACATGGAATGACTGGCAGTAAGGTATATAGATACAACATGGAATGATTGGTAGTAAGGTATATAGACACATCATGGAAAGAATGGAAGTAAGGTATATAGACACAACATGGAAAGACTGGAAGTAAGGTATATAGACACAATATGGGATAACTGACAGTAAGGTATATAGATATAACATGGAATGACTGGCAGTAATGTATATAGACACAACATGGAATGACTGGCAGTAAGGTATATAGACACAACATGGAATGACTGGCAGTAAGGTATATCGACACAACATGAAGTGACTGCCAGTAAGTATATAGACACAACATGGAATGATTTGTAGTAGAGTATATAGACACAACATGGGATAACTGGCAGTAAGGTATATAGACACAATATGGGATAACTGACAGTAAGGTATATAGACACAACATGGAATGACTGGCAGTAAGGTATATAGACACAATATGGAATGACTGGCAGTAAGTATATAGACACAATATGGGATAACTGACAGTAAGGTATATAGACACAACATGGAATGACCGACAGTAAGGTATATAGACACAACATGGAATGACTGACAGTAAGGTATAGAGACACAACATTGGGATAAATGACAGTAAGGTATAGACACAACATGGAATGACTGGCAGTAAGGTATATAGATATAACATGGAATGACTGGCAGTAAGGTATATAGACACAACATGGAATGATTGGTAGTAGGGTATATAGACACATCATGAAATGACTGGCAGTAAGGTATATAGATATAATATGGGATAACTGGCAGTAAGGTATATAGATATAACATGGAAAGACTGGCAGTAAGGTATATAGATATAACATGGAATGACTGGCAGTAAGGTATATAGACACAACATGGAATGATTGGTAGTAAGGTATATAGACACAATATGGGATAACTGACAGAAAGGTATATAGATATAACATGGAATGACTGGCAGTAAGGTATATAGACACAACATGGAATGACTGGCAGTAAGGTATATAGACACAACATGGAATGACTGGCAGTAAGGTATATAGACATATCATGGAAAGAATGGAAGTAAGGTATATAGACACAACATGGAAAGACTGGAAGTAAGGTATATAGACACAACATGGAATGACTGGCAGTAAGTATATAGACACAACATGTCATAACTGACAGTAAGGTATATAGACACAACATGGAATGACTGGCAGTAAGGTATATCGACACAACATGAAGTGACTGGCAGTAAGTATATAGACACAACAGGGAATGACTGGCAGTAAGGTATATAGACACAACATGGGATAACTGACAGTAAGGTATATAGACGCAACATGGAATGAGAGGCAGTAAGGTATATAGACACAACATGGAATGACTGGCAGTAAGGTATATAGACACAACATGTAATGACTGGCAGTAAGTATATAGACACAATATGGGATAACTGACAGTAAGGTATATAGACACAACATGGAATGACTGACAGTAAGGTATAGAGACACAACATTGGGATAAATGACAGTAAGGTATATAGACACAACATGGAATGACTGGCAGTAAGGTATATAGATATAACATGGAATGACTGGCAGTAGGGTATATAGACACAACATGGAATGACTGGCAGTAAGGTATATAGATATAACATGGAATGACTGGCAGTAAGGTATATAGACACAACATGGAATGATTGGTAGTAAGGTATATAGATATAACATGGAATGACTGGCAGTAAGGTATATAGACACAACATGGAATGACATGCAGTAAGGTATATAGATATAACATGGAATGACTGGCAGTAAGGTATATAGATACAACATGGAATGATTGGTAGTAAGGTATATAGACACATCATGGAATGACTGGCAGTAAGGTATATAGACACAACATGGAATGACTGGCAGTAAGGTATATAGACACATCATGGAAAGAATGAAAGTATGGTATATAGACACAACATGGAAAGACTGGAAGTAAGGTATATAGACACAACATGGAATGACTGGCAGTAAGATATATAGATATAACATGGAATGACTAGCAGTAAGGTATATAGACCCAACATGGAATGACTGGCAGTAAGGTATATCGACACAACATGAAGTGACTGGCAGTTAGTATATAGAGACAACAGGGAATGACTGGCAGTAAGTATATCGACACAATATGGAATGACTGGCAGTAGGGTATATAGACACAACATGGAATGACTGGCAGTAAGGTATATAGATATAACATGGTATGACTGGCAGTAAGGTATATAGATATAACATGGAATGACTGGCAGTAGGGTATATAGACACAACATGGAAAGACTGGCAGTAAGGTATATAGATATAACATGGAATGACTGGCAGTAAGGTATATAGACACAACATGGAATGATTCGTAGTAAGGTATATAGATATAACATGGAATGACTGGCAGTAAGGTATATAGACACAACATGGAATGACATGCAGTAAGGTATATAGATATAACATGGAATGACTGGCAGTAAGGTATATAGATACAACATGGAATGATTGGTAGTAAGGTATATAGACACATCATGGAAAGAATGGAAGTAAGGTATATAGACACAACATGGAAAGACTGGAAGTAAGGTATATAGACACAATATGGGATAACTGACAGTAAGGTATATAGATATAACATGGAATGACTGGCAGTAATGTATATAGACATAACATGGAATGACTGGCAGTAAGGTATATAGACACAACATGGAATGACTGGCAGTAAGGTATATCGACACAACATGAAGTGACTGCCAGTAAGTATATAGACACAACATGGAATGATTTGTAGTAGGGTATATAGACACAACATGGATAACTGGCAGTAAGGTATATAGACACAATATGGGATAACTGACAGTAAGGTATATAGACACAACATGGAATGACTGGCAGTAAGGTATATAGACACAACATGGAATGACTGGCAGTAAGTATATAGACACAATATGGGATAACTGACAGTAAGGTATATAGACACAACATGGAATGACCGACAGTAAGGTATATAGACACAACATGGAATGACTGACAGTAAGGTATAGAGACACAACATTGGGATAAATGACAGTAAGGTATAGACACAACATGGAATGACTGGCAGTAAGGTATATAGATATAACATGGAATGACTGGCAGTAAGGTATATAGACACAACATGGAATGATTGGTAGTAGGGTATATAGACACATCATGAAATGACTGGCAGTAAGGTATATAGATATAATATGGGATAACTGGCAGTAAGGTATATAGATATAACATGGAATGACTGGCAGTAAGGTATATAGATATAACATGGAATGACTGGCAGTAAGGTATATAGACACAACATGGAATGATTGGTAGTAAGGTATATAGACACAATATGGGATAACTGACAGAAAGGTATATAGATATAACATGGAATGACTGGCAGTAAGGTATATAGACACAACATGGAATGACTGGCAGTAAGGTATATAGACACAACATGGAATGACTGGCAGTAAGGTATATAGACACATCATGGAAAGAATGGAAGTAAGGTATATAGACACAACATGGAAAGACTGGAAGTAAGGTATATAGACACAACATGGCATGACTGGCAGTAAGTATATAGACACAACATGTGATAACTGACAGTAAGGTATATAGACACAACATGGAATGACTGGCAGTAAGGTATATCGACACAACATGAAGTGACTGGCAGTAAATATATAGACACAACAGGGAATGACTGGCAGTAAGGTATATAGACACAACATGGGATAACTGACAGTAAGGTATATAGACGCAACATGGAATGAGAGGCAGTAAGGTATATAGACACAACATGGAATGACTGGCAGTAAGGTATATAGACACAACATGTAATGACTGGCAGTAAGTATATAGACACAATATGGGATAACTGACAGTAAGGTATATAGACACAACATGGAATGACTGACAGTAAGGTATAGAGACACAACATTGGGATAAATGACAGTAAGGTATATAGACACAACATGGAATGACTGGCAGTAAGGTATATAGATATAACATGGAATGATTGGCAGTAGGGTATATAGACACAACATGGAATGACAGATGTGTATAAGAGACAGGGTATATAGATATAACATGGAATGACTGGCAGTAAGGTATATAGACACAACATGGAATGATTGGTAGTAAGGTATATAGATATAACATGGAATGACTGGCAGTAAGGTATATAGACACAACATGGAATGACATGCAGTAAGGTATATAGATATAACATGGAATGACTGGCAGTAAGGTATATAGATACAACATGGAATGATTGGTAGTAAGGTATATAGACACATCATGGAATGACTGGCAGTAAGGTATATAGACACAACATGGAATGACTGGCAGTAAGGTATATAGACACATCATGGAAAGAATGAAAGTATGGTATATAGACACAACATGGAAAGACTGGAAGTAAGGTATATAGACACAACATGGAATGACTGGCAGTAAGATATATAGATATAACATGGAATGACTAGCAGTAAGGTATATAGACCCAACATGGAATGACTGGCAGTAAGGTATATCGACACAACATGAAGTGACTGGCAGTTAGTATATAGAGACAACAGGGAATGACTGGCAGTAAGTATATCGACACAATATGGAATGACTGGCAGTAAGATATATAGACACAACATGGAATGACTGACAGTAAGGTATATAGACACAACATGGAATGACTGGCAGTAAGGTATATAGACACAACATGGAATAACTGTCTGTAAGGTATATAGACCCAACATGGAATGAATCAAATCAAATCAAATCAACTTTATTAGGGTCACAAATTGGGCGCGCAGGCCCGTCTTACATTCGGCCCTTCCAATCACTCGTCTTTCGTTCATCAAGAGCATTTACATTTACATAGGAAGAAAAATAAACATTGTGAAATGAATGTTGTAAACATAAACAAGGCTAAACATGGAGAAAAATGTGTAATCAAATGTTATTTAACTTATAATATGACAGATGAGAATACACAAACATATGGATTCGCCTGTTACATAGCATGCGTGTTACATGACATGCATCTGCTCAGCTCTCTCTCTCTCTCTCTCTCTCTCTCTCTCTCTCTCTCTCTCTCTCTCTCTCTCTGTATTCTTTCATATACACACACTCACACGCATGCGCGCGCTCACACACACACACACTAACACATCAACTCTCCCACTGTCTCACTCTCTAACACACAATCCTACACACACACACACACTCAATCTCTCAATCACACTCTCTCACACATACACGTACACATGAACGCATGCACGCACGCACACACTCCCTCACTCACTCTCACACATACACGTACGAATGCATGCACTGACACATTCCCCCACCATTTCTCGCTCAATCACTCTCTCCACACACACGCATGCACACACGCATTCACTCTCTCCCTCTCTCTGACTCTCTCTCTCTCTCTCTCTCTCTCTCTCTCTCTCTCTCTCTCTCTCTCTCTCTCTCTCTCTCTCGCTCCCACACGCACACACATATATAGTGAACAATTATAATGAACAATTATACTGAACAATTATACCAGTAAATGAATTATGGTGGCATATAGTCGGTATGGATTAAGTATTGAAAGAGTTTTCGGTTAAATGTGTAGGGACTCATTGGATTTTTCAGATCTGGAGGCAGATGATTCCATAAGTGAGCACCAGAATAGGCAAAACATGTTTTGTATAGGTCCAATCTAGGCTTTGAGACATGTAACAAATTTAGGCACTTGCTGTTCATTGCATTAGATTGAATCAGCGGCAGAAGATACTCTGGGGTATTTTGAGATATAATTTTATTCACTAATTTGGCTTTGTTGAAAAGGAAGCGCTTTTGTAGTGGTAGAAGTCTTAGATGACTGTAGAAATTATTACTTTCAACGTGCTTTATGCCAGAAACCAGACGAATAGCGCGGTTTTGTAGAGAACATAGTCGTTTTAAATTAGATTTAGGGCAACCATCCCAAACTGTGGAACAGTAATCGAGATGTGATTGGATATAGCATGTATAGAATATTTTTCGTGTGCTTTCGTCCAGGAAGTGCTGAATTTTAGCAAGTTGGTAAATCTTTTGAGCTATTTTCTTGGTAAGAGCGTGAACATGAGAGCTCCAGTTCAAATGGCTGTCTATTAAAAGCCCTAGTGTTTTATGTTCAGTCACATTAACTATAGGTAACGTGCCCATGCGGAGTTCGAGCGGTGATCCAGTTATGGCTAGTGTCTGTAGTTTTTGTCTGGTCGTTATTAGCATGGATTTGGTTTTGCCGATGTTAATTTGCATGCGGTTTTCATTGCTCCATCTAGTAAGATTATCAAGTTCCTTTTGTAAAGAATTCTCTAATTCACTACTGTTTTCTTGACTAGTATATATAGTACAGTCGTCAGCAAATAGATCACAAGTTGTATTGATATATAAAGGAAGATCATTAATATAAACTGCAAAAAGCAGCGGACCTAGTATTGAGCCCTGAGGCACACCAATATTAAGCTGTGTGGGTCTTGATAGACAGTTGTTGAAGGACACGACTTGTTGCCTGTCGGATAGAAATGACGTAATTATGGTCACCATGTTGGTGCTTGTCTTCATTTGCTTTAGTTTTCTAATTAAAATATCGTGATCTACCATATCAAAAGCTTTTTTAAAGTCTACAATCACCGCTCCACAAATTCTACCGTTGTTGATGTTTAAGTGCCAGTTATCGGTCATTTTTGTTAGAGCACTATGGCAAGAATATTTAGGTCGAAACCCAGATTGACTGTTAATTATTAGATCGTTGTTAATTAAATGGTGTAACGTTATTTTATGAATGTGTTTTTCTAGTGGTTTTGATAGCGACGATAATAAGGAAATAGGTCTATAATTACCCAAAACGCTATTATCGATTGAGCCATTTTTAATTAGCGGAAAACACTTTAGCAATTTTAAAAGCAGATGGAAAGTAGTTTTTGGCCAGGCACTGGTTATATATGAACGTTAAGGACTCACTAATGACTGGTGCAGCACAACGAAGAATTCTATTACTGATACCATCTAGGCCGTGTGAGTTTGTTGATTTGAGGTTCAAGGGATATTTATAAACGTCTGCAACAGACATTAAAGGAATCTCATCGGGAATATTTCTGGTGCACTTCTCCTCACAGAATGATGCCAGTGAACTTAAATTACACGATGAGTCTGGTATTGAAGACTTTAGATTCTCTATTTCTGATTGAAAGAACCAACTGAATTCATCGCATGTTATAGAATTTGGTATTGCTGATTCTGTAGGGCGTTTCTTATTGGTTAGCAAGTTAATAGCCTTCCATATATTTGTACTGTTTGAATTATCTACAATCAAATTTTTAAAATGATCTTTTTTTATCCTACGAATGTCATATTTAACTTTATTCCTTAGTCTGCGGTAATTGAGAATGCGAGACAGTAAGGTATTTAAACACAATATGGAATGACTGGCAGTAAGGTATATAGACACAACATGGAATGACTGGCAGTAAGTATATAGACACAATATGGGATAACTGACAATAAGGTATATAGACACAACATGGAATGACCGACAGTAAGGTATATAGACACAACATGGAATGACTGGCAGTAAGGTATATAGATATAACATGGAATGACTGGCAGTAAGGTATATAGACACAACATGGAATGATTGGTAGTAAGGTATATAGACATAACATGGAATGACCGACAGTAAGGTATATAGACACAACATGGAATGACTGGCAGTAAGGTATATAGATATAACATGGAATGACTGGCAGTAAGGTATATAGACACAACATGGAATGATTGGTAGTAAGGTATATAGACATAACATGGAATGATTGGCAGTAAGGTATATAGACACAACATGGAATGACAGGCAGTAAGGTATATAGATATAACATGGAATGACTGGCAGTAAGGTATATAGACACAACATGGAATGATTGGTAGTAAGGTATATAGACATAACATGGAATGACTGGCAGTAAGGTATATAGACACAACATGGAATGATTGGTAGTAAGGTATATAGACCTAACATGAAATGACTGGCAGTAAGGTATATAGACACAACATGGAATGACTGGCAGTAAGGTATATAGATATAACATGGAATGACTGGCAGTAAGGTATATAGACACAACATGGAATGATTGGTAGTAGGGTATATAGACACATCATGGAATGACTGGCAGTAAGGTATATAGACACAATATGGGATAACTGACAGTAAGGTATATAGATATAACATGGAATGACTGGCAGTAAGGTATATAGACACAACATGGGATAACTGACAGTAAGGTATATAGATATAACATGGAATGACTGGCAGTAAGGTATATAGACACAACATGGAATTATTGGTAGTAAGGTATATAGACATAACATGGAATGACTGGCAGTGAGGTATATAGACACAACATGTGATAACTGACAGTAAGGTATATAGACCCAACATGGAATGACTGGCAGTAAGGTATATCGACACTAACATGAAGTGACTGGCAGTAAGTATATAGACACAACAGGGAATGACTGGCAGTAAGGTATATAGACACAACATGGGATAACTGACAGTAAGGTATATAGACGCAACATGGAATGAGAGGCAGTAAGGTATATAGACACAACATGGAATGACTGGCAGTAAGTATATAGACACAAGATGGAATGACTAGCAGTAAGTATATAGACACAATATGGGATAACTGACAGTAAGGTATATAGACAAAACATGGAATGACCGACAGTAAGGTATATAGACACAACATGGAATGTCTGACAGTAAGGTATAGAGACACAACATTGGGATAAATGACAGTAAGGTATATAGACACAACATGGAATGACTGGCAGTAAGGTATATAGATATAACATGGAATGACTGGCAGTAGGGTATATAGACACAACATGGAATGACTGGCAGTAAGGTATATAGATATAACATGGTATGACTGGCAGTAAGGTATTTAGATATAACATGGAATGACTGGCAGTAGGGTATATAGACACAACATGGAAAGACTGGCAGTAAGGTATATAGATATAACATGGAATGACTGGCAGTAAGGTATATAGACACAACATGGAATGATTGGTAGTAAGGTATATAGATATAACATGGAATGACTGGCAGTAAGGTATATAGACACAACATGGAATGACATGCAGTAAGGTATATAGATATAACATGGAATGACTGGCAGTAAGGTATATAGATACAACATGGAATGAATGGTAGTAAGGTATATAGACACATCATGGAAAGAATGGAAGTAAGGTATATAGACACAACATGGAAAGACTGGAAGTAAGGTATATAGACACAATATGGGATAACTGACAGTAAGGTATATAGATATAACATGGAATGACTGGCAGTAAGGTATATAGACACAACATGGAATGACTGGCAGTAAGGTATATAGACACAACATGGAATGACTGGCAGTAAGGTATATCGACACAACATGAAGTGACTGGCAGTAAGTATATAGACACAACATGGAATGATTGGTAGTAGGGTATATAGACACAACATGGGATAACTGGCAGTAAGGTATATAGACACAATATGGGATAACTGACAGTAAGTTATATAGACACAACATGGTATGACTGGCAGTAAGGTATATAGACACAACATGGAATGACTGGCAGTAAGTATATAGACACAATATGGATATGACTGACAGTAAGGTATATAGACACAACATGGAATGACCGACAGTAAGGTATATAGACACAACATGGAATGACTGGCAGTAAGGTATATAGATATAATATGGATAACTTTCAGTAAGGTATATAGATATAACATGGAATGACTGGCAGTAAGGTATATAGATATAACATGGAATGACTGGCAGTAAGGTATATAGACACAACATGGAATGACTGGCTAGTAAGGTATATAGACACAATATGGATAACTGGCAGTAAGGTATATAGATATAACATGGAATGACTGGCAGTAAGGTATATAGACACAACATGGAATGACTGGCAGTAAGGTATATAGACACAACATGGAATGACTGGCAGTAAGGTATATAGACACAACATGGAAAGAATGGAAGTAAGGTATATAGACACAACATGGAAAGAATGGAAGTAAGGTATATAGACACAACATGGAATGACTGGCAGTAAGATATATAGATATAACATGGAATGACTGGCAGTAAGGTATATAGACCCAACATGGAATGACTGGCAGTAAGGTATATCTACACAACATGAAGTGACTGGCAGTTAGTATATAGACACAACAGGGAATGACTAGCAGTAAGTATATAGACACAATATGGAATGACTGGCAGTAAGATATATAGACAAAACATGGAATGACTGACAGTAAGGTATATAGACACAACATTTTATGACTGGCAGTAAGGTATATAGACACAACATGGGATAACTGTCTGTAAGGTATATTGACCCAACATGGAATGAGAGACAGTAAGGTATATAGACACAATATGGAATGACTGGCAGTTAGGTATATAGACACAACATGGAATGACTGGCAGTAAGTATATAGACACAATATGGGATAACTGACAGTAAGGTATATAGACACAACATGGAATGACCGACAGTAAGGTATATAGACACAACATGGAATGACTGGCAGTAAGGTATATAGATATAACATGGAATGACTGGCAGTAAGGTATATAGACACAACATGGAATGATTGGTAGTAAGGTATATAGACATAACATGGAATGACTGGCAGTAAGGTATATAGAAACAACATGGAATGACTAGCAGTTAGGTATATCGACACAACATGAAGTGACTGGCAGTAAGTATATAGACACAACAGGGAATGACTGGCAGTAAATATATAGACACAATATGGAATGACTGGCAGTAAGGTATATAGACACAACATGGAATGACTGACAGTAAGGTATATAGACACAACATGGAATGACTGGCAGTAAGGTATATCCACACAACATGAAGTGACTGGCAGTAAGTATATAGACACAACATGGAATGACTGGCAGTAAGGTATATAGACACAACATGGAATGACTGGCATTAAGTATATAGACACAATATGGGATAACTGACAGTAAGGTATATAGACACAACATGGAATGACTGACAGTAAAGGTATAGAGACACAACATTGGGATAAATGACAGTAAGGTATATAGACACAACATGGAATGACTGGCAGTGAGGTATATAGATATAACATGGAATGACTGGCAGTAGGGTATATAGACACAACATGGAATGACTGGCAGTAAGGTATATAGATATAACATGGTATGACTGGCAGTAAGATATATAGATATATCATGGAATGATTGGCAGTAGGGTATATAGACACAACATGGAATGACTGGCAGTAAGGTATATAGATATAACATGGAATGACTGGCATTAAGGTATATAGACACTACATGGAATGATTGGTAGTAAGGTATATAGATATAACATGGAATGACTGGCAGTAAGGTATATAGACACAACATGGAATGACATGCAGTAAGGCATATAGATATAACATGGAATGACTGGCAGTAAGGTATATAGACCCAACATGGAATGACTGGCAGTAAGGTATATCGACACAACATGAAGTGACTGGCAGTTAGTATATAGACACAACAGGGAATGACTGGCAGTAAGTATATAGACACAATATGGAATGACTGGCAGTAAGATATATAGACACAACATGGAATGACTGACAGTAGGGTATATAGACACAACATGGAATGACTGGCAGTATGGTATATAGACACAACATGGGATAACTGTCTGTAAGGAATATAGACCCAACATGGAATGAGAGACAGTAAGGTATATAAACACAATACGGAATGACTGGCAGTAAGGTATATAGACACAACATGGAATGACTGGACAGTAAGTATATAGACACAATATGGGATAATTGACAGTAAGGTATATAGACACAACATGGAATGACCGACAGTAAGGTATATAGACACAACATGGAATGACTGGCAGTAAGGTATATAGATATAACATGGAATGACTGGCAGTAAGGTATATAGACACAACATGGAATGATTGGTAGTAGGGTATATAGACACATCATGGAATGACTGGCAGTAAGGTATATAGACACAATATGGGATAACTGACAGTAAGGATATAGATATAACATGGAAATGCCTGGCAGTAAGGTATATAGACACAACATGGATGATTGGTAGTAAGTATAATATACATGACATGAATGCCTTGCGTAAGTAATGACACAACATGAATGGATTGGTATAGGTATTAGACATACTGGAATGGCTGGCAGTAATGTATATAGACCACATGTAATGACTGTCGTAGGGTAATAAGATATGAAAACCCTTGGAAAAAAAAAAAAAAAAAAATGACTGCAGTAAGGTATATAGACACAAATGTAATGATTGTTAGTAAGCGTACATATACCATCATGAATGACTGCAGTAAGGTATTAGACACATATGGGATATGTCGCTTGTTTCCCGGAGAGTTTGGATCAACAATCACTTTCAACTTGTATCTGTTGGGGTATTATTGACTGACTTTTGTCTAACACCCCTCCCTTCTGTCTTCCCTTCCATATATCTCTTTCTTTCCTCACTCTCTCTGTTTTCTCTCGAACCCATACTCAGACAACAGTTTTCTTTCAACAATAATAGAAGATTTATAAGAAAACATGTCGTGTATGGGGTATGGAAGGTTATATGGAGTTTGGTATTGTCTTCTAGTGTAATGCAAAGATAGGCGGTTGATCTCGTCTTGCATTTCTTCTCGCTTTTCTGTCAGCCAAACACGGGACTGCAAACACCATAATGGAGTGGATCATCACCATGAATGATCTCCTCCTTCTTGAGTCGGGATTATCCCATTCGTGCAAGAAAAACACTGGTCAGATTGTCTTATCACCAGAAAATAAAATATGATCCTATGAACTCCATGTTCAGCTTTTTATATTGCGTGTCGCCATTCCGTTGATTGTTTGTATCTACCATCAATTAGCCGTACCCGTAACATCAAAGAGTTCAGTGAATCATGTAACTCCTGGCGCTCCGTTTCCGCTGTTGTGCTGGCTCCCTGTCCATCGCTCGTTTGCAACTTCAAAGCGATTCGCTGTTCATTTTCTCGTCGGCCTATTGTCCGTTTCTCCGTGTCCGTCGAATCGCAGCAATGAACTTTTACGAACACCGTATCCTATTTTCAGATCTGTGTCGGTCAATAGCTCTTTATTCGTCTCCTCTCAGAATGATACAACGAATTTTGTTAACCCTTCTCCTTCCTTGTATTTTAATAGGTAGTTATCAAGGAATCATTAAACTGCAGTATTTTCTGTGACATAGCCCCCTCTTAAGAGAGTTGACCGCGTCGACTCTTCATCCCTGTAGTTTTGATTCCTATGATCCTCCAACTTATTTCTCTTCCTCTGGAGTTGGATGTCTAGATAAGAAATCCGCTCCTACATTCTCCTTACCAGGGATCTTCCACTGTGAAGTTGTCCTGTTGCCTCAACAACGACCATCACATCCACCGTGCGTTGAGCTTCCTGCGAAGTAGCTATTAACATCACGTGTTGATGATATGATTGGATCCTCACATGGATCCTCCTCATCCAGTAGGGCGACCTCATATGCACCCTATCATACTACTCATGACTGAAACTAGTGTTGGCTCATCGCTCCGGTACGTTCAGTCGGCCTCCTTTCCACTGGCGTAAGCTATGGCTCACAATACAGACGGATTGTCCCATCCTGATTGTAACACTGCTTCCATGTCCTCTTGGTTTCCCCCGGCTTTGCCTCTGAGGATGTTCCACCTCGTCCTCGTTGGACCGAGTCGTCTTTCCCAAATCTCCTGGACTTTTGCTTCCAGGACCATCTTGGGCGATATTGTATCTGGTCAGCCAATCTTCGGTTGGGGTCCTGGGTATTTCTCGCCTTTCCCGACGTTACCCACCCCTTTTGAACTTGGTTACCGGTGAAACTTTCACTCTTGTCCTTTCCCTGACTTGTGATTTCCCTCCTCCTGTCGTTGGGTAAATCTGACCTATCACGTACTTTCCCATAGACTCTCCTATGTTGTACTGGCGATCTCTGGTCTTCGTCTGGACTGGTAACTTTTGTCCCAATGGCTGCCATCACCATAAAGTGCGAAGCTTTGCTCCCGGATCTCTCCTCATATTTCCTAATGAGATGTCTAGGGAGATTTTTCTGCTCTTCCCCGATCCTTATTTTGTAGATGTTCTTGGACACAACCTTTTCCACAGGATAAGGTCCTTTCCATCCTACTTGGAGTATATTGGGTCTCTGCTGGACCCACACTTCCACTTTGTCTTCCACTTTAAGAGCTATTTTACTCTTAGTCCGCTTGTTGGGTGGTGCGTTCTGGCACTCCGAACAAGACTTCAACCACCGGCGTACATCTCCGGTCATTCCTGGCCAGCAATAATGGCCGGAAATTTGCTGCAAGGTCTCTCCGACACCCATATGTCGATTCTCGCCTATGATGTGTCCACTCTGAAGAATATGAGGACGGTGGGTCTCTGGAACCACCCACTGCTCATGTAGGTTATCTCCCCTCCCAGCTCTCCGATAGAGTAGTCGATTCTTCAGAAAGTACTGTCCCCGTTCTGGTGGCTCAGCACTTCTTTGCAGCTTCCTGTAGCAAGGACGCAACGTAGTATCCTTCCTCTGGGCAGTATGCAATTCTCCTATCCCTGAGATGTCGCATAGTGTCTCTGTCGCTTTTTCCTTCCCTTGAGATCCACTGACTACTGTTCCCTTGTGGGCTGGTTGTTTGCGCATCCCCAAAAAGACATATTTCGTGCCAATGATCATTGGGAATAGGGAGTCAGCTAATACAGCCCCAGGAATAATGCCCGTGACGTACCTGGATTTAATCTCCACCTTGGCGATTGGCAGCGTCATGGTAACAGCACTCCTCATTGCCGGCTGTATCTCTATGGTCTCCCCTGTAAGCTGGTCTAGGCGTACCAAGCTGGCGTCTATCACAGCTTCCCCATCCAAACCGGTATCGTAGAGACAAGCAACCTGTTGGCCATGTACTTCAATCAGTTCAACCACAGGTGGTCTCTCTTGGTCCTGAGTGACTTTCATCTCTTTGACCGCTTCCTTGCCTTCCTCTTTTGATTCCTCGAGGCTGGTTATGCAATTGGCGTCTTTTGCCTTGCATCTGCAGTCCACAGTATTATGTGTTGTCGACTGGCAGTGAGTGCACCATGTTCCCTTCCTAGGTTTCCATGTGTCCTTTTTGTTCCTTTCTCCTTCGCCGACCTCAGCCTTGTCTGTGATCACCGTCGTAGGAATCACTTTGCATGCTGCGAAGTAAGAACTTTTAGGTTTCGATCTGCAGTCCTTCGTGTTATGAGATGGCACCTTGCAGAATGAACGCCACTTCTCGGACCACTGGCGTTTCGCTGGAGAATTCGAGGTGTTCTGGTTTCCTTCCTTCCCCTTCTCTGAACTCTCCTCTGTGTGCTTTATATAAGGTTCCACTTTTTCTCCTTCCCAATTCTTAGGTTTCTTTTTCTCTTGTTTCTCCTGACCTTTGGTTTGAATACTGAGTTCGGCAGCCTCCCCATGTACCTCTACGAATCGTTCCGCCAGCTTATTCACAACATCAATCCGTTACGACGCCCCTTGTTCTCCCAAGAAGGTTCTGAGAGGTTTCGACATTTGCTTTCGCATCTGGTCGACCACCATCATCTCTTCGAGACTCTCATAATCCCTCTTGAATTCTGCCAAATCCATCCATTTCTGGAGATAGGATTTCAGCCCCAGACTGTAGGCGGCGAATAGTTCTCCCGGCTCTCTTCTAGACGATCTAAACTTCTTCCTAAACGTTTGTGCTGTGACTTCATAATGTTTCATCAAAGCGGCTTTAATTCCTCGTACTGATTTTCCTGTCCTGGTGGTAGGCGTGTGAAGACCTCGTACCCTGAAACCACGTAAAGCCTGGGATAATTTAAGAGCCCATCTGGTTCTATCCAGTCCCATAGCGACTGCCATAGCCTCGAACCGATCCAAAAAACTGGTATAATCTTCTCTTTACTTTCATCAAAAGACCGCCAAGGGAAACTTCATGGCATGGTAACCCTGTCCACTCATGTGGGTTGCCCCAGGTGAAGATGAACTTCCTTCTGCTGCATCTATTTCACCCTTAGTTTGTGTCTTGAGTTCTAACTCTTTCAAGCGGTATTCATGTTCCATTTCTTGTCTCCTGGCAGTCTGTTCCATTTCCAGTTTCTTGGTCTCCTGGTCCATTTTCTTGGCCTCTTGTTCCATTTCCAGTCGCTTGGTCTCCTGTTCCAGTTTCTTGGCCTCTTGTTCCATTTCCAGTCGCTTGGTCTCCTGTTCCAGTTTCTTGGCCTCTTGTTCCATTTCCATTTCCATTCGTTTGGTCTCCACCTCTATTCTTCTCACTTCCAACTCGGCCTTTCGCTCTTCTCGTTCCGCTTGACGAATCTCTCTCTCTCGTTCCTGTATGTAATCAGTTAGTTCCGAACCAGCTAAACCAATTTCCTCTCCGTTTGCCCTCAGTTCGGCGGTAGTTATTTTGGGAGTGGCCATAGTTAAAAGCAGGTAGTTCAGCAAGATGAGTAAAGACACCTCAAACCATAAAGAAGTCCTTCCTATAAACAGATAATCTACCTAGAACCTGTATCATTTTCACCTATGTATATCTAATATTATAATGTCTACAACACCACACAGTACATCACAACCACTCTCTCATCCACAAGAAGAGATATAGGATAAAGACTTATGTAGACGTGTGACCGTGTGACTAGGTATGTAATGTGTCTTACTACCTATCCACATTCACCCTGTTTGGAACTTTCACACTGTAAAGTCACCAGCATTAATGAAATGTTTCTACCATAAATGTAATGGCACCATATATCCAATGGACGTCCTTCCATTAAAAGTCATCAATGTATACTTATATTTATTCCAATCCGTATGTCCCAACATGCAGGTACTCCGCTATGCCTGTGCCAATATGCAGGTACCCCTCTATGTATATGCCCTGTTATGCCCAGGTCATATGGGTATTATTTTCTACCCCGCTCGCTCCACCAATTATGTCGCTTGTTTTCCCGGGAGAGAGTTGGAATCAACAAGCACATCTTCAAACTTATTATCTGTTGGGATTATTGACTGACTTTTGTCTACACCCCTCCCTTCTGTCTTCCCTTCCATATATCTATTTCTTTCACTCTCTCTGTTATTCTCTCAACACATACTCAGACAACAGTTCCTTTCAACAATAAATAAAAGATTTATTAAGAAAAACTATGTCTGGTGTATGTATGGACTGTGTATATGGAGTTGGTATTGTCTGCTAGTGTGAATGCAAGATAGGACGGTTGATCTCGTATGTGCATTAGTTCTTCTCGTCTTTTCTGTCAGCCAAAACACAGGACTGCACACACAGAAATGGAGTGATCTCACCATGAATGATCTCCTCCTGCTTGAGTCGGGAATTAATCCAATTCGTGAAGAAAACAACTGTTCAATGTCTTATCACGAGAAAATAATATGATTTGGTAAGTCACTGAAGTTCATATATTTCCCGATTTGGACGGTATTATAATCCACCTCTGAATACACACCGCCACTATCCAACATTGTCTAGAGTTACTATGACTGTTCTACACCATGTCTATGGTTAACAAAGTTTAACGTTTCGGCACAGTGCAATTGCATGCAGTTTTAAGTATCCCTGATTGCCACAGGTTAACGTCTTTTCCTTTTAAGGGTTTTAGTTGTATATTTGTTTGAGCATACAGTGTTCTGTATTTGACGTTAAGTTATCACTTCTTCATATTAAAACATGTCTATGTTCTTGTTGTTTCTAAGTAGGTACTTTATTTGCTCAAGGGTAGTAACCTTCATCTCTTCTATGGTTTCAATAGGAGATTTGAACCTGTGGAGAAGATAGGTAATCTGGTGATATGCGTCTGCTTCATATAATTTTCTTATTGTGATAGTCCCTTTCTAGCCATACTGAAAAGCCTCCGAAAAACATACGGACATACGATTTCTGAGTGCACTAAAGTTTACACGACTAGATAAACGAATGCAATTTCACACATTAATAACAAACACCTATATCCCTATGCTACTATTACACTAATATATTAATACCTTATATATGCCTCTATAGAATTAATGTAAGTCCCCGAATCGAAATTTATCCGCAGCCAAGCACTCTATCCCATTATAAGGGAGGATATTTCTATTCATTACAGGACACATAATTCTATCTTTCCGTCCAGTTTGGTATCACACACTAAACAGAAACTCCATGTTCAGCTTTTTATATTGTGTGTCCCATTCCGTTGATTGTTTGATCTACAATCAAATTAGCCGTAACCGTAACATCAAAAGTTCAGTGAAATCACGTATACGTCCTGGCGCTCCGTTCTCCGATGTTGCGCTGGTCCTCTGTCCATCGCTCGTTTGCACTTCAAAGCATTCTCCGTTCATTTTCTCGTCGGCCGATTGTCCCGTTTCTCCGTGTCCGTCAGATCGTCAAGCAATGAACTTTACGAACACCTGTATCCTATTTTCAGATCTGTGTCGGTCAATGCTCTTTTATTCGTCCTCCTCTCAGAATGAAGTACACGATTGTTAACCCTTCTCCTTCCTTGTATTTTAATAGGTAAGTTATCAAGGAATCATTAAACTGCAGTTTTTTCTGTGACATAGGCCCCCTCTTAAGAGAGTTGACCGCGTCGACTCTTCATCCCTGTAGTTTTGATTCCTATGATCCTCCAACTTATTTCTCTTCCTCTGGAGTTGGATGTCTAGATAAGAAATCCGCTCCTACATTCTCCTTACCAGGGATCTTCCACTGTGAAGTTGTCCTGTTGCCTCAACAACGACCATCACATCCACCGTGCGTTGAGCTTCTGCGAAGTAGCTATTAACATCACGTGTTGATGATATGATTGGATCCTCACATGGATCCTCCTCATCCAGTAGGCGACCTCATATGCACCCTACCATACTACTCATGACTGAAACTAGTGTTGGCTCATCGCTCCGGTACGTTCAGTCGGCCTCCTTTCCACTGGCGTAAGCGATGGCTCACAATACAGACGGATTGTCCCATCCTGATTATAACACTGCTTCCATGTCCTCTTGATTTCCCCCGGCTTTACCTCTGAGGATGTTCCACCTCGTCCTCGTTGGACCGAGTCGTCTTTCCCAAATCTCCTGGACTTTTGCTTCCAGGACCATCTTGGGCGATATTGTATCTGGTCAGCCAATCTTCGGTTGGGGTCCTGGGTATTTCTCGCCTTTCCCGACGTTACCCACCCCTTTTGAACTTGGTTACCGGTGAAACTTTCACTCTTGTCCTTTCCCTGACTTGTGATTTCCCTCCTCCTGTCGTTGGGTAAATCTGACCTATCACGTACTTTCCCATAGGCTCTCCTATGTTGTACTGGCGATCTCTGGTCTTCGTCTGGACTGGTAACTTTTGTCCCAATGGCTGCCATCACCATAAAGTGCGAAGCTTTGCTCCCGGATCTCTCCTCATATTTCCTAATGAGATGTCTAGGGAGATTTTTCTGCTCTTCCCCGATCCTTATTTTGTAGATGTTCTTGGACACAACCTTTTCCACAGGATAAGGTCCTTTCCATCCTACTTGGAGTATATTGGTCTCTGCTGGACCCCACACTTCCACTTTGTCTTCCACTTTAAGAGCTATTTTACTCTTAGTCCGCTTGTTGGGTGGTGCGTTCTGGCACTCCGAACAAGACTTCAACCACCGGCGTACATCTCCGGTCATTCCTGGCCAGCAATAATGGCCGGAAATTTGCTGCAAGGTCTCTCTGACACTCATATGTCGATTCTCGCCTATGATGTGTCCACTCTGAAGAATATGAGGACGGTGGGTCTCTGGAACCACCCACTGCTCATGTAGGTTATCTCCCCTCCCAGCTCTCCGATAGAGTAGTCGATTCTTCAGAAAGTACTGTCCCCGTTCTGGTGGCTCAGCACTTCTTTGCAGCTTCCTGTAGCAAGGACGCAACGTAGTATCCTTCCTCTGGGCAGTATGCAATTCTCCTATCCCTGAGTTGTCGCATAGTGTCTCTGTCGCTTTTTCCTTCCCTTGAGATCCACTGACTACTGTTCCCTTGTGGGCTGGTTGTTTGGGCATCCCCAAAAAGACATATTTCGTGCCAATGATCATTGGGAATAGGGAGTCAGCTAATACAGCCGCAGGAATAATGCCCGTGACGTACCTGGATTTAATCTTCACCTTGGCGATTGGCAGCGTCATGGTAACAGCACTCCTCATTGCCGGCTGTATCTCTATGGTCTCCCCTGTAAGTTGGTCTGGGCGTACCAAGCTGGCGTCTATCACAGCTTCCCCATCCAAACCGGTATCGTAGAGACAAGCAACCTGTTGGCCATTTACTTCAATCAGTTCAACCACAGGTGGTCTCTTTTGGTCCTGAGTGACTTTCATCTCTTTGACCGCTTCCTTGCCTTCCTCTTTTGATTCCTCGAGGCTGGTTATGCAATTGGCGTCTTTTGCCTTGCATCTGCAGTCCACAGTATTATGTGTTGTCGACTGGCAGTGAGTGCACCATGTTCCCTTCCTAGGTTTCCGTGTGTCCTTTTTGTTCCTTTCTCCTTCGCCGACCTCAGCCTTGTCTGTGATCACCGTCGTAGGAATCACTTTGCATGCTGCGAAGTAAGAACTTTTAGGTTTCGATCTGCAGTCCTTCGTGTTATGAGATGGCACCTTGCAGAATGAACGCCACTTCTCGGACCACTGGCGTTTCGCTGGAGAATTCGAGGTGTTCTGGTTTCCTTCCTTCCCCTTCTCTGAACTCTCCTCTGTGTGCTTTATATAAGGTTCCACTTTTTCTCCTTCCCAATTCTTAGGTTTCTTTTTCTCTTGTTTCTCCTGACCTTTGGTTTGAATACTGAGTTCGGCAGCCTCCCCATGTACCTCTACGAATCGTTCCGCCAGCTTATTCACAACATCAATCCGTTACGCCCCTTGTTCTCCCAAGAAGGTTCTGAGAGGTTTCGACATTTGCTTTCGCATCTGGTCGACCACCATCATCTCTTCGAGACTCTCATAATCCCTCTTGAATTCTGCCAAATCCATCCATTTCTGGAGATAGGATTTCAGCCCCAGACTGTAGGCGGCGAATAGTTCTCACGGCTCTCTTCTAGACGATCTAAACTTCTTCCTAAACGTTTGTGCTGTGACTTCATAATGTTTCATCAAAGCGGCTTTTAATTCCTCGTACTGATTTTCCTGTCCTGGTGGTAGGCGTGTGAAGACCTCGTACCCTGAACCACGTAAAGCCTGGGATAATTTAAGAGCCCATCTGGTTCTATCCAGTCCCATAGCGACTGCCATAGCCTCGAACCGATCCAAAAACTGGTATATCTTCTCTTTACTTTCATCAAAGACCGCCAAGGGAAACTTCATGGCATGGTAACCCTGTCCACTCATGTGGGTTGCCCCAGGTGAAGATGAACTTCCTTCTGCTGCATCTATTTCACCCTTAGTTTGTGTCTTGAGTTCTAACTCTTTCAAGCGGTATTCATGTTCCATTTCTTGTCTCCTGGCAGTCTGTTCCATTTCCAGTTTCTTGGTCTCCTGGTCCATTTTCTTGGCCTCTTGTTCCATTTCCAGTCGCTTGGTCTCCTGTTCCAGTTTCTTGGCCTCTTGTTCCATTTCCAGTCGCTTGGTCTCCTGTTCCAGTTTCTTGGCCTCTTGTTCCATTTCCATTTCCATTCGTTTGGTCTCCACCTCTATTCTTCTCACTTCCAACTCGGCCTTTCGCTCTTCTCGTTCCGCTTGACGAATCTCTCTCTCTCGTTCCTGTATGTAATCAGTTAGTTCCGAACCAGCTAAACCAATTTCCTCTCCGTTTGCCCTCAGTTCGGCGGTAGTTATTTTGGGAGTGGCCATAGTTAAAAGCAGGTAGTTCAGCAAGATGAGTAAAGACACCTCAAACCATAAAGAAGTCCTTCCTATAAACAGATAATCTACCTAGAACCTACATCATTTTCCCCTATGTATATCTAATATTATAATGTCTACAACACCACACAGTACATCACAACCACTCTCTCATCCACAAGAAGAGATATAGGATAAAGACTTATGTAGACGTGTGACCGTGTGACTAGGTATGTAATGTGTCTTACTACCTATCCACATTCACCCTGTTTGGAACTTTCACACTGTAAAGTCACCAGCATTAATGAAATGTTTCTACCATAAATGTAATGGCACCATATATCCAATGGACGTCCTTCCATTAAAAGTCATCAATGTATACTTATATTTATTCCAATCCGTATGTCCCAACATGCAGGTACTCCGCTATGCCTGTGCCAATATGCAGGTACCCCTCTATGTATATGCCCTGTTATGCCCAGGTCATATGGGTATTATTTTCTACCCCGCTCGCTCCACCAATTATGTCGCTTGTTTTCCCGGGAGAGAGTTGGAATCAACAAGCACATCTTCAAACTTATTATCTGTTGGGATTATTGACTGACTTTTGTCTACACCCCTCCCTTCTGTCTTCCCTTCCATATATCTATTTCTTTCACTCTCTCTGTTATTCTCTCAACACATACTCAGACAACAGTTCCTTTCAACAATAAATAAAAGATTTATTAAGAAAAACTATGTCTGGTGTATGTATGGACTGTGTATATGGAGTTGGTATTGTCTGCTAGTGTGAATGCAAGATAGGACGGTTGATCTCGTATGTGCATTAGTTCTTCTCGTCTTTTCTGTCAGCCAAAACACAGGACTGCACACACAGAAATGGAGTGATCTCACCATGAATGATCTCCTCCTGCTTGAGTCGGGAATTAATTCAATTCGTGAAGAAAACAACTGTTCAATGTCTTATCACCAGAAAATAATATGATTTGGTAAGTCACTGAAGTTCATATATTTCCAGGTTTGGACGGTATTATAATCCACCTCTGAATACACACCGCCACTATCCAACATTGTCTAGAGTTACTATGACTGTTCTACACCATGTCTATGGTTAACAAAGTTTAATGTTTCGGCACAGTGCAATTGCATGCAGTTTTAAGTATCCCTGATTGCCACAGGTTAACGTCTTTTCCTTTTAAGGGTTTTAGTTGTATATTTGTTTGAGCATACAGTGTTCTGTATTTGACGTTTAGTTATCACTTCTTCATATTAAAACATGTCTATGTTCGTGTTGTTTCTAAGTAGGTACTTTATTTGCTCAAGGGTAGTAACCTTCATCTCTTCTATGATTTCTATAGGAGATTTGAACCTGTGGAGAAGATAGGTAATCTGGTGATATGCGTCTGCTTCATATAATTTTCTTATGTGATAGTCCCTTTCTAGCCATACTGAAAAGCCTCCGAAAAACATACGGACATACGAATTCTGAGTGCACTAAAGTTTACACGACTAGATAAACGAATGCAATTTCACACATTAATAACAAACACCTATATCCCTATGCTACTATTACACTAATATATTAATACCTTATATATGCCTCTATAGAATTAATGTAAGTCCCCGAATCGAAATTTATCCGCAGCCAAGCACTCTATCCCATTATAAGGGAGGATATTTCTCTTCATTACAAGACACATAATTCTATCTTTCCGTCCAGTTTGGTATCACACACTAAACAGAAACTCCATGTTCAGCTTTTTATATTGCGTGTCCCATTCCGTTGATTGTTTGATCTACAATCAAATTAGCCGTAACTGTAACATCAAAAGTTCAGTGAAATCACGTATACGTCCTGGCGCTCCATTCTCCGCTGTTGCGCTGGTCCTCTGTCCATCGCTCGTTTGCACTTCAAAGCATTCTCCGTTCATTTTCCCGTCGGCCGATCGTTCCGTTTCTCCGTGTCCGTCAGATCGTCAAGCAATGAACTTTACGAACACCTGTATCCTATTTTCAGATCTGTGTCGGTCAATGCTCTTTTATTCGTCCTCCTCTCAGAATGAAGTACACGATTGTTAACCCTTCTCCTTCCTTATATTTTAATAGGTAAGTTATCAAGGAATCATTAAACTGCAGTTTTTTCTGTGACAATAACTGACAGTAAGGTATATAGACACAACATGGAATGACCGACAGTAAGGTATATAGACACAACATGGAATGACGCAGTAAGGTATATAGATATAACAAGGAATAATTGGTAATAAGGTATATAGACACAACATGGAATGACTGGCAGTAAGGTATATAGACACATCATGGAAAGAATGGAAGTAAGGTATATAGACACAACATGGAAATAATGGAAGTAAGGTATATAGACACAACATGGAAAGACTGGAAGTAAGGTATATAGACACAACATGGAATGACTGGCAGTAAGGTATATAGACACAACATGGAATGACTGGCAGTAAGTATATAGACACAATATGGGATAACTGACAGTAAGGTATATAGACACAACATGGAATGACCGAAAGTAAGGTATATAGACACAACATGGAATGACCGACAGTAAGGTATATAGATATAACATGGAATAATTGGTAGTAAGGTATATAGACACAACATGGAATGACTGGCAGTAAGGTATATAGACACATCATGGAAAGAATGGAAGTAAGGTATATAGACACAACATGGAAATAATGGAAGTAAGGTATATAGACACAACATGGAAAGACTGGAAGTAAGGTATATAGACACAACCTGGAATGACTGGCAGTAAGATATATAGATATAACATGGAATGACTGGCAGTAAGGTATATAGACCCAACATGGAATGACTGGCAGTAAGATATATCGACACAACATGAAGTGACTGGCAGTTAGTATATAGACACAACAGGGAATGACTGGCAGTAAGTATATAGACACAATATAGAATGACTGGCAGTAAGATATATAGACACAACATGGAATGACTGACAGTAAGGTATATAGACACAACATGGAATGACTGGCAGTAAGGTATATAGACACAACATGGGATAACTGTCTGTAAGGTATATAGACCTAACATGGAATGAGAGACAGTAAGGTATATAGACACAATATGGAATGAATGGCAGTAAGGTATATAGACACAACATGGAATGACTGGCAGTAAGTATATAGACACAATATGGGATAACTGACAGTAAGGTATATAGACACAACATGGAATGACTGGCAGTAAGGTATATAGATATAACGTGGAATGACTGGCAGTAAGGTATATAGACACAACATGGAATGATTGGTAGTAAGGTATATAGACATAACATGGAATGACTGGCAGTAAGTTATATAGACACAACATGGAATGACTGGCAGTAAGGTATATAGATATAACATGGAATGACTGGCAGTAAGGTATATAGACACAACATGGAATGATTGGTAGTAAGGTATATAGACATAACATGGAATGACTGGCAGTAAGGTATATAGACACAACATGGAATGATTGGTAGTAAGGTATATAGACATAACATGGAATGACTGGCAGTAAGGTATATAGACACAACATGGAATGACTGGCAGTAAGGTATATAAATATTACATGGAATGACTGGCAGTAAGGTATATAGACACAACATAAAATAATTGGTAATAAGGTATATAGACACATCATGGGATGACTGACAGTAAGGTATATAGACACAATATGGGATAACTCTCATTAAGGTATATAGATATAACATGGAATGACTGGCAGTAAGGTATATAGACACAATATGGGATAACTGACAGTAAGGTATATAGATATAACATCGAATGACTGGCAGTAAGGTATATAGACACAATATGGGATAACTGACAGTAAGGTATATAGATATAACATGGAATGACTGGCAGTAAGGTACATAGACACAACATGGAATGATTGGTAGTAAGGTATATAGAAATAACATGGAATGACTGGCAGTAAGGTATATAGACACAATATGGGATAACTGACAGTAAGGTATATAGATATAACATGGAATGACTGGCAGTAAGGTATATAGACACAACATGGAATGATTGGAAGTAAGGTATATATACATAACATGGAATGACTGGAAGTGAGGTATATAGACACAACATGGAATGACTGGCAGTAAGGTATATAGATATAACATGGAATGACTGGCAGTAAGGTATATAGACACAACATGGAATGATTGGTAGTAAGGTATATAGACATAACATGGAATGACTGGCAGTAAGGTATATAGACACAACATGGAATGATTGGTAGTAAGGTATATAGACATAACATGGAATGACTGGCAGTAAGGTATATAGACACAACATGGAATGACTGGCAGTAAGGTATATAGATATAACATGGAATGACTGACAGTAAGGTATATAGACACAACATGGAATGATTGGTAGTAAGGTATATAGACACATCATGGAATGACTGGCAGTAAGGTATATAGACACAATATGGGATAACTGACAGTAAGGTATATAGACACAACATGGATTGACCGACAGTAAGGTATATAGACACAACATGGAATGACTGGCAGTAAGGTATATAGATATAACATGGAATAATTGGTATTAAGGTATATAGACACAACATGGAATGACTGGCAGTAAGGTATATAGACACATCATGGAAAGAATGGAAGTAAGGTATATAGACAAAACATGGAAAGACTGGAAGTAAGGTATATAGGCACAACATGGAATGACTGGCACTAAGATATATAGAAATAACATGGAATGACTGGCAGTAAGGTATATAGACACATCATCGAAAGACTGACAGTAAGGTATATAGACACCACATGGAAAGACTGGAAGTAAGGTATATAGACACAACATGGAAATAATGGAAGTAAGGTATATAGACACAACATGGAAAGACTGGAAGTAAGGTATATAGACACAACATGGAATGACTGGCAGTAAGATATATAGATATAACATGGAATGACTGGCAGTAAGGTATATAGACCCAACATGGAATGACTGGCAGTAAGGTATATCGACACAACATGAAGTGACTGGCAGTTAGTATATAGACACAACAGGGAATGACTGGCAGTAAGTATATAGACACAATATAGAATGACTGGCAGTAAGATATATAGACACAACATGGAATGACTGACAGTAAGGTATATAGACACAACATGGAATGACTGGCAGTAAGGTATATAGACACAACATGGGATAACTGTCTGTAAGGTATATAGACCTAACATGAAATGAGAGACAGTAAGGTATATAGACACAATATGGAATGAATGGCAGTAAGGTATATAGACACAACATGGAATGACTGGCAGTAAGTATATAGACGCAATATGGGATAACTGACAGTAAGGTATATAGACACAACATGGAATGACTGGCAGTAAGGTATATAGATATAACATGGAATGACTGGCAGTAAGGTATATAGACACAACATGGAATGATTGGTAGTAAGGTATATAGACATAACATGGAATGACTGGCAGTAAGTTATATAGACACAACATGGAATGACTGGCAGTAAGGTATATAGATATAACATGGAATGACTAGCAGTAAGGTATATAGACACAACATGGAATGATTGGTAGTAAGGTATATAGACATAACATGGAATGACTGGCAGTAAGGTATATAGACACAACATGGAATGATTGGTAGTAAGGTATATAGACATAACATGGAATGACTGGCAGTAAGGTATATAGACACAACATGGAATGACTGGCAGTAAGGTATATAAATATTACATGGAATGACTGGCAGTAAGGTATATAGACACAACATGGAATAATTGGTAATAAGGTATATAGACACATCATGGAATGACTGACAGTAAGGTATATAGACACAATATGGGATAACTCTCAGTAAGGTATATAGATATAACATGGAATGACTGGCAGTAAGGTATATAGACACAATATGGGATAACTGACAGTAAGGTATATAGATATAACATGGAATGACTTGCAGTAAGGTATATAGACACAATATGGGATAACTGACAGTAAGGTATATAGACACAACATGGAATGACTGGCAGTAAGGTATATAGATATAACATGGAATGACTGGCAGTAAGGTATATAGACACAACATGGAATGATTGGTAGTAAGGTATATAGACATAACATGGAATGACTGGCAGTAAGGTATATAGACACAACATGGAATGATTGGTAGTAAGGTATATAGACATAACATGGAATGACTGGCAGTAAGGTATATAGACACAATATGGAATGACTGGCAGTAAGGTATATAGACACAACATGGAATGACTGACAGTAAGGTATTTAGACACAACATGGGATGACTGGCAGTAAGGTATATAGACACAACATGTGATAACTGACAGTAAGGTATATAGACCCAACATGGAATTAGAGGCAGTAAGGTATATAGACACAACATGGAATGACTGGCAGTAAGGTATATAGACACAACATGGAATGACTGGCAGTAAGTATATAGACACAATATGGGATAACTGACAGTAAGGTATATAGACACAACATGGAATGACCGACAGTAAGGTATATAGACACAACATGGAATGACTGACTGTAAGGTATAGAGACACAACATTGGGATAACTGACAGTAAGTTATATAGACACATTATATAATGCCTGCAGTAAGGTATATAGACACAACATGGAATGACTGGCAGTAATGTATATATACACAACATGGAATATAGGCCACATGGCATGGTCGATACAGAAACACGGAACTGATCCACAACTCTGGTGATCGAGTGAGATGGCAGAACATGACCGTCCACGCTTACCGGCATGGCACATGATGGTTGGATGGCTTATTTGTATCGTAACCTTCAACTGAGTAAACCATTTTTGTATGACCTGTCAAACATGCGGAACCACCCTATGAGGCTGAAGTAATAAAGAGAACTGCAAAACCTAGTCGAAGATGAATCTCTTCATTTCTTTGACATAACTGAGTTTCGTGAGTTCATGTTGACTTTTCTTTGAAGTTTAATAGTTCAACACCAACAACACTAAAGCACAATGCGAACGTCTACCACAAAATTATACGATCCTTTTGGCCACCATGGGTCCCTCCTAGACGGTTGGTGTCAGCGTGTTCGGGAATAGAGACAGGACATATAGAGAACAAGGGACATAATAGAGACAGGACATAGGCGGGGATGCAGTGATGTCATTGGCAGGACATCTAAAGGACCACAGAGATATGATAGACAGGACATAGGTAAGGGCGCAGAGATGTCATAGACAGGACATCTACAGGACAATAGAGATATTAGAGACATGACATAGGCAGGGACACGGAGATGTCATAGACAGGACGTGGACAAGACAAGACCCAGTGATAGAAGGGGACACAAGTCTACAGGACTCAGTCCTGGATTGACCAGACAGCCTTGCACTGAAGGACCCGACACAATACGGGCGGACAGCAGTACGACGTGACAGTTGAGACAGCCCGGTTGTCCCGAGATACACGGGGTCCCGTACCACGAGATCAACCGGCCAGCGTGAGGAAAGGCAGACTGGAACTCAATGGTTTAGGGTAAGGACGCATGTGTTTCTGGAGCGAGTGTATATATATATATTTCGGGAGTGCTAGCTGGCGTTGCCATGTTGGAAGATAGCGAGTATTTGAGTGCAGGGTTTGTGATTGCCTGAGTGCTATAATTGTTTGTTAGCCAGCACTTATGTATATAGTGCTTGATGGTTCCGTCGCCCTGCTACTGAGTGAGTGCGTGGCGCGACACTGTGAGCTGTGAATTTCGTGTGAAGTGCTTTTGAATCTGCCCAAGTTTTTATTTTTGGAACATGACTGCATGTTCAGAGCGATGGCAGGTGGCTATGTTCCACAGTTGACCAGTTTTTGCCTTATGCAGAAATGCGTGGCTGCTGGGCTTCTGGTTGACTGCCACTGCCGTCGGTGATGAACTGTATGTTCGTGGACTGTGTAGGTGAACATCTAGGAAACATCCAGATAGGAACAAGACTGCCGATTCCATCAGAGATGAATTGGGTGTTTCGTGGGGGACTGGTGTGTTGACATTCTGGCGGCAGCATTATGCACAGTGTATCTGTGTGGGCTGTTGTTTGTCGAGACTCCTATCTTTTCCACTTTTAACATTGGGCAGTGGGGAGCGTTTTGTGTGATATTCACTGGCACAGGAACGGAGCATAATGGGGACGACCCGTTGCTGTGAAGTTGGAACTGCGACTAACTAACTAACTAACTAACTAACTAACTAACTAACTAACTAACTAACTAACTAACTATGCATATAGTGATTTAACCTCCTTATGTGCGCATCTTGACGATAATCAGATTCTCCTGAATAAGCATTTGATACCACATGCAAGACTGATATTTTCTTGAGTGCATGTGAAGGATCTAAGAATACCTGTGTACGTGTGAGACGTTGACAGTTGGGCATAATGGTTGCCGACTCTGTTAAATGTGAACAGTACCAGAGACAATGTGGTGATGCATTTCAGCCAAATAATAATTAATTTATTCATTTCATATGATATATAACTGCAGTTTGCCCCGAAGATATGCAGCGAGATATGTCAGGCAATAAATCGTTCAACCTTGTGTTTGTGGCTTCTGTAATTTAATTGTCAAAGGGAATACTTTTGTTTGAATTGATGAAACAAACACATTGCTTTTAATTTTAAAAAAAAAATAAAACATTGTTTTGAACTATTGACATAAATTCATTGTTTTAAATTAATAAATCAAATACATTTGTGTGAACTATTGAAATAAATACATTGTTTTGAATTAATAAAATAAATACACGTGTTGAATTGGTGAAAGAAATACATTGTTTTGAACTAATTAAAAAAAACATTGTTTTAAATTAATAAAATAAATACATTGTGTTGAATTGATGAAATAAATACATTGTTTTGAACCAATAAAATAAATATATTGTTTTGAATTAATAAAATAAATACACCGTTTTGAACTAATGAAATAAATATATTTGTTTGAACTAATGAAATAAATACAATGTTTTGAACTAATGAAATAAATACATTGGTATGAACTAATGAAATAAATATATTTGTTTGAACTAATGAAATAAATACATCGTTTCGAATTGATGAAATACATACGTTGGTTTGAATTAAAGAAATAAATACATTGTTGTGAGCAAACCAAAAAAAAATTGTTTTGAACTAATAAAATAAATACAGTATTGTGGACTAATAGACTGTTTTGAACTACTGAAATAAATACATTGTTTCCAACTTATGAAATACTGACTTACAACCCCAGACGGTATTTGTTTGAGAAATATCCATGGGTATCTCCAACTACTGTTAATGAAACATTAGCTTAGAGACCCAGTTAATCATCATCATATGCCATACTGATAAGCATGGCCGGTTATGTTTCGCCATCTCACATTATTATTAGAGTCGTGGATCAACACTGTGTTCGTGTCTCGACCATGTTGCAAAACTATCCAGATATTTACTTACCTGCTTTACCCGGGCTCCTTTCCCCTCAATCTTGCCAGTTGTCTTTAGGTTCTCTAGTTTATATATTTTTGTGACGTACCCAAAACATCTTGACTGTTTACATCTAATTTCTCTTATCAGCTTAAGGTTTTAATTAGGTATATTGTAGGTCTTGCATTGGAGAACATCGTGACTACTGGAAAGATCGTGGGGAAGAGAGGCAGAGGCAGACCAAGAGAAGTGATGCTGGATGGATTGAGACGGTGGCATGGAGGAATATCAGCAGCAGAGTTGATACAGAAAACCAAAGACCGAGATCTGTGGAGAGCCATGAACGCCTACGCCAGCTAGCACGGCACTTGATGATGATGAGGAGGAGGTCTTACTCATTGGTTTTTCTGTCTATGCATGGTAATCTTTGCATTTTTCTCATTTTCCACAATTCCACTGCCGTTAGATGTTTTTCTGCTTGTCTGCTCAGTGTCCATGTTTCACATTGTTAAAAAAGTGCAGGTTCTATGTAGCATCTCAGCACTCTTTTTCTCGATGTAATTGACATCATTTTATTGGTTAGTATGTTTTTGATCTTGCAAAATGCAACCTTTGATATATCGATTCTTATTCTAGTTAGTTAGTTAATTAGTCACAGTTCCATCTTCACGGCAACGGGGCGTCCCCATTATCCGTTATCGCTCCGTTCTTGTGCCAGTGAAAATTTCACAAAATGCTTCTCACTGCCCAATGTGAAAAGTGGAAAGGACAGGAGTCTCGGCAAGCCAACAGCCCGCACAGATCTCTGTGCGTAATGCCGCCACAACAATGCCAACACAAAAGTCCTCCGCGAAAATTACAGTTCATCGTCGATGAAATCGGCAGTCACAAGAAAGACTTCTTTGACCTGGGGTTTATCCCATATAGCTCAGTCTCTTTCCGTATAGAGACTCCCAGGAGTCTCCTGAAAAATGCACTTGTGAACGGAAAAGGCAAACCAGTCAATTCAGCAACAGCCGGTTACCATCGTTCCGAACATGCAGTTTACGCTTCAAACAACCGCGGACAGATGTAAAAGCATTACACATGACATTTACAGCTCACAGTGTCGCGCCACGCACTCACTCAGCAGCAGGGTGATGGAACCATGCACTATCAGTGCAACATGACGAAAATGCAATGCAAACCGTAGCCACAAGCGTAAACACCCTATGGGCTTAACGGTTCGAATGCCTTTCCGCCATGCTGGGGACCGGAAGTGACATAGTGATTCTTATTCTAATCTCTTCTAGACACCTCACATCAAATGGTATGACTATACCGAGACAGTTGTACCGTTATTTCTTTCATCTAACAGACGACCAAAGATCCAGATAATCTTTGCTCGGGCGAAGGTTTATGAGTTTGTAAATCCATATACCCGAGTTGGAAAGACAGTTGTCTGCGATTTGGCAGCAAACCGCTTGCGTTTGTTGTTTATGAAATGGTATGGGTGCATGTTGTTCAGAGAGCTATGGTAAACTACTGAACGTAAAATTTCCCAGGAATCGTCAACAGCCAAAAATGCTGGGGTTGACTGCTACGTCATGGAAAGGATATGCAACAATAAGACCAAGGGGGAAAATCGAAATGATAAATTACATGCTGACTTACAGACTTCTTTCTCGCATATCGGGGGCTTTGAATCACTACAAGTCTCTAATTCCAATTTGTTAGTATGTTCTGATATGAAACCGCACTGCTCATCGTATGGGGATACATGTGACCTTTTCTTTATGTATTCCATACGAGTCTGAAAAGTGAAGACAGTTTAACATTAACCCAGTGTAACATAATGGATTTATCATGCATAGTTTGTCAACTACATTTCAATAACCGGAGACATCATCGCACGAATTTTCACATCGAACACCAAGTCAAGTTTGACATATCTACATATAACGATGGCATCAGATGTAAACCAGGTTAGCGTTTCAAACTAATAAGCCGATTGGTTGGGCCAGCCCACATGACTCAGAAGAACACCACTGAACATAGAGCTGCGCAGTTTCCAACATGTCCTGAATGGGGACGGACTGTGATTCATGTGGTGGGTTATATGTTTGAATTCTGTGACTTATCCTCACCTGACAGGGTAAGCTTGCCTCTTCATGATTAATCTGACGATCATTTATGTCAAGGTTCAGGTATCATGTGTTTGTTCATCGTGTTGTGTATGGTATTTTGAAGTTAAATGCACTTGAAATGATCACCTCAATGTTTGAGCCGACCGAGAGACCTGGGACCATCCCAGTGAAACCCGATGCAATGCTATTTCTCAATGTCTGCAGGCTCTTGATTTATTCTTCAATTCTATTGCCTTTTATGAATGCATATCATGCCATAACATCTCAAGAAGCTGTAGGGAGTAAGATTATCAATGCCCTTTTATGCATTACATCAAATACAAGCTTCATCTATCTTCTGGCTCAGAAGACGATTCATTTGCTTGAATAAATACTTCTCTTGATCTACGCACTTTCGCCTGGAACACACTGCGAGAGAGTGAGTGGAGAAATTACATTCTTCCTCCTTTAATCTTGCTCATATGTGAACCATGGATTGACGTAATACTGTTACATGCCTGGCAGACCCTGTCCTTACACCAGCATCATCTTAATGCTATGGTTTTTAACTACGTTCAACAATTGCACCTCCTTCCTGAGGGAAGGACTAGTTGCATTCGTGAAGATTTGTGCATGCTTTATCTGTCCAGATATGGCATAACACTTCATCTGAAGTTTTCCTGTATGTCCATTCATGCACACGAACCACATTTTCTCCTGTTATGAGAAAATCATTTATATATGAGTTCAACTCATTAACACTTCTGGAAACTGGTGGAGTAGTAATTGTTTGAATGTATGGCACCCCAGAAAATCTTATAGGTTACAGATAATTTTAGAGAGGAGAAGTGACACTCATGAAATGAACCTGACATGTAAAAGGCAACCAACCAACATGCATAGTTGTGACATATTATTTGATGATTGACAGAGGACCTAGTTTGTAGTGTTCTCTGGAGATATATCTTGAATAATAAATAACAAGATAAAGGATATGATTTAGCACGTTTTGTCTAGAGGTCACTCAAATGAGCTAATCATTCCCGCAATAGCCTTTTTGGAGAACCACTTTTCCTTTTGGCTCAAACCCCCACTGTGAGACCACTATGTATCTACACAGAAATTTATATAAGAAGTAACTAGTTCACCCAAGGCCAGAGAAGATCTGAACCATTAGCGCCTGTACAACTGAGGATCCCTCTCACTCAACATAATGTTGCCAGTGTGCTGTTCGTCCGTCACATCGATCTTTCCCTATATTTTTTTGTCATTTTGTGACCTATATCAGTTCAATTAGTCTTTAGGACTTTAGGACGCATTTATTTGTAGACAAACAAACTTCAACAATAACGGTACATTACATCTGTTGGACAAGACATCTACATGACAGTTTCCTGCCAAAAGTGGGACATACATTCACAAGGAATTGTTTACACCACAATTGTACAAGATAGACATCATGTGATCTTGACAACATCTATACAGGACTTTTCACAATATGTATAACCAACCACAGCACTTAAGACAGTCACCAGAAACAACACTTGACAGCAACTGTACAAGAAATTCACTGGGGACATGTACTTAAAACTGATTCATAAAATACACAATTTATTGAGCTGATGGTGAGTATAGTGGTGATCATTGCCTCATCACCTGTCATGTCAACACTTCAATTATTGCATAGAAAATGCATAAAATATGTCACACATGCAGGTTGATAAACAAGATACAACACTTCTTATTTACTCCACCACCCAACAACTACTTCTACTCCTCCTCCCTCTAATATCTAACTACACCATCCCGTTACAGTATCGGTAACTATCATCATTTCCTGTCTCTTGGGAATTTAGGAAATCCTATCAATGGGCAACTCAAGGAAGAAACTACTGTTCTGAGTCTGTTGAATCCTTTTATCATCAGCATTGATGTTGGACAAGCTCCAGTTAGCAGATTCCCCAGAATAAGCTTCATGGCAGATTCATTCCTCTTGAAGACAAAGATTTAGTATGATGATATGGTACTGCATCTCACGGTTGATCAGGCTGTCAGTGAAGGCTGTCACTGGGTACTTCAATAATGACATACATAATGTCCCATACATTGCAGCTACTCACTTAGCCAGATCAACTTCCCTACTGTTTATTCACTCTTCAAGAATCACTGTGTGAGCATCCGGCTGGATATTTTCTAAGTTTTGTCTTAGATAAACAAACACTCCAAGTTACCCCACAGTTCTCCATGAATGTAGTTCATAGAACAAGATTTAATGTTAGTCTCAGTTGATCTTTTGACTGACTCAAGATCACTGTCCAGTTCACCACATTGGTAGTGCTTCAGATTGTGTTATTCTCCCATTTATGCATTCAGCTGTTGAGCTGAGAGAAAACTCTTCTTGATATTCCCACATTTTGATAGGGAGTCACATCTGGATCTAGGACTTCTGTTTAGTTGTCCCAGATGATATATGGATGGCCTCTCCACCATACTGTTCTCTGTTGACATATAAAATGGCACAACATCTCTTTACATATGTTAAAAGATAATGTTATTATACATCAACAGACACAGATTGGGGATGGGAGGAAAAGGATGGGTGTGGTCCAAACACACCTCTCCTTGTTTGATGATGCAGTGTATTTCACTCTGATGTACTGTGGGTGATATGTGTTCCATTCACCTTATCTGTGGTAATCACAAGACCATATGTTGAGACAGGGGTAGCTTAACACAATTATAAGCATTTATGTGGTCTAAGTTCCACCATGTTTGAACCACAGTAGACCTGGGCACAAGGAGGACCAGACACAGTACAGCAATCATTGTGACATAGCAACATGGGACAGGCATTGTGAAGGAAAATGGAAAATAGGCATTTACAACTGCAATATGCAATATGTATTAACTAATGGCATTTACCCAATTAGCAGACCAGACATCCATTCCTATGGCTGTGATGTTGGTGCATGAATGTCCTATTCCATATTCACTTACACAGCAATGCCAGACCTCACCCCTTTTCTCAGACAGACCTGACTCACAGGTACATCATCTTTATCATCATCATGTGCTCTTTCCCCACTGAGTAATTTTCATGTCCACTACAGTAGGTAACAGAAACTCAATTGCATAGCAATGGTTCATATATGCACCAAGCACATATGGGAAAAACATGTTTAGTCCTTGTAAATTTGCATGAGCCATACATTATATTCAGCCAACTAAGACACAGGTTCACACACCGATGGTTCTCTTAGGAACTAGTTTATATGAACCATCCAACAGTAGAGGTAACAGTGTAATGCTGCAGAGAGAAATGATATTCTCTTGAGCTTAATTTTGCCACCAGGTATCACATGGACTTAGCAATTCTGGCGTGCCATCACCGTCCTGTTTACATATGGATATTGAAGCATCTTTCCTTCCACTAGATGTGAGAGGCTATTTATTAAATCACCAACTCACTCACTCCATCATTCTCAGCTTTTTACAAAGGAACGTGTACATGTTTACATCACTCATTCCCATTCAGACTGCCATTTGTTAACTCGCACGAGAGCAAAGGTACAGTTGAGTTAAGAATGAGTCATCCTAGGCATGAAGAATGCACAAGGGGTTTGGGTTTGCGAATCTGCATGAGTGTGCCATACATTCATCAAGCATACGCAACCAGTCACAACAAGGGATTGATATGCACTTGGAGTATACAGCGTGAAAGACGTGTCAAGGTTGAAGATGCAGTGTTCAGAATTCTGGCGCACAGAAGTTAGGTTTTCCACTTTCACATTTTATTCATAAAATACTCATACATTCTTCTCATTCGTTTATCAGGCACAACTACAACATTAAAGTATGTTTTAAAGTGGTACCTGCTGTCCAGAGAACAATATATTATTGAATCTTTAAGGGCATTGTTGGGTCATCACATCACACTAGCGACCGCTCCTGGTGAAATTCCCGCTCCTACTAATTAGATTTTAAAATATGGCCCAGGAATAGCGTGGGCTCATTACTTATGAACCAATCAAAAGACAAGTGCATACCGCCGCCTCCCCCAACTCGTTCTGGAACATTCGATCTAAGAATAGCCCTTATATTTGGGATGGTCCCCGTTAAGACTTAAAGTATCTTTATGAAATGTGTCGGACTGGGAATGAGGAATTCTGTTCCATCATGCTACAATAGTCTTGACGTGGGTCGATGAGTTTACAAGATTGATGTTTGTGTCATCATTGATGCCATCATATCATCATCATGCTTATGTCCTTATCTAAGTGACTTTACTTACTCATCTGATTCCCTGTCATACTTCTGCTGTCCTTATCGGTTTGTCTGATGTCCATATCTCACTGTGACCCCTGGCACATTCAGAATACAAAATAACAGAAGGACCAGATAATGATCAGTGTCACGAAAACCACTGAAGTTACAATCAGAAGATACAAATAACAGAGACAGTCTGATTCACAGCTGCAATTTGTTTGTTACTAGCACAAAAAACAGACACGTTGGATCAAAGAAACTGCCATTTGAAAGGACAGACGGTTGCTCTGGTTGTAGAAAGGGGAGACGAATATTCTTGTGAAGTTAGGGACGAATTGTCTAGCTCTGGGGACACCTGCTGGTGACAGGAGAAATGAATGCTATAGATCTCAAGCAGGAGGGACTTTTGATGTACGGGAAAATAGTCCCGACAGGGAGGCAATCTGATGTTGACATCAAAGAACGTCACTAGAACAATCCAAGACTGTTTGAAAAACCTAACTTGTTGCAGCGATTGTAAACAAGAGAGTTGGCCTAAGCGGACGTGTTTCGCTAGCCCGTGTTCGGGATTAATTAAATTTAATATACACGTGCCTGTCATGGCAAAATGTAGATGTGATTCAGGAGTAAAGCAGTGTTACATAAGGTACTCTATAGATTGTATTTTGGTATAATTAATATAGGGTAGTGAGGTGATAATTAGCTCTGCTAGTTTAGAATAGGGTAGTGAGGTGATAATTAGCTCTGCTAGTGAGAATAGTGTAGTGGGGTGATATTTGGAGAGATTGGAGATGGGTTGGGAGATAGGGGAAATGTCTAATGGTAGGATCTTCCAGTGGGGTGCCTACTGGGGTTCTGCACTCTGTCAATTGGTCTTTCCTTGTCTTATCCTAATTCATACCGAGGTGAAGAGCTCCTCTGCTCCATGACAGAGTTTAGTTCGCTGATAAATATCTGAGCGAGGCCGTAGGCCTACACTAAGCTAGTATGATCAGTGAATAGTGCTCTCACCAGGTGTGTTATTTCTCTAACAGGTTCCCCGCCAGTTTCGAGGAAGCTCTACACGGGTTTTGATGAAGTTCTACTCCGGTTAGGAAGAACACAAGATGAACAGTCAATGTTTTAATAAGATGAATAACTTCAGAGAAGAAAGTTTATACAATAGTGTTTATGCTGGGCCCATGATCAGGAGGGTCCACCAGAACATGGCTCAGTTGAGCAAAACCATATAAACGATTCCTGTGTGATAGGGTTCGCCTAGGGTTGGGTGATGTTCGTTTTTACACCATATATTAAATGAACACTAGGGATTAAAAAGGAACACTAAATGTAGCATTCACATGGAGTTGTAGATTCCAGTGGAATATTACATGGGACATTGTGTTTGTGACAATCTAGACAATAGATAGGATCAAGTGTGTTACCAATAACAGTGCTACCTATTTTCACAAGTACAGGTATTGGTACATTTAAGAACTATAGGGACCTATAGTATGCAGTGTGTAACCGATCCATGATCAGTGTTAAACTATAGACTGTATCTATTTCGGATGATCATGTATATGGATTACCAAGTAGCTACCGGAGAAAGTCAGCATCTGGCAGGAGAGACACATCGCTCGGTGAGGTCTTTGTGTGCTGAGATAATGTGCTGTGGTGTAACCTTGCTAGGATGATCTGACTTGGCTACTGATCTTCTGGTCTGATTCTACACACATTATAGCATACGACACACATTCTTCGCATACACTTCTCACATACATTACATTTTTCTGTTAATAAATTAATTGTTATTAATGTTTAGAAGCTAGAGTTGTTTAGTATGTTATGTTGGGGAAGAATGAGAGGGGGCATGATCCAGTAGTGACAGAGACTGAGAGAGAGAGAAAGAGGTGTCCATAAACTGAGGGAGTGTGGTGGACGGAATCTAGTGGATTCTCCAGGATAATGATAAGGGGTTAAAATATAATGTTTGTGTTGATTCCCCTCACTCCAGGGACGACACGAAAGGTAATCCACGACAATCAGCATACAGAGAGGTGTTGTGTCCATCAGCAGTCAGAGCAGTGTCAACACCAAATAGAGAAGGGGTATAGCTCTTACTCCCAGGCTCTGTCATACGTCTTCTTCCTCCTCATCGCTCCTATTTTTTTCCTTTATTCATTATGATCTCTTTCTCTGTTATATTGAGTTCTATCAGGATGTAAATAGGTATGATTGTTTGAATTGCCAGTGAGGTGAGTGGTGCTACTTGGTGATAGCGGCATGTATAGAAGAAACAGTCAGACTGTGTTGGAGAATGTGGAAACTCAGGTCATCCAGCTGAGTCTTGAGCAGTTTGTCGTCTTGTCCGGAGGGCAGGTAGTGTCACCATAAGTTCCATTCAACAATGGCGCTAGTAACCGACGAAGGCTCAGTTCCCTTTTCCCCCAGCATGTTGATTGCTACAGCTGTAATGCAGCACATTCCTAGAATCCTCCATCAAATATTTTTGGATAGTGGAAAAGGGATGCCCTCATCAACATAGGCAATCTATTTTGTTTTCTTCAATGATTCATCCATGAACACAATTGTGTAGAGTGTTCAGTATTTTCAGAGACATATATTTGGTTAGATTAGCATAGACATTTGACACTGATACATAGTTTGGGGAAGATGAGGAGGGTAGTTAAGGTTGACTCATCCACTATAATGATGTCTTGATGATTCAATGATTTATATGTATTTATTTGTGGAACCATTATTGTTCTCTCGTCCACCTTTCTACCAAATTTGATAGTTCATTAAACTTTAAAACTTTATGTAATTCTTGCATTCACTTGATTGTGATGTTTTTTAAATTCACTTCGTGTTTAATTAATGTTTAGTTAACACATCTTAATAATTTGGGAATAAGTAAGGCTGGATGATCCCACGTTGGTAACTGACTAAAATTATCCCATGGTAACGGCCCAGGTTCCCAAATTCCATCCAGGAGAACCCTTTTCATTTATTCTTTACACTTTCCCACTGGACCATGATGGATTAGTAGGGGCTTTTGTGGTTCTGAGCTTTAAAGGTTCTTCTAGGAGGGGTATCCTCTGGTCATCCACTGCACCTCTATTAGTCTCCAGTCTTCTTTACTTGTCCTGCCACTGGACTCAGATGGACTCAGGCGAGGGAGTGAGGTCGACGAATTGCGCAACTCTTCCTCACTTTACTTCAATTTATCGCGCATGTCATTCGTCATCCAACTTCATATACCACCTTCAAGCGCTGTGGTGATGGGCGAGCGGCGATGCTGCAGGTGTGGGTACGCTGGCAATCGTAGTCGCCGACCTGCACACAGGTGACTCGGGCTATATGGTCGTCTTCTAATGACCGGAACAGCGGTGGGATTCGGCAGCCCCCTGAGCGACTGGGCAGCCCTCTATAGGAACACACTGCTCACCTCCATAGCATGAGGAAGGGGCTAGAAAAGGTGCCTGAACCATTGTTTGCTCCATCATTAACTAACCAGCTAGCCGCGGTTGGTGGGTACCCTATACTGCGGTCGACATACAAACAAAGCAAAAAAAGGTAAAGCTAAAACAGCTAACCATATTCCCTTGCCATTCGGAACTTGGAATGTACGCATCCTACTTGATAGAGACGGCGCGTGCGCCCCTGAGAGACGAATAGCACTAATTGGGCGAGAGCTGGGCAGGTACAACATCGACATTGCAGTCTTGAGCGAGACACGACTTGCAGAAGAAGGCAAACTCTGCGAAGTAGGTGCCGGCTACAAATTTTTTCTGTTTTGGAAGGAAAAGCGAGGAAAGATGCCAGTCCGGTGTGGGATTTTCCATTAAGTCGGCCCTGGTTGGCAAACTAGTTGAATTTCTGAAGGCTATAAATGACAGGCTTATGAATATTAAGTTACCCCTTCTGAAAGGAAAGAAGCATGCAACCATTGTGAGTGTCTACGCACCAACCATGACAAATGAAGATGACGTCAAAAACAAGTTCTATGAAGACCTGCACAACGTATTAACATCTGTTCCCAAAGGAGACAGATTTATACTCCTTGGGGACTTCAATGCCAGAGTAGGTAAGGACACCGCCTCTAGGAATGGCATCTTTGGAAAGTACGGAGTCAGAAATTGTAACAGCAATGGGCTCCTCCTACTTTAGACCTGTGCCGAACACGATCTCCTGATAACCAACACAACTTTCCGTCTTCCCACGAGAAATAGGATATCATAGATGCACCCTCCCTCGAAACACTGGCACCTCATTGACTATGTCATCGTGAGGAGGAGTGACAGACAAGACGTTCCGGTGACAAAATCCATGTGTGGTGCCGAAAGCTGGACAAACCATAGTCTCCTTATCTCGAAAATAAACATACATATCAAAATATCAAACCACCACGGCGTCCTCAAGGGGCAAAAAAAAAATAAATAAATGTCACAGCAAAACAGCAAAGCAATGCAGCTGTCGTTTGAAAACATGCTGGAAGACCGCCTCAAACCCAATGCTGCAGCTAAACAAGATGTGGAAACAGAGTGGAGAGCCCTACAGGACAATTTACAACACTGCTATGGAAATCCTGGGTCCAGCCCTCGGAAAGTATAAAGACTGGTTTGATGAAAATTCTGAAGGCATCAACCAATTGCTGGCAGAGAAACATCTTCTTCTCAAGGCACATTTGAATGACCCGAAGTAAACATAAAAAAGATGCCTTCAAGAACATTCAGAGAGTAGTGCAGCAGAAACTTCGACACATGCGGGACTCCTGGTTGAGCAGCATAGCTGATGAAATTCGGGGCTTTGCTGACAGACATGATATGAAAAACTTCTACGACTCACTGAAAGCGGTCTGTCGTCCTACATCACCAGGCATAGTTCCCCTCCTCAGTGCAGATGGGGGAACATTGGTCACCGATAAGAAAGAAATCCTTCAACGCTGGGTAGAGCATTTCAGCAACATCTTAAATGCAACTTCCTTCTTCGATGATGAAACCATCAACTGTCTTCCTCAAGATCCCACTAATGATACACTTGATGACCTGCCAACCATAGTGGAAGTAAACAAAGCCATCCAGCAACTCTCCAGCGGCAAGGCACCTGGTCCTGACTCCATCCCAGCAGAGATATCAAGGCAGGTGGGCCGGTTATAATAGAGCAGCTTCACCAAGTCTTTACAAACATATAGGTGAACGAGACCATGCCACAAGATTTCAAGGACGCGTCAATAGTCCACCTTTACAAACGTAAAGGAAACCGCCAATCCTGTGACAACCACCGAGGCAGCGCCTTTATCTCAATCGCAGAAAAGATACTCGCCAGAATTAATCTCAATTGCCTCACTGCCCATCTCGATCAAGGTCTTCTTCCTGAAAGTCAATGTGGCTTCAGAAAAGAACGTGGAACTGTTGACATGATTTTCTCTGTAAGGCAGCTGCAAGAGAAATGTCAGGAACAGAACTCTGAAATGTTCTCCACTTTCATTGAACTTACCAAGGCTTTTTATACTGTCAGCAGAGAAGGACTGTGGAAGATTATGGCGAAATATGGCTGTCCACAAATGTTTGTCCAAATAGTGCGGCTTTTCATGATGGTATGCAGGCAAGAGTGCATGAAAATGGTGAACTGTCTCAGCCCTTTCCTGTCACCAATGGAGTGAAGCAAGATGTGTCCTGGCACCAACACTATTCAGCCTCATGTTTTCAGCTATGTTGACGAATACCTTCGAGAACAACATCATTGGAATAGACACCAACTACTGCATGGATGGAAAGTTGTTCTGAATCAGAAAGCTAAAAGCCCAAACCAAAACTTACAGCGAAACCGTCAGAGAGCTCCTGTTTGCTGATGGTTGCGCTCTATATGCCAACTCAGAGACAGACATGCAACATAATGTTTCAGCTTACTCATACGCCTGTGCCAACTTTGGGCTCAATATCAACTTGGAGAAGATTATAGTTATGTACCAGCCAGCTCCAGGGAATAATCACATCGTGCCGAATATCAAGGTGAACGGTCATAGACTAAGTGCTGTGGACAAATTCACCTATCTTGGTAGCACTGTGTCACAAACTGGCACAATTGATGACGAGGTGAATGCGAGAATCTCCAAGGCCAGCGCGGCCTTTGACAGACTGTACAAGAATGTATGGGACAAAAATGGAATAAGCCTGCAAACAAAGCTGGAGGTCTATAAAGCAGTTGTATTATCCACACTGCTATATGCTTGTGAAACATGGACTGTTTATCAGCGACATGCTAGGAAATTAAACCACTTCCACACAGTCTGCCTTAGGAAGATATCCCAGACACTGAAGTTCTAGAAAGAGCATCCATGCCCAGCATCCACACTCTACTAATGAAAAATCAGATTCGCTGGGCTGGTGACTTAACTCGTATGCCAGATCACAGGCTCCCTAAACAAATTTTTTACGTCGGACTGCGTTGTGATAACGCTCCTAAGGCGGCCAAGGGAAACGCTCTAAAGACACTCTGAAAGTCTCACTGAAAGCTTTTGGAATTCATCCTGACACCAGGGAGACTGCTGCTAAAGACCGTAATTCATGGCGTACATCATTACATACGGGTGCAGTCAGGACTGCAAGAGCTGTGAAGAAAAAGCAGGACAGAAACACCACTGCAGCAGATCCTCCTTATGGAACGTCAAGCATTCTTTGCCCACATTTTCAAAGAACATTTCGAGCCAAAATAGGCCTTATCAGCCATCTTAGAACTCACGGCTCCATACTTTCAACCTCACTGGATGAAATGAATGGTCATCATCATTCTTGATTGAGAAACAACAGGAGGGACAAATATCTGGTGTGTTGTAATACTTTTTCGGGACTTCCCTTAACCTGTCGAGTTCTCTATAGTCAAAATATACTCCAATGACTATTACACACAAGTAGAGAATACTTCCAAGACTCTAGTTGTCACGAGTACGGGGGATGCATATAGTGCGATTGAATCTCACAATCTTTATCACCTTACACCCAGGGCGCGAGCAGAAATATACATTGACCTTGAAGGTCACAGCACATGTAAACAGTATGGGAGATACATTCTCAGGTATTGATGGACACTCATAGAGAGGACATTCACTGATTCAGTGCCTAAGGATAATATATCGCCAAATGTGACTTACCAGTTGTAAAAAAAAGGGCGATATATCGCCGTACTGGGTTCATCGTGTTTTCTGTTTCCTTTCGCGGTATCTTTCGCAATATTAATGTTCAGCGAATGGACATTTACATTATAATCCCTGTTCATTTGAATGTGCACAGTGTTTGGTGCAAACTTACTATGTTGTTTGGTACTGGAGATCTGATAGCTAAACGGGTTATGTAACAATTACAGCTAAAGGCACATCCGATTCGAACTTTCCAACCACAAAAGAGAACAGCACTTTGTTGGAGAATCAAATGTAGGTAAGTGTTGTTTGTTCATCAAGAATGATGATGATCATTCATTTCATCCAGTGGAGGGTGAAAGTACGGAGCCGTGAGTTCTAAGATGGCTGATAAGGTCTATTTTGACTAGAAATGTTCTTTGACAATGTGGACAAAGAATGCTTGACGTTCCAGGAAGAAGATCTCCTGCAGTTGTTGTTTTTTTTTTGTCCAGCCTTTTCTTCACAGATTTTGCAGTCCTGGTTGCTTCACAAGTGACTGCACCCTTGCGTACTGATGTACTTGAATAACGAAGACAAAAGAAATAGACTGCATGATTTATTGCCTGGCATATTTCGCTGCATCTCGTCAGGTACATACTGCAGAAATCACACAACATAAAGTGAAATAACTAGATAAATCCTTCAAACTGAAATATACACATGTTCGCACAGTAACGTCGATTGTCTACCACGGTAATTGTATACTGACTAACATGTCTTTCTGCTTGCACAAGGACGGCTTACGTTGGTTGATCATATGGCTTCAGCAAACCTTAACAACCGACTACTCTGTGTGTTGAACAACACACGGAAGGCACTGTCTCTTTCAACCACGTGACCGCTCTCGAGCACATGTCTCGTAACCGATGAAGCAGGACGGTTCCGGTGTGTCGGCCTGCCTAGGCTACCATGTCTGTGTGTAGTATCTTGTCGACCCAGTTCGGAGTGTGTTCCGAAACCCTGCAATGTAACTGTCGCTCTGTTCCACCTATGTAGATGGCCTCGCACCTGCATGTAAATTGGTAAATACAATTTGATTTGGCGTTTAAAGCTACAGGTTCTTTTACTGCTGGGGTGGGGATCGGTCAGGTTTTGTACCTGATAACTGGAGTTGCAGCACAGAATGTTCGCCCGACTGCTGTGATGAGCCGGTCCTGCTAACTTTGCATTACGTCACCTCCTCGGAAGGTTAATTGGATGAATACCTTGAGTTTAGGGACTGTAGTTACTTCTGGTTTCGGTTTGGGCTGTTGGCAGTGGCGCTTTATAAATCCTGTGGAGTACCCATTCAGGTGTAAGGCATTCTTCAGAGTTTCAAATTCCTATGTCAGTGTGTCCTGGGTGCATATCTTCCTAGCTTCGTCAAACAGGGTCCGTACTAAGCCCCGTTTGTACTGGACAGGTGCGAAGCTCTGAAAATTTAAGTATTTACCAGTCCATGTTTCTTTACGATACACCGATCTTTGAATTGTGCCGTTTGCTCTACGTCTCATTAGGATATCTAGAAACGGCAACTCTTCGTTGTGTTCGTGTAGAGAGATGTTTTTATGTGTCACGTTCATTGTGGCCTGGAACGACGTTGCTTGTAGTTTGTCTGTTGTGATAATTAGTATATCATTCAAGTAACGACGGTAGAAGGCCAAGTTATTGATGTCTGAAGATCTCTTTTCTTCTAAGTGTGCCATGAAGATGTCCGCTAGAATAGGTCAAAGCGGGTTCCTCATGGCCACTCCGTCAATTTGGCGGTATGACATTTTTAGAAAGTTTAATTGTATGTTGGCGGTACATAATTTTAATAGCCTCTCTAGAATAGCTGATGATATGCCTAGTTTTAGTTGTTTGTCTCTAATGCGTTCACTTATTATATACACGGTCTCATCTAATGGAACGTTGGTGAATAAGGAGGCAATATTCATGGATGCCATGTGTTTATTATTTATGTCCATAGTATCAGATAATTCAACCAGTTCGAATGTATCTCTGAGTGTTCTTGGATCGAAGGACTGTCGTACTGGTTTTAAAATTTCAGCTAGCCATCTCGCCATTCGGTGTTGTGCAGAGTTAACCACGGACAGGATCGGTCTTAGTGGGATGCCGGGCTTGTGAAGCTTGGGTAGACCATACATCTGAGAAGTTTGGGAGCCACGCGGTGTGAGCGTTTTTGCAGTGGCCTCACTGATGAGTCCCGCATTCACAAGTGACTGTATCTCTTTCCTCATTTTTGCATCCAGGTCCTCCAACTTCTTGACTATTTGATCTACCCTGAATTTAGATTCATCTGATAATATTTCATCCATTTTTCTCTGGTAGTCTGACATGTCCATCAGTACTGCACCACTCCCTTTGTCAGGTCTCAATATTACGAAGGTTTTGTTAGCCTTTAACGCTTATAAAGCAGTAAGGTGTTCGTTGGTCAGCGGACATGTCTGTTTAGAGGGTGTTGTGCGATACTGGTGTTCTAAATCTACCAATTTGGCCTTCAGCCACCCGACCGACTCAGCAGAAGTAGGTGAAAACTTGGAGACTTGATCAAACAACATTTCACAGCCGCAACATAAATTGTACAGTCTGTTAACTGTGGTGATTACGTCCATGTCACCGTTGATATAACGTCCATTTCATAGTGATGTACGTTACATAATGATGTACGCCAGGATTTTCGGTCTTTGGCAGCAGTCTCCAAAGTGTCATGATAAATTCCAAAGCTTGTAGTCAGATCTTCAGAGTGTCTTTAAAGCGTTTCCTCTGGCCACCTTGGGAGCGTTTACCATAACACTGCTCGCCCTAAAAAAATTCGTTTAGGGAGCCTATGATCTGGTAAGTAGGTAAAATTTAAGGTAGCACGTTCGAATCTTGATGTGCTATAGCGCTCAACATTTGATTGTATAATGTTACCACAGACAGCCACTGTGGGGTAGTGGGAGCTGGCCTGTCTGTCGGCCCGCGGATCATGTGTTGAAGGTTTCTAGAGACTGGGATTTTCTGTGAACTCTGATTTAGGATCCCAGGCCGTCTGAGCTAAACTTTTGTAAACGTCTTCATAGCATGTTATGGGAAGTAACGGCAGCGGTAGTGAGTCTGGCCACGTCACCCATCCAGTGTCCACTAGTCTATCAATGTGTGTGTAGCACAATATACCGGATAGGTCTAACAATGTGAAAAGTGGTCATTTACTTTTAATTTTGTTCTAGTGTATCACTAGAGTATCCGGTTTTAAGCCAATATCTAGAGTATCCGGTTTTAAGCCAATATCTAGAGTATCCGGTTTTAAGCCAATATCTAGAGTATCCGGTTTTAAGCCAAGATGGCGAGACGTGTTTCTTTCTAGCTCGGCTTGGAACGGTTGATCGGCGGTCCGACAAACCACCATCGTAAAACTCCCCGTTGTTTCATAACCTGATTTCTGGCTCTAAATGTTATGTTGCTTCGCTGAAATTTGTTGAATTCCAAGGATATTTCAAATTGGCTATTGGAACGTTAAAATCCAACCCACGTGTGTAGTGAAGTGTGTGTTGTGTTATGAACGGTTACAACCGGACCGGGACATTCTCGACGTGTTTCCTTCAAGATCAGTAAATGTTATAATGTGTCGCTCAAATATGTTAAACTCCAAGGATACTTTCAAGATTGCTTATTGGAATGTCAGAACTATGTACCAGACGTGGAAAACGACTCAGGTGTGTAATGTTATGAATGAATACAGCCGGGATATTCTGGACGTGTTTCCTTCTAGCTTGGCTTAAGACGGTTTATTGACGATCTGACTAACCATTTTCCGTTGTTTCAGAATCAATTTTTGGTTGTAAATGTTATAATGCGTCGCTCAAACTTGTTACACTCCAAGGATACTTTCAAGATTGGTTATTGGAATGTCAGAACTATGTACGAGACGGGGAAAACGACCCAGGTGTGTAATGTTATGAATGAATACAACCTAGAAATTCTCGGGGTTAGTGAGTGCAGATGGACTGACTCAGGTAAGACATTTCTCAACTGTGAACAAAGACACATAATTTATTCAGGAAGAACCGACAACCATGATTCGAACGGAGTCGCTATCATCATGTCAAAAAATGTAGAAAGATCACTGATCAGCTGGGAACCAGTAAATGATAGAATCATAACAGCGCGTTACCAAACAAAATATTTCAAGCTAACACTCATACAGTGCTACGCACCTACCAACGCCGATACAGACATCAACAAAGATAATTTCTATGAATAACTAATTGGTACCATCAACTCATCTCCCAAACTCGACATTGTTGTTGTAATGGGTGATTTCAATGCCAAGATAGGGTCTGACAATAAGGGTGTTGAGAGATATATGGGAATTCACGGCTTAGGGGACATGAACCAAAACGGAGAGAGACTGCTAGAATTCTGTGAAATAGCAAATCTAATAGTAGCAAACTCTTTATTTCCGCACAAAGATATACACAAAGTCACGTGGAACTCGCCTGATAGCATCATGAAAAAATCAGATAGACCATTTTTGCATTAATGCCAAATTCCGTTCATCAGTACAAGACGTCAGAGTCTACAGAGGTGCAGATGCTGGCAGTGATCACAATCTCTGCATTGCCAAACTAAAAATAAAACTCAAGACTCTGTACAGATCACCCAGAATTAAGAAAATAAACTCAAAGCCCCTACTGACTAAAGAACACCAACTCGCATTAAATTCAGAGGTACAAAGTATCTATGTTAACAAAGAAAGTATATCGAGCAATGCGAATATTAAAAACAACATTGAGGAAAATTGGAATTTCCTAAAAAATACCTTGCTAAATGCTGCAACAAACACAGTCGGCTTCGTACAAAGACAGAAGAAGAAGTGGCTAAGCGATAACACCTGGACGAAGATACAAGAAAGAAAACAAGCAAAACTAACACTTCTTTCTGCAAAAGACACATCTACATATGAAACCCATTAGCAAAAATACTCTATGTTGGATAAAGAGGTGAAATCAAGCGCACGAAAAGACAAACAGAACTTTATTCACAGCCTGGCCTCCGAAGCCGAAGCAGCTGCCAGAACTGGAAACAACAGAGCCGTATTCCATATCATGAAGCAACTATGCAATCACTCACCTACACCAAATATACCCATCAAAGACAAACAAGGCAATCAATTGTTATCCGATGACCTTCAAAAGCAACGATGGGCAGAACATTTCAAAGAAATATTAAGTAGACCGCAGCCTGACACTGTTCCGAACCTGGATGGAGAAACCACCATTCCCCCACTAGATGCCTCCTGCGAGTCATTCACCATGGAAGAGATTAAAGCAGCCATCAAAAAATTGAAGAACAACAAAGCTGTTGGTGAAGATGAAATCTCAGGAGAAATGCTCAAAGTAGCAGATGAGAACACCTTACAACGTTTGTTACAGCTGATCAATGAAATCTGGCAAAGCGAATCCCCACCACAACAGTGGAAAGATGGTGTAATTTTCAAACTGCCTAAAAAGGGCGATATGTCTGATTGCAATAATTGGCGTGGTATCACTCTATTATCAGTACCAGGAAAGCTTTTTTGTAGCATGTTACTTGAGAGATTGAAAAAGGCGATAGATGAAAGGCTCAGAGAAGAACAAGCAGGCTTCAGACCAAAACGGTCATGCATAGACCACATTTTCACCCTCAGAATAATCATTGAAGACTCCGTAGAATTCCAGTCGAAATTAATCACCAACTTTGTCGACTTTCAAAAAGCCTTCGACAGTATCCACCGTCCTTCACTTTGGAATCTACTTAACATCTATGGTTTTCCTACCAAATATACCAACGTCATAAAATCTTTCTACAAAGAGACACGTTGCTGCGTAAGAACAGAAACAGGCAACTCTGACTGGTTCTCAGTCGAAACAGGAGTGAAACAGGGTTGTGTCTTATCACCGATGCTTTTTGGAATAGCTATCGATTGGGTCATGCGCAAATGCACAAACAACACAAATAGGGGTATCCATTGGGTTGACAAAATTCTAGAAGACCTGGACTTTGCCGACGACATAGTGCTTTTGAGTTCAACACACCCGGATGCCCAAGAGAAAATAAACCACCTCCAAAATGTTTCAGGGCAAATTGGTCTCCAAATTAACACCACAAAAACAAAGACTATTGATCTTACCAACAGTTCAGATGACACCAAATTGAACAGCTACGTTCTTGAAAAAGTCAACAGCTTCACATACCTAGGAAGCAAAATGACATCTACAGGGGACTCAACACCAGAAATATCATCTAGAATCGCACTGGCATCTAGTGCCTTCAATAAACTGTCAAACATCTGGAAGTCAAAGACACTCAGCAAACACACAAAACTTAAAATCTTCAACTCTTGTGTGATTCCAGTGTTAACGTATGGATGTGAAAGTTGGAAATCAACGGTAGCTTTAGATAAAAAATTAGACAATTTTGAGAACAAATGTCTTAGAAGACTTCTAAACATCCACTGGACAGACTTCAGAATCAATTCGCAAATAAGACAAGAGACTAAGCAAGATACAGTATCCAATTTCATAAGAAGACGCCGTTGGAACTACATCGGCCATGTACTCAGAATGGACAAATCAAGACTCCCCTACCAAGCCCTCATATGGTCACCAGTAGGGAAAAGAAAACGGGGAAGACCAAGAGAGACCCTGCGTAGAACCATCATTAGAGAAGGCTAATTCAATGGCCAAGTAAATATCCAAGATTTACAATAGGTAGCAGCGAACCGCCAGGCATGGAGAGACAGAACCTCTGCCCTATTCGCCGCCTTAGGCTCAAGAGGAAAGACTAACTAACTAAGTGTATCACATGCTAAATACTGCTTTCATTTACTCGCTGTGAGTTTTAATCAACACCCGTGGTATTAACCCATGTAAACTGTCGTAGATTATGTCAAGAATTTAAAGTGATCCGGTGAGAAATGATTGGTTAGAATCGGCCTGGAATCAAACGCTGGAGGAGAAACACCCCTGGGAGTCATGACCAAGGTGGGCCCTTCCCCGCTTCCCCTGAGAGTGTAAAGGAGGTCAAGAGGCCGGGGTGATCGGAAACCTCATGGCATGCTTACTCCTCTGGGCGTTCTTGCCAATTTGATTGAGTCATTGCATATGTCTATCTCTGTGTGCCTATCCTTTCTCCGAAATCCCTATCTGTATTTTGTGCTCATTCTGTGTTTGACATCGAAAATTTCCAGTACTTTATCTTCGGTAGAGAAATATATGTTATCTCCATGGCGTGATTACATAATTTTCTTCATGACATATTCGTTATATCCGGGGTGAAATATGTGTTATTTCCTTCGGATATTTATATTTCATCGTTAAATATATGTTATCTTTATATCTCGTTATTTCCAACGTGACATATATGTTATCAACATCGTGCAATTAATATTATCGCGGTAGTAAAATAATTTTATCTCCGCCGTGAAATGGCTGTGAAATGGACTTTATCTCAGCTATGAAATGAACTTTATCTCAACTATGAAACGAACATTATCTAGAATACGAAATGAAATTATTTCAGCTATGAAATGGACGTTATATTAGCGGTGACATGGACGTTATCACCTCAGTTAACAGACTGTACAATTTATGTTGTGGCTGTGAAATTAATGTTATGTCCGTCCTGAAATGGCTGTGAAATGTATGTTATCTCCGTCCAGAAATAGCGGTAAAATTTAATGTTATATCTGCCCTGAAATAGACTCAAGCTGTGAAATTGACCTTGACACAGCTGTGAAATAGACGCTAACTCCGCTGTGAAATAGACGTTACCTAAGTTATAAAATGGACGTTAAGTTTCATTTCTCGTTATGTTTGCCATATAATATATGTTAAGTATCATTTGACAAACACACAATAATTTATTCTGGAGGGGATACACATGTAAAAGGTGTAGGAATAATATTTGTTGAAAAAACAGCCAAATCAATTAATGGATACTGGTGTATTTCAGAAAGAGTTATAGTGGTCAAAATCAAAAGCAAACCAATGGGTATAAATATTATACAAGTATATGCACCAACAACAAGCAGTACTGATGAAGAAACACAACATTTGTACGACGAAGTAGAAACGGAGATAGCTCAAATTGCATTACAAGAAATACAAATAATGCTGGGAGATTTTAATGCAAAAGTAGGAATGGGAAAATAGAGGATATAGTGGGGAAATATGGTTTAGGTACACGAAATGAAAGAGGAGAGAAACTAATAGAATGGGGAAATATTAATGATATGATAATTGGAAATACACAGTTTAAACACCATAGCAGGTCCACGTTGTGACAAAACGAAGCAACATCTGTGCTTCGTCACCTGTGCTGGCCATTACGGTCATACGAATCTGCAGCACCTCGCTTTGGTGACATCTTACATTTTGTCCACGGAATACCAGTATGCAGTGCTTTTCAAGCTCATTGTACTGAGTGGAAAAAAGTGTGTACTTCTCAACGCCTCTTGGGACCCGAAATAACGCATATGAGGTCGGCTGAGGATCTTGATTTATCAACACCTCATTGCAATTGAATCAACGCTAGCTGATCCTTTTACGGATACCTCAGGATATCAGAATTGTATATTTGAAGAGTCCTGGGAATCTTGTACAACGACTGATCAGAGGAACATTCAACGGATTGAAGTACTACAAAGTTGTCTGTCTACGTTATAGCTACACCTGGTAGCAAATGACACCGACATCAACTACGTTGAATACAGGGGTTGATGACAGGCAACCTGCCTACGGTGTCAATTTCGTTGTGTCAATTTTCTAAGAAATCCTTTTATAACAACTGCCACTACATAAGAGGAGTTTAATTTCTGTGCCATGGTTGGAGTCAAATACGAACAGGTGTGCCTGACAAATCTGTCGAATTGGACGGTGGAAAATATTTGCTGATTCTTGAGCTGAGTATTATATTTGTTTGTGGTTTTTTAGTTAATTAGTTACGGTCAAAATACTGTGATTTTTAACACATTTTATTCTTTCGTTATTTGCTCTTGTCTTTAGTGACATCAGTGGCGCGTTACACAGTAGTGTGCTAATTTTCGAGGTGCATTCTTATTTTTGGTGCGCATTATTTATTTGTTGATATAATAAGAGTATTTTGGTTTGCTAATTTCATTTATTTAAAGAACTCTAACTCTGTCTATACCTTGTTGGCTGAGTGTCAACGTCGTAAAGACCTAGGGAAATGAAACTCGGGTTCAGACAGGCAACAAACTCCATTCTGATACTATCTGATATAATTTATTCACAGTAATCTGGCGAAGAATGGGTTTCGCAGCCAGTTACAATATTTACAATATCACAGGAGTTCATAACAAAGCAATCATACACATAACCATCACAGCAAAACTCTATCAACTATCTTATTATCAACAATCCTTAAATACACTTGGTTTCTATCTATCAAGTCCCCCTTAAGCTAGACCGTGCTTCGTGTTCGGTGTCCTGTCGCCGACTGCCCTTTAAAGTGTGTCGGTCGGACACGGGGTGTAACTCTCTTCGAGCTTCTCGTGGAACAGGTCCTGGCATGCTGAAGGCGGGTTCCGCCTGTGTCCACGGAGCTGTAGGCAAACTGACCCATCCTTCTCGAAGGCTTTAGATTGTTCGAGCGTTCGAGTGATTCTGTTTACTTCCCTTATATTGGTGTTATATCCCTTCTATAAATCCCTTCTATCTTTATGACCATACCTACTCCATGTGAGACTTTGACACTGAGTTATAGGTCTTATCTATTATAAAATTATTTGTCATCTTTCATTCTTAATTTCTCTATTTGTAATGTATTAGTTATTTCTTTCTACTTTCTTGGACTTTATTTGTCGATTTCGATATTTATAAGCCCTGTCTCTTTTGTGCTAAACTTCTTTCTGCATTTCTTACTTGCAATTATTATTGAATATTAGTGAAACATAACAACATGTCATCTTTACAGGATATTATTGCAATTGGGAAAGACGCAGGTTTGACAGGACCAGATCTTATAGCGTGGTAAGAGAAAAAAATTTGCAAATTTTCAGGCCCATAAAAGGAATGAAAGAGCCGCAGTGAGACAATTGGAGAAAGATGGACTAGAGGAACAAGAAAAACAAAGATTATTTGAGAGAGAAAAGATGGCTGCGGAGAATGACAGAATTGCAGCTCAAATTGCGGCAGATAAAGAAAAGATGGCTGCGGAGAAGGACAGAATTGCAGCTCAATTGGTCGCTGATAAGGAAAGAATGGCATTACACATTGCGGCAGATAAAGAAAAGTTGGATAGAGAGGCACAGTTAAGAGAAAAAGAGATGACTTTTAATCTTGAGAAGTTGAATACAGAAAAACTTCTGAAGGAAAAGGAGTTAGAAAATAACTTTAAAATGAAACAGTACGAGAAGGACAAGAATGAACAGATCGCTAGAAATAAAGTGGAGGCACATTCCACAGATGCCATTAAGAAATTTAATGGAGTGGTCAAAACATATTCGAACTCTGATTCGGTTTCTGCATGGCTAACTAATTTCGAGCTCATCATGAGACACTATGGCGTTGCGGAAACAGAATGGGCGGTACTTCTACACAGACACTTGAGTGGTGAACCTTTACAGGTTGTAGAACTAATTCCGGATGAGTTACGTAGAGACTACTCATACATTCGAAATAGACTACTGTCTTATTTCTGTTTGGACGAATTTAGCCTTTGTACAGCATTTAAAAATCTTGCTCCTAAATCAGGACAGACGTTCCTTGACTTCTCCTCTCTAACTCAATTAACATTTGACAAATGGGCTCGCTCAGCGAATGTTAATAATGATTACAAAAAAACTACGTGACTAAATTGTTAGAGACAAACTTATCTCGGCAGTTCCACCATCTATGGCTACTTTTCTTGTTGAGCAGAAATGCTTCAGTATTCAGCATATGGATGAAAAAGGAGAGTCTTTCTTCAATGCCCACAAGGACATATTTAATAATAATTTTTCCCCATTAGTGGAGACGAATGCGTGCGATAGGTTCCCTAATAAATCAAGGATGCAGGGATATAAAGCACAGCAACAGTCTGGTGGACAATATCAAAGACGAGAAAAACAACAACAACCGAAGTATCAGCCTCACTCTAGACACGATAAAAAGGGCGTGTGGACAGCATGTAAATTTTGCGGGTTTGCCACGGCTCTATGCAAATGTGTGATAAAAATCCTCAGTTTGATAATCACATAAAGAAGCTGGCAGTTAAAAAACAGAGACAGATTCAACACGTATCAAAGACAGACACAATGCTTCAAATGTAAATATTTTGGACACGTTTTTGGTGTCTGCCTTTAAGACGTTTATATAAAGAGGCGAACATAGGTATGTTGACATCTAATAGCGACAGTGACTCAGATGACACTAATCATGCAAATACGGTGAATGTAGAATGTTCTCCCATTGACTCGGCTTGTAACAGCTGCCAGGTCTTTCATAAAGATGGGAGTTTGACGTGTGGTCACCAGGTCTCCGTACAGGAGACAAATGCAGTCCATATTACCAATGGATCATTAGTTTTACAGCAGGCCACGGTCAATGGAAAGAACTGTAGCTTAGTCCGTGATTCCGGGGCGAGTATAGTCGGGATACATAAGAGGTTAATTAACGGAACCGACTATAATGGAGAACATGTGATTTGTAGGACTTTTGGAGGAAGAAAGGACAAGTTTAAGATTGCGTGAGCGGAAATTAACTGCCCATATTTTGCCGGAAAGATAAAAGTGGCGGTACTTCCAGACCCCTGTGCAGATGTATTGTTGGGCAATATCCCATATGTGCAAGATGCTGTCGTGTCTTACTTTAAAGTGTCGTCCCTGGAGTGAGGGGAGTCAACACCCACATTATATTTTTTCCACCTTTTCAATATCCTGGAGAATCCACCAGCTTCCGTCCAACACACTCCTTCGGTTCATGGACACCTTTTCCTCTCTCTCTCTCTCTCTCTCTCTCTCTCTCTCTCTCTCTCTCTCTCTCTCTCTCTCTCTCTCTCTCTCTCTCTCTCTCTCTCTCTCTCTCTCTCACTGTCGTACTATGCCCCCTCTCATACTTCCCCAACGCAACATATTCAACAACTCGTGCTTCTAAAAATTAATAAAGATTAATTTATTAAAAGAAAAGTGTAACGTATATGAGACGTGTATGCGAAGAAAATGTGTGCCGTGTATTCTAATGTAAATGTATAGGTCAGACCACAAAGTTCATGATCAGAGTCCACTCATCATGGCAAGGACTACACGACATCACAAGAATCAGCACAATGGACCTCACCAAATGCCGTGTCCTTCCCTCTAGACATGTCCTCCTCCAGGAGCTCTGATGACCATGAGATCTGATTCCCATTCAAATCTACAGTCCGGGAACGATACTATTTGTTCCTAAAAAAAAACTGTTCCTAATAGTTTGTAGAAACTGAGTCCTCACAATTCCTGCGCAGTGAAAAAAATGGAACACTGTCCCATGAACATGACGTTTTCCTTCTTGCGAAATGTTCTACAGTTCTCACTCTAAAACAGTCATTGTATCTAGACTAAAATAGATTTCTTTATTTTCTAGATATTGTCTGAAAGTTATGATTTCCTTGATACGTGGAAACAACCACTCTCTAATGTTTTGGTTTCATATAATGTGAACATCAGTCCCTACTGATCTAGTAACAAGTGGACTGAACATCCCTCACCACTGGTGTGTTCACAAATGGTATGAAAATCAAAACCCATTACTATGTTGCTATCCATAGGTAGTGTGAAATCTTAGTAATGTTCTCAATATTTATCCTGTGGGATACTTATACCATTCAGCTCCACCGAGCAATGTTTATCAACTTCTTCTAGCATAGGCTCATTGAGAAAGTTGCTGGCCAATCTTCCTGCACCAAAAATTATCCGGTGTCTGATTTTTCAATGGTTCTGTGTTCTTCATCCCAACCAGAAGGAACCTGTAAAATATATAATACAATTGGTGATAGCCTCCCCGTCACTGATCTTTATTAGATGATCGTGGGCCATCGGCCTCGCTCAGAAAAATACAGTGAACCTAACTCTGTCAGGGACAGATGAACTGAACACATAGGTTTTCATCAGGCCAAAACAAGAAGAAAAAAAACAACAAACAGCGTGCGGAACCCCCCCCCCCCCCCCCCACCAGGGAGCACCCACTGGAAGATCCCAATTATCCCCCATTACTCAATTCTCAACTAGTAGAGCTTATCAACACTTCACTACTCTATTTTCAACTAACAGAGCTAATTATCACTTCACTACTCTAGCTAGTTTCAACCATGCTACTGCCTAAATTAATTAGGACTAATTATACAATATGAACTACCTTAGGCAACACCGCAGTTCTATCAAATCACATCTACATTTGCCATGACAGGCACGTGTAAAATTAAATTCACTTAATTCGCACACGGTAGACATTATTCCAATCCATAACTGCAGTGCCAAAGCACGTCCGCCTAAATCAACTGTTTGAGTTACACTGTCTCCCCCAATCATGTTTTTTTGGCAAACAGCCTTGAATTGTTCACGTGACGTTGTTGATGTCCTGCAGGTGTCCCAATAGTCACAATAACAAGCCCACAACTGTCTGTCGTGTGGTGACAAGCAAAGCCGCCATTTCGTTTGATGTCGGGAAATTCTAAATGACAGACGGGACTGTTTTATCTCCCGAGCCAGGCACTACTGTTTGGATCCGACTTGTTTTTACTGTATTGTTAAAAAAAAACAATTGTGGCCCTGCAAACATGCCGTTAATCAGATTGCCTGTATTATCCTCATTTGGTTAATCCACGGTAATTTTCATGACAGATGCCTCACCAGAAGACATAACCAGATGGGAAGCAACACATATTGTGGCAAACGCTGTAACAAGGTTACAAACCCATAATAGAAACAGATAAATCAAAACAACACATTGGGTACAATACAAACAATAGAGCAACTATTAGAGAAACCTGACGATTTTGGTTCAATACAAGAAAATGATGAGTCGTTAAAAAAGTGTTATGCTAAAATAGACAATTCACCAAAATGCTCAAAAACAGGTAAATGGTATTTTACAAAGCGAAACAACATCCTAAAACGAGTATACGATAAGGGTGGTCATCAGGTAGAGCAGACGGTACTGCCATTGCAGTTTCGACAGAAAATTTTACAGACAGCTTATGACATTCCGTTCGCAGGACATATGGGCATTGCACGAACATCGGCCAGAGTTTTGTCGAATTTTTACTGGCCAGGATTTGCAAATGACATTCGCAAATACGTTCAGACATGTAAGGTGTGTCATATTATGGCTCAGAAGGGCCGACACCCCAAGGCACCCGTGTAACCGACGGATTTGGCATCCCGCCCGTTTGAAAAGATTGCGGTTGATATTGTCGGGCCATTAAATACGATAACAGACAGAGGTAATAGGTACATTTTAACTGCCATTGATACATGCAGTCGTTGGCCAGAGGCTGTAGCATTAAGGTCTATTACAGCGTCAGTAATTATAGATGCTCTACTTCTGATCTTCTCCAGAATTTGTTTTCCTTTATATATCTTATCAGATAAGGGATCACAATTCATTGCCAGAGCTACAAAAGCCATTAGTGGCATGTTGGGAATTAAACAAATGTTTTCCTCAAGTTTTCATCCTATGTCCAATGGGATTATAGAAAATTTGAATGGTACGTCAAAACGTGCATTGGCCAAGATTACTGCACAACGGCCGGGTGATTGGGATGTTCTACTACCTGCGGTATTATTTGCCTATCGAGAAGTTCCACAGGCAGGTACTGGGTTTTCGCCTTTCGAACTGGTATATGGGGCGAATCCACGAGGCAGATTCTAGATGAGTTGTTAACAGGAGAGGTTAAAGATCAACCTACGAAGGAAGCATATGAGCAAGTCACCAACCTCCGTGACAAGATAGTAACGTCGTGTTCGATTGCTAAACAAGCATTAAGTGTGACAGGAACAAAATATGGACAATATGCAAACAGGTCAGCAAAAACAATTGAGGTACATTGTCAGAGTCTCACATGGAGTAGGTATGGACATAAAGATAGAAGGGATTTATAGAAGGGATACAACCCCAATATAAGGGAAGTAAACTGAACCACTCGAATGCTCGAACGATCTAGAACCTTCTAGAAGGATGAGTCAGTTTGCCTACAGCTCCGTGGACACAGGTGGAACCCGCCTACCGCGTGCCAGGACCTGTTCCACGAGAAGCTCGAGGAGAGTTACACCCCGTGTCCGACAGAGACACGGTAGACGGTAGACGGCGACTGGACACCGAACACGAAGGAGGGCTTAGCTTAAGGGGACAGGATAGATAGAAACCAACTGTATTTAAAGAGTGTTGATGATTAGATAGTTGATAGAGTTTTGCTATGATGATTATGCGTATGATTGATTTGTTGTGAACTCCTGTGATATGTATGTCCTATGTAACTGGCCATGCAATCCATTCTTCGCCAGATTACTGTAAATAAATTATATTAGAAAGTATCCGAATGGAGTTTGTTGCCTGTCTGAACCCGAGTTTCATTTCCCTAGATCTGTAGGACTTTGACAGGCTATTTGGGGGCTCAAGCCGGTTTTGGCAAGCTCAAGACGATTAAATTCTACTTCAATTTCTTGACAGCTCTTGGTGTTGCCAAGTAAAATATATTAACATTCAAACACGACAAAAGTATGAAGTTTACAGCGACTATCTTCTCATCTGTTCAGAAACTATCGTAGTCCCTCTAGAAGTTATTTAGAAACCATGTTTATAACATTTAACATTGACATGACTGGACAATAACTGTGACAAAATACTAATCTTTTTCATTCCAACGACAGATTATTCCGCGGAAAGTGTGTGCATGTAAATTGTTCTCCAGCAGTGGCGAAATAACCGGAGAACCAAACAGAAACACAGCAGCAAATAAACCAGAAAATCAGATAAGTCCCATTGATTTCTTGCTTATTGTCTCCCTAAACGATACTCGCAAATTTGTGCATTGATGTAACATTTTTCTATGTACTTCAATTTATGATGTATTCATGCAAATTTCATGACCATTTGAATTTATTCTATAGAAAGTATTTATGTAAACATTAAGGGACATAACCAAACCCAAACTATTTCCAAAGGGATTTAATTTCTAAAAAATTTAAAGTTAGCGAAATTTACAACATATCAACACTGGAACAGTGTAATGAGTTAGGACTTAAACTAGGCTATACGGCGGAGAAACTGTCAGAATGGGCGCAAAAAACGCATTTAGAAAACTTAGCGAGAGAAGACAGGGCAGCTGAAAGGGAAGAGAAAAAGTTGCAAAGAGACGCAGAAGAGAAAAAGATGCAAATGGATGCTGAAAGGGAAGAGAAAAAGTTGCAAAGATATGCAGAAGAGAAAAAGATGCAAATGGAGGCGGAAGAGAAAAAGATGCAAATGGAGGCGGAAGAGAAAAAGATGCAAATGGAGGCGGAAGAGAAAAAGATGCAAAGAGAAGTTGAAGATAAAAAGATGCAAATGGAAAATAAAAAACTAGAAATCGAAACTGCTAGCAAGCAAGCTCAATTAAACGCAGAAACAAAAAAAGTTAGAATTAGAATTAGCTCTGAAGCAAAAGGAAATCGAAATGCAAACGCAATTAAATGTCAAACAAATGGAAATCGACTCCAACATGGAAATGTCGGTAAATAAGTTAAGGAGGGAAGAAGAGGAACAAAAGTACAATAAATATAAAGGCCTAGTCAAACCTTTCTGTGCCGGAGATTCCATAAGTGCATATTTAGAACACTTTGAGTGTTTAATGTCATATCATAAAATTTCCAAGGTCGAATGGGCATTTATTCTTATGAGAAATTCAGCATTGGAGCCATTAAAAGTGATTGAAACAGTTCCACAAGACATGAGGAAATATTACGACTATTTAAAACAGAGAATATTGCAACATTTTTCATTAGACACAGTAGGTTATCAACTGCAGTTTTCAAAATTATCACCATCACCCAACCAAACGTTTATAGATTACGTGTCTACAGTCCAAGATATTTGCACCAAATAGATTACCTCAGCGAAGACAAACAATAGCTATGACAAACTAAAAGAGCTAATAATAATTGACAAGATTATGAATACCATTCCCACTCCAATTTCTAAATTTTTCAGACAAAGTGATTGTAAGACCATTCAAGAAATCGAGGATAAAGGAAGTGCTTATTTCACAGCAAATCTCGATATTTTTAAATTAAACACTAGCCAGAATGAAACAGCAGCTGTCACCAACACCAAATACTATAAACCAGGTGATAACAAATTCAAACAGCGCTCTAAATTCACCAAGCCAGTCCTGTGTCAATATTGTCATTTGACCCATGAACAGTACGCTATGTGTGACAAAGCACCTACATATCAACACCACCTCCAAATGATGGTGGAAAAACAAAGAAACAAATGAAACGCCTATAAGAGAGCAGTTAAATGCTTCTTTTGTTCAGCGTACGGACATTATAGAGGACGCTGTGAAGGCCGCAGAATGATGAAACAGGCTAATGCAGCATTAGTAGATACATCTACAGATGAAGAAATTGAAGAATTGAATCAGGAGGACATCGAGAATGAAAGTGAGAATGAATCAGTGAATGCGTTAGAAGTCATTAATACCATCGATAATAGCACCTGTAACACATGTAAAATGTTCCAGTTGAATAACACACTTGAATGTGGCCATAGAATCCCTATATCCAACGAAATGGCCAACGCAGCCTTAGCGTCAAAAGGCAAACTAACATTTGTAAAAAGTTTTGTAAATAACAAACTATGTACAATCATGCGTGATAGCGGGGCGACTCTGGTTGGCATTAAAAAGACTCTCATTAATGACAAAGACTACACAAACAACTATGTAACATGTCACACATTCTCAGGTACCATCGAAAGATACCCCCTAGCACTGGCCGAAATTCAGACACCTTTTCTGTCAGGACAAGTGCTGTGCTCGGTGTTAGAAAATCCGTGCGCAGATATTATTCTCGGGATTCTGCCCAACATAAAGTCCTGTTCTGAAGAAGATATCAAAGAATGGGAACGAAAAAACTGCATTCAAACACCAAGCAGTAATCCCAGAACAAAAGAAAATAATTGTATGTCTCAAACTGCCAAAAGCATAAGGGAGACCACCAATGACGGAATTCCATACGAATTCACAGAGGTGCACAACACAGGGGCGGTTGAATCTTACAATGACTCCATCAATTTAAAACCTCAAGTTGAGGATGCCATTAAAGAGCAAAATTGTGAACCTGTAAATGTGCAACAACAGACAGAAGACGCCAATGTAGTGACCAGACAAATGACACACAAAACCCACGACGAACAACTTCACGAGTCTCTACAAATTATTTCACCCGAAATCACCACCACTAAGTTTATCCAAGAACAGAAAACGGATCCAACCCTTTCGCATTATTTCCGACTAGTAGGATTAAAACCAAAATTGACGAAAAATGCTTCTTGGACTTTCAGACTAAATAACAATATTTTAACCAGGTTATATACCAGAAATCAAGCCACAATACAACAGATGGTATTACCTAAGATACATCGTGAGAAAGTGCTTCATATGGCCCACGACTCACCTTTCGGTGGTCACATGGGATACGAAAAAACCAGGGCCAGAGTCCTGAGCCAATTTTATTGGCCGAAATTTTGTCAGGACATAAAAACTTATTGTAAATCTTGTGACATCTGTCAGAAATTAATTAAAAAGGGGAAAAACCCTACTGCAGAAGTTCAGTCAACCACTACCGCCTCAAGACCATTTCAAATAGTTGCAGTTGATTTAGTGGGGCCTTTAAACCACATTTCTAACAGAGAAAATCGTTACATTTTTACACTCGTTGACCTTTGTTCTAGGTGGGCAGAAATGATTCCATTAAAATCAGTCTCCTCTAAAGATGTGACGGATGTATTTTTACAACTATTCTCCCGTTTTGGCTTTCCGGAGAAAATAATATCAGATAGGGGAACGCAATTCATCTCTAATGCCACTCAATCAGTAACTAAGTTACTCGGCATAAAACAATGTTTTACAAGCCCCTACAGACCATCCGCGAACGGAATTTGCGAAAAAGTAAACGGGGACCTAAAACATATGTTAGCCAAAGTGACAGCTGAAAATCCAGCCGATTGGGATACACTTCTCCCAACGGTGCTGTTCGCTTATAGAGAAGTGCCACATTCAAGCACTGGGTTCTCTCCTTGTGAATTAATATATGGTGCAAATCCAAGAGGACCTCTCTCTATTTACAGAGATATGATATCACAACCTGTAAACACCCAATTACCACTTTCCACCTATGATTTAGTCACTAACACCAGAGACAAAATCATTAGATCCTGTATAATTGCCAGAACATCTTTACAGGAGAAAGGTATTATATACAGGCAATATGCCAATAAGGGGGCAAGAACTATTGCATTACAGCCCAACCAAGAGGTGCTGTTATTATTACCTAGCAACAGAGATTTACTATCAACCTCTTGGCAAGGAACATTTAAAGTTACCAGAAGAATTTCGGAAGTCGATTACGAAATTTCCTTAAATGGCAAATTGAAAATTTTCCATGTAAACATGTTAAAACCATATTATTCCAGAAAAGACAGTGACATGGACAACCAGACAGAGAAAGTAGGGGACAGTAACCATACTGACAAGAACGACAACCAAAACAAAACAACAACTCCAACCAGACTTCTGAAGGAAACTACGACAAACAATAATCTAGACAAATCTACATTAACGACATATCCTCTTGACAACGAAGACGAAGAAGACAATTTCACATTAGCGACAATATTTCTTGACAACGAAGACGACGAAGTCAACGACACATTTGCAACAATTATTCTTGACGATAACAACATTGACATTAACAACAATCTACAGACAGTAACATCAGTAATACATCAGACTGACATAGACAACATTGAAATTTCTGTACCTATCACAAACGACAACGGTACAATACAGGACATAAAAATTTCCGACAACGTAACACAACAGCAACGACAAGACATTCTGTCTCTTCTTAACGACTATAAAGCTATCATGGACGGACTGACAAAATAACTCACTCTATCATCTTGACAGATTTAACACCTATCAAGTGTAGACCATACTCGATTCCACTACATTATAGGTCAAATCTAGACAAAGAGATATTAGACCTAGAACGAAACAAAATAATCCAAGTCCGAGTACTCTTCACCTATCGTCCTTGTGAAGAAAAAGGACCAAACCATACGCTTATGCATAGATTACAGAAAAGTCAACATAGTAACAACTACAGACGCTGAACCGATGTACAATTGTGAAGACCTTATTTTAAATATGTCTAAATCATCTATTTTTTCTAAACTGGATCTGACAAAAGGATACTGGCAGATACCATTATCTCCCTCTTCAATGCATATAACCGCATTTTCAACACCGTTGGGCTTATATGAATGGATATAGCTCCCATTTGGCTTAAAAAACGCCCCGGCCACATTTGTTAGATTAACCAGACTTCTATTACATGGCATCAATGATGTGCAGTCTTATATAGATGATATCTGTATCCATTCTACAGACATGAATTCTCATTTAACAACACTCCGACAAGTCTTCAACCAAATTCTTCTTTTCGGACTGACTATCAAACCTCCCAAGGTTGAAATAACTTATAGGCAGATAGACTTCCTAGGTCATAGAATTTCAGAAGGTAAACTACTCACAGATGACAGAATTGTATCAAAAATCCTGAACCTGCAAGTACCAACTACAAATAAACAGGTCAGAAGTCTTTTAGGACTCGTCAACTATAATGCCAAATTTATACCAAACGGGGCAGAAATTACATCAATGTTTTCAAATTTGTTGATTAAACATCAATCAGATAAACTATGTAAGAGTATCAGTTTAGAGGATGCAATTTGCAAATTGAAATCTATTTTTTCCTATCCACCCATACTTAGATTACCAAACATAGATTTACAATTTATTTTAACCACAGATTCACGTGCTATCGCCATCGGAGGGTGTCTAATGAAGGAATATGAAGGCGTCAAAGACCCACTCCTGTATAGTTAGTTAGTTTAGTTAGTCTTTCCTCTTGAGCCTAAGGCGGCGCATAGGGCAGAAGTCCTGTCTCTCCATGCTTGGCGGTTCGCTGCTACCTGTTGTAGATCTTGGATATTTACTTGGCCATTGAATGAGCCTTCTCTAATGATGGTTCTACGCAGGGTCTCTCTTGGTCTTCCCCGTTTTCTTTTCCCTATTGGTGACCATATGAGGGCTTGATAGGGGAGTCTTGACTTGTCCATTCTGAGTACATGGCCGATGTAGTTCCAACGGCGTCTTCTTATGAAATTTGATACTGTATCTTGCTTAGTCTCTTGTCTTATTTGCGAATTGGTTCTGAAGTCTGTCCAGTGGATGTTTAGAAGTCTTCTAAGACATTTGTTCTCAAAATTGTCTAATTTTTTATCTAAAGCTACCGTTGATTTCCAACATTCACATCCATACGTTAACACTGGAATCACAAAAGAGTTGAAGATTTTAAGTTTTGTGTGTTTGCTGAGTGTCTTTGACTTCCAGATGTTTGACAGTTTATTGAAGGCACTAGATGCCAGTGCGATTCTAGATGATATTTCTGGTGTTCAGTCCCCTGTAGATGTCATTTTGCTTCCTAGGTATGTAAAACTGTTGACTTTTTCAAGAACGTAGCTGTTCAATTTGGTGTCATCTGAACTGTTGGTAAGATCAATAGTCTTTGTTTTTGTGGTGTTAATTTGGAGACCAATTTGCCCTGAAACATTTTGGAGGTGGTTTATTTTCTCTTGGGCATCCGGGTGTGTTGAACTCAAAAGCACTATGTCGTCGGCAAAGTCCAGGTCTTCTAGAATTTTGTCAACCCAATGGATACCCATACTCCTGTATGTCAGCTGTAAATTGAAAGCGGCGGAATCCAGAAATTCGACAGCAGAACTGGAGGCCTTAAGTTTGTTTCTGTGTTCTTCGATTATCTAAGTTCCTTTTGAGCACCCACTTCGTTGTTTTAACAGATAATTCGCCACTGCGATTTATTAAAGAAGGCAAGCCAAAGAATCATAGATTGACCAGATGGTGCCTTTTGCTTCAGGATTGCGGCTTCGAAATCCACCACATTAAAGGCACAGATAATTTAATTGCCGATATTCTATCAAGATTACCCAACGCACCAGCAGAATGACACTATTTACGTTGAGTAGTTGCCATATGATAAGCTGTGATATTTTATTCTGTTGCATAGAATTCAGTGTACCTCCACACTTACTGTAGAACTGCAGAAATGTCGACAGACTATTCAATACGCTACTTACAGCTATTACAAACATGAAACGTTAAATAACTCAAAATTGTAGAACCACCAAAGTGTAGTACGCCACATTGGCAATTAGCATTGCAGCAGAAACAATCCAAACTTTGCATACTAAGAGTTGGGAACTCATGTGATCAACCACAGAACATAAAGTTTCCATGTGAATTAAGAACTGTGCATACAAGTAAAGTTAATGGACTTCGCCAATGTCAGAGTCCGACAGTGGACAGCGATGCAGGGACATCGTTACGACCGCCAGGCGACTTAGCTCCCAGTAAGGGATGCAACCACTTCGTTGCGACGCCAGGCGAATGAGTTACCGGCCTGCGAGATCGCTGGCTGACCAGCGGTCAGGCCGCCAACGCAAGACGCACGACTGCCACGTGACGCTACGTCAGGAAGGAGGCAAGTTGCCTACCAGGTCCAGTCAGCTCTGGGGACACGGAACAGGACGGACGTGTGAGAAAAGCATTGTGTGGTTTCTGTATTGGAAGGCGAGTGTCTGGACATCTTGCGAGTCAGACTTGTGACTGTATTGTGGATGTAAGTTGTAAAGTATCCATTATATGTATTTGTGATCATCGTTCTGTATTTGATATGTTAATAAATCCACCAAACGATGTATCGTTGAGTCTTACGTCAAATCACGTTGTATTTGTACTGTCTCACACTAGTTAGGAAAGCGAGCCAAGTTTAAGACCCTGACATGTGTGAACGTGGAGGGCTCGTCCAGCTTTAAATTAGTTAGTTATTTGAACGTGAATAGCTTGTCCTTGTTGAACATTGAATTGAATTAGACTTAGATTTAAACTTAAATGTGATCATGGAAAGCTCATTTTGATTGTTACTACATTAGTTAAACATGTGTAAAACCATTTGTAAACGTACAAAGTACATTTTGTTTGATCCTGTAAGCGTGTAAAACATTTGTGATTTGTGAAACTTGTCACCGTTTTGACCTTGTCGACATTGTGATCTTGTCGCCATTTTGACCTTGTCGCCATCTTGTAAACTTGATGTTTATGTCCTTACTGAATGTCATCTTGATGTAAGTGATGTGTCATCAATGTTGTAGAGTGTTAAGATACTTGTAGATTGTCTTTGTGAATTGAGTTTGTGGAACGCAAAAAGTGTTTGGAAAGAAAGTACGTGTATTGTAAAAAAACAAACTGTTGACAGACAAACTTACGACATACAATTATACTCAACGCCATACAAACCTAATCAACACTTAGTGACAAGCAGGCACACACCAACAAATAGACGCTAATTTATCTTCTTCCAAAATAAAAGCAGGTTTTTCCGTACCATCCGAAACCTTGCCGTAGAGGTCATTTGTATTCGAAGTAGCGACCCTACAGTTCCTAACCCGATTTTCAACCGTTCTTCACCGCATCCAGGGCACTTGAGTATACTTTTTCCTTTTCGTATACTATAAAAATGCATTTTTAGGCACATATCGTCCATATAAACAGATTGTAATTTGCTGATTACTAACCACTTATAACATATTGTGTGTGGCTGGTATTTCATTGACATTTTTCCATCATGTCTTCATTATTTGATTTCATTGATATGGGGATAAAGTTACAGTTACATGATGACGAACTAACACAGTGGAGTGAGCAGAAATATGCAGAATACCTACAAGTACAGGAAAAAATGGCTGAGCGTGAAGAAAGAGCAGCTGAAAGAGCATTAAAACAGGCAGAGATGGCTGGCAAACAAGTAGAGGCAGACACAGCCTTAAAGCAAGCCGAATTAGAACTGGCTGCAAAGACAAAGCAAGCTGAGATAGATAGTGCACTGAAAAAGGCCGAGATCGAGAAAGATACAGAGCTGAAAAAGGCAGAAATAGCAGCTCAGAGTAAGAGGGAAGAACTAGAATTACAGTTGAAAATAAAACAACTTGACACTGAGACTGCGATTAACAAAGAGTATAAGAAATCTGAAAGACTGGAGAAAGAAAACCAGTATAAGAAATACCAAGGTATTGTACGTAATTATACCTCGGGTGACTGCATCGCAGCCTTTACCCAAAATTTTGAAACTTTAATGGAACATTATCAAGTTCCACTGTCTGAATGGAATATTGTGTACATGAGGAGTTTGTCAGGGGAACCTCTTAAAGTTATTGAAACCATCCCCAAAGACCTCAGAAAAGATTACCATTATCTGAAATCTAAGATTATGGCACATTTTATGTTAGATGAGGCCGGTTACAGAGAACAGTTCAGTAAATTGAGCCCAAAACCGACTCAAACGTTCTCTGACTACCTCTGCTTAGTCCGAGATATTTTCACCAAATGGACTTCAGCAGCCAAAATTGAGAAAAGTTATGAGAGATTGGAAGATCTAATCATTAGAGACAAAATTGTGTCATCTATTCCTTCAGCTTTTGCTAAATTTTTGTTAGAGAATGAATGCTCTAGTGTGGATGAGATTGAAAGACGTGGGTCGGCTTACTACACAGCCAACAAACATTGCTTTGCTACTGAAGATACTAACATTAACTTTGTAGCAGCGGCTAATTATGATAAACAAACCTATAGTAGGCAGAAATTTCGTAAGCCTACCTCTGAGAAATTTTATCATTGCATTCATTGTAATAAGTCTCATCATCCGAATGAGATGTGTGATAAAAACCCTGGGTATGAGACGTACTTACAACACAAGGTAAATCAACGAAATCAGGAACGTGAAACCTTCAAGAGTGCGACTAAATGTTTTCTCTGTAAGGCGTTCGGACACCATCGGAATACTTGTAAGGGCAGGCAGATGATAAAAAAAGCAGGTGCCGCCTTGGATGACAATTCCACTTCTGAAGAAGAAGAGCCAGAGAAACATCCTGTGAACTCAGCACAGGCGTTTGACATATACGGCAAAAATACATGCCATGTTTGTAACACCTTCTTTGAAGATGGTATTTTAAATTGCGGTCATACCATCCCTACTGCCAATGAAGAAGCTAATTTGGTAGTAGACTCAAAAGGCAAAATAATCATCCTTCACGGATATGTAAATGGCGAGCGGGCTACAGTCCTTCGCGATACGGGCAGTTCAATCATTGGCCTGAAAAGAACGTTCATATTGCCTACAGATTACACAGGCAGGCACGTAACATGTAGAACATTCTCAGGCAATATTGAAAGATACCCATTAGCATGGGCATATATTGATACACCTTTCCTCACTGGGAAAGTAAAGTGCGCTGCACTAACCAGTCCAGTTTGTGATATAATTATTGGTAATTTACCTGAGGTAAATGATAAACCTCATGACATAACATCTTCATGTAATGATGATACCATAACATCACCATCAAATGTCATCATTGAAAATGTCACACCACCTATTGATGTTAATGTAGCTAATGTAGCACTAAGTTCTCATGACATCATTGAAACTATTGTTCCATCATCATCATCTGATATCATTGAGTGTGTGAACGCAGTAACAAGAGCTACTGCTAGAGTGCAAGATGAAGTAAATCAAACTGAGGCGATACAATTGATCAGCCCAGTTTCACAACCTACTAACACCATGAAGGAAGCATTTGTAACAGCCCAAAAAGCTGATCCTTCATTGTCAAAATACTTTGACCTGATCGGCCGAAAGCCAAAAGAAACCAAGAATGCAAAATGGCATTTTGCGATGAAAAATAACATACTCACTAGGTACTACACCAGAGGTGACAATACCACAGAGCAAACTGTTTTGCCAACTAGTTATCGCAAACAAGCCTTACATCTTGCACACGATATACCTCTTGCAGGTCATATGGCATACGTTAAGACCAGATCAAGGTTATTGACACAATTTCACTGGCCAAAATTTTGCAATGACATCAAAGAATATTGCAGAAGTTGTGACACCTGCCAGAAATTGGTTAAAAAAGGTAAACACCCACAGGCAAAATTACAAGTCACCGACTTAGCCAGTCGACCTTTTGAAAAGCTATCGGTTGACATAGTGGGCCCTCTCAGTCATACAACAACTAGAGGGAATAAATTTATTCTAACGGTGATTGATCAATGCAGTCGCTGGCCAGAAGCTATTCCGTTAAAGAACATAACTGCCAATGAAATAATGGAAGTGTTCTTCCATATTTTTTCTAGGATAGGGTTTCCAGATACTATCCAATCTGATAGGGGCACTCAATTCATTGCCGCATCCACCCAAGCTTTCACCAAAATGCTGGGAGTTAAGCAGTGTTTCAATTCCCCCTACCATCCTCACAGTAGCGGAGTAATAGAGAAGTTTAACGGGGATCTTAAGCACATGCTTGCAAAAGTGACGCAAGAACACCCCAACAACTGGGATGTATATCTACCAGCTATTCTTTTTGCTTATCGCGAGGTACCACATGCTAGTACCGGTTTCTCTCCTTTTGAACTTATCTATGGTGCCAAACCACGTGGCCCATTGACCATTTACCACCAAATGTTAACTGACTCTACACCAGTACTTAAACCCATATTATCATACTTATATGTGACATCATTGCGTGAAAGAATCATCAAATCTTGTGTTATTGCAAAGAATGCACTAAAACTATCTGGTGCTACGTATAGACAATATGCTGACAAAGGTAACAGGACAATAACATTGACACCTGGACAGGACATTCTTCTTCTGCTACCTAGTGACAGACACCTTCTGACTGATTCTTGGCAGGGACCTTTTAAAGTGACAAGACAGATTTCACCTGTAGACTACGAGATCCTTATAAAAAACAAACACAAAATATTTCACATAAATATGCTAAGACCTTACTACAACAGAGACGACGCATAAGACGATACAACAGCTTGTACAGTGATAATAGATCACGAAGACGACGATGCTAGTGACGAAATTCCAACACCTGCATTAGACACGACAGACTGCTTGAAGGAGATCAAAATCAACCCAAATTTAACTCAAGCAGACACAGACAGTTGCAAACAACTTATACAACAGTACAACACCATCTTTTCCAACAACCCAGGACAAACAGAATTAATACAGCATCACATCGCACTCACATCAAACGCACCCATTAGATGCAGACCATACACCATCCCATTACATTACAAAGAACAGTTACATCAAGAAATCATCAACTTAGAGAAAAATAACATCATAAGACGATCCCAATCAGACTACTCATCTCCCATGGTCATAGTACGCAAAAAGGACAATACCATAAGACTGTGCATCGACTACCGAAAACTGAATAAAATAACTGTTCTAGATCTTGAGCCTATGGCAAACACTGACGATCTTCTGACAGAACTGACAGACGCTAGGTTCTTCACGACTGTAGACATGGTTAAAGGTTATTGGCAGATTGCTGTAGACGAACAGAGCAGACATCTGACAGCTTTCGCCTCACCTTGGGGACTGTACGAATGGTGCAAACTTCCATTTGGGCTAGTTAACGCCCCAGCCACATTCGTACGTATGACACGACTACTGCTAAGAGACATTCCTAACATAATCTGCTATATTGACGACATATGCATTCACACACAGACAATGACGGAACACATTAAGACATTAGACCAAACATTTGAACGGATCAGACAGCACGGACTGACAGTGAAGCCGGCAAAAGTAGACATAGCCTACCAGGAAATATCATTCTTGGGTTACAAAATATCCAATGGCTTTGTCACGACAGACGATAAAATTGTGTCCAAGATACTAAAACTCTCACTTCCGACTACTAAGAAACAAGTCAGAAGTTTGCTGGGCCTAATCAATTACTATAGGCAATTTATTCCTGATTTTTCTGAACTGACCGAGATTTTTACTAATTTACTAACAAAGGATAAACCTGAGAAAATTGTACACGATGAATGCCTAAAAATTGCATTTCATAAAGTGCTAGCATGTTTTTCCGATAAGAATAAACATAATCTTATCCTTAAATTGCCCGATATCCGTTTACCTTTCAGATTACGCACAGATGCTAGCTCCGTCGCGATTGGAGCAGTCCTGTTGCAGGAGTATAACAACATCCTCCACCCAGTGTATTTTGTATCCCGGAAGCTGAAAGCCCGAGAGCGGGCATGGTCCATTCCTCAACTAGAAGCCCTAGCTTTAGTAGTAGGGATCACCAAATTGTCTAGATTTCTTCTAGGACGCCATTTCATCGTAGAATCGGACAGCAGCCCCTTACGATGGATGAATTCAGGTGTGCCATCGAATCATATAATTGCACGCTGGTCTTTGAAACTTCAAGATTATAGCTTTGAGGTTCGACATATCCCAGGCAGAACCAATTCAATTGCCGATCTTTTGTCACGTTGTCCGACCGACCCAGTGAGCACCAATGTCTGAGTGCGGTATGTAGAAATACACTCAGACCGACACAGCCATTTAGCAGTGAATAGTGTTTTTTTTCATTCACAAAAAGCTGTGTAATGTCTACAATATTGTGATAGGGATTACTCCCATTATATATAGTGTTCTTATTTTACTAGTTCATGTAGTGATTGTCGTGTATAAATGTGTAGTATGTGGTAGAAAGCGAACTTTATTAACTGTATATATTACGTACAAGAACAGTGTCACGTTCGCACTTACCTGAAGCGAATTATCCAACTTGAGAGTGACAACGTCGTGTTGATTCTTCCAGGAACATTTTAATGACGAGTGTGAAAGTAAAACTGAACAGTGACGACTTTTCTACACCTTTGCAGTGAACCGAAACCTTTAGTGTTCGACTGAAACAGCTAACACATGAACATTCGATCGTAATCCAGAAGATTGGGTACCAAAATCCACCACGAACTTTGAGAACATTGTTCCTTCTTTAAACTACATCAAACCGGAACAGGTGTGTTCTACAATCTTTACCATCAGCTGATTGTACAGCTCGTGTGTACTTCCGGATTAATTATAAATTTAGAACAAAAATAGCAGACAACATTTAAAATGTTAAAAAAGTTTTGACGATTTTAAAATGTTTGCGATTCTATAAAATTGAATACACGAATTGTGTGTTTATTTATTTCTCTAATGTAATCTTAGAATCATATCTTGATTAACGTATTCATATTACCGATTTTTTTCCGTTAATATGAAGAAACGTCAAGCAATGACACTAAGAATTTAAATAGTTATTGTAAATTATTGTGTTTCACTAATGTTAAAATTATTTCCCTTTCATTTTATTATTACATTTTCACACAAAGGGCCATAATTTGAAATGTATATGCTAATGTGTTGTGTGTAATATAACATGTTGTTGTTAAAGTGTTGACACCACAGGCAGGCATCTACTGGGCATGGCAAAGGGTTGCCAACATTGTATACAACACAATAACTCCTGGCCAAGTAGGGACAGGGTTTGAGTGTTTTATACGACTTATATGAAGTCGTATTTCAGTCTCGCGAGATGGTTTTTGTTTCAAGAACCATATTATTATTTTTTTTTTCAAATTGCGTTGACGTAGATGCGTGAAGCTGGTGCTACTGATCCGACTGGGTGATAATACGATTGAGGTAACCAGCCATCGAGAGGATGAAGCCTGATATGTGTTAAACATGAAGCACCACATGTCTTTGTACCCAACTCCCAGTTCTTATATATTTCTATGGCATGTGTGTAATTTTGATAACGTTTTGTATAACAATGGAAAGGTAGACTCTGACAAGGGTATACTATTAACCCAACAGGTACAGACATAGCATGAAAGACGACATCTTTCATGGAGTTTCCGGGGGAGCGTGTCAGAGTCCGACAGTGGACAGCGATGCAGGGACATCGTTACGACCGCCAGGCGACTTAGCTCCCAGTAAGGGATGCAACCACTTCGTTGCGCCGCCAGGCGAATGAGTTACCGGCCTGCGAGATCGCTGGCTGACCAGCGGTCAGGCCGCCAACGCAAGACGCACGACTGCCACGTGACGCCACGTCAGGCAGGAGGCAAGTTGCCTACCAGGTCCAGACAGCTCTGGGGACACGGAACAGGACGGACGTGTGAGAAAGGCATTGTGTGGTTTCTGTATTGGAAGGCGAGTGTCTGGACATCTTGCGAGTCAGACTTGTGACTGTATTGTGGATGTAAGTTGTAAAGTATCCATTATATGTATTTGTGATCATCGTTCTGTATTTGATATGTTAATAAATCCACCAAACGATGTATCGTTGAGTCTTACGTCAAATCACGTTGTATTTGTACTGTCTCACACTAGTTAGGAAAGCGAGCCAAGTTTAAGACCCTGACAGCCAACTAACGGAACAAAATATCGTACATAACAGCAACGATATATTATGACTTACGACATATAAGAGACAACAACACGGAAATGTGACACCAAAACGTTAACTATGAACATCATTTGAAAAACACACGGACAAAGAACTACAACACACGATTCATCGATGGATTTAATTAGTTTAATTTAATTAATTAAATATATATTAAATTGTTGCATTGTTATCTACATAAAATATGTACCATATCAATTTTCCACTTTCTATCATAATATGGCATAAACATTTTCATTTATGTCAAAATTTTCTTCCTAAAAATATTCCAATTTAACTTATAAACCATTTGTTATCACCAGTACAAATAGTACCTGGCGCTGTAAATATTAGATATCGCCGAAAGTTTCTTTTTTCTAAGGGCGACAACATTTACCTCAACTTAATTTGAATATTTTAACAAAATACTATGTTGAATGAAACTTGTACGAATCAGAGAGTAAATGAATTAAATGAGAGAGCGATATTCTGAGCGGACAAATTTTTATGCAAAAAGTATTCATTTTAATTTGTCTGCGTTTTGATGTAAAATGTAACACTTGTCTAAATTTGGTATACATGTGTAGTAGTTAATAGATAATGTTTATTCTAGGAATCACTGTTTGAATCCCTGTTCATGCGTTACACAAATGGCGTAATTCATGATAAAGGATATTCCAACTCGTGACGCTTAGAAATATAATACACACCACATACACACACGTACCACACACTTTATACATTAGGTAAGACATACTCGCAAAACTAAACACTAACAAGTACATCACACACACTCTATTACAGCAAGTAAAGAGGGGATAAACACACAACAGGCAAACAGGAACAAAAGTAGTTACTTGGGAGAAAACAAAAGTAAATATATATTGGGCACTATAAAACATACGGAAGTAAAAGTGTATCAAAATACACATTCAGGACAAGAATTGCAAGTGTTCTTAAATAAGCCAAGACAATTCGTCTTGTTGAAACTCTCTAATACAGAGTTCAATATCCTGGTATCATTTGGATACTTGAGAAGGGCGCGGTTGCAAAGACAACTATAAGCGTCAGGGAACTTCGGTCGGATAAGCATGTTTAGGAATATGGAAGAGCGAGGAGCTCTTCAGCAATCACCCTGAATTGTTGTACGGGGAAATACATGAGTTATTAGTGCAAGGATATATATGGCTAAGTTCCTATCCACGAAACTACAACCACCAACTTCATGTGATCCTATGACAGAATTAGTACAGACTAATTATCATATAGTAACCCATAAGATCGGGGAGGGGAACGCTGTCAGAGTTTCACATGGAGTAGGTATGGACATAAAGATAGAAGGGATTTATAGAAGGGATACAACCCCAATATAAGGGAAGTAAACTGAACCACTCGAATGCTCGAACAATCTAGAACCTTCTAGAAGGATGAGTCAGTTTGCCTACAGCTCCGTGGACACAGGTGGAACTCGCCTACCGCGTGCCAGGACCTGTTCCACGAGAAGCTCGAGGAGAGTTACACCCCGTGTCCGACAGAGACACGGTAGAGGGCAGACGGCGACTTGATAGATAGAAACCAACTGTATTTAAAGAGTGTTGATGATTAGATAGTTGATAGAGATTTGCTATGATGATTATGTGTATGATTGATTTGTTGTGAACTCCTGTGATATGTATATCCTATGTAACTGGCCATGCAATCCATTCTTCGCCAGATTACTGTAAATAAATTATATTAGAAAGTATCCGAATGGAGTTTGTTGCCTGTCGGAACCCGAGTTTCATTTCCCTAGATCTGTAGGACGTTGACATACATGAAGTAGATGAGGTTTTACTATTACTCCCAAGTCCTGTTGAGGCATTGACAACCTCATGGCAACGACCATTTAAAGTTATTAAGAAACTATCCGACCTGGATTACCAAATTTTAATTAGGGATAGACCTAGAATTTACCACATTAACATGTTGAAACCTTACCACTCGAGGCAGCCTGACACCTCTGATGATGAAACAGATTTACATATTAGAAATGCTGATAGTTCAGTGATAAATGAACAAGCTGAGGATACTATTCCACAAGTAATACCTACACCAATTGTGGAAAATAAAAGTAGTTGGAAATCAGTAGTTATAAACGATCAGCTATCGCAAACTGATTTTGAAATGTTCAAGAAATTGTTGGAAGAATTTGCAGACATATTCTCAGATTCACCAGGTAGAACTTCTGTAATTAAACATCACATTCAGTTAAATTCACAAATTCCAGTTAGAACTAACCGTACCCAATTCCATTGCACTATCAGGAAAGGGTAATTAACGAAATTAAAGAATTGGAAAAGGCGGGCATTATTAGGAAATCTGTTTCAAATTACTGTTCACCATTATTGATTTTAAAAAAAAGGATGGGAATCTTCGTATCTGTGTAGATTATAGGAAAGAAACAAATTGACGTATCTTGATCCAGAATCTATGCCGCAGATTGATGAATTGATAGCGAGTATGGCGAAGTCTACATGGTTTTCTAAATTAGACCTGACGAAAGGTTATTGGCAAATACCGATGGCAGAAGATTCTGTACACATTACCGCCTTTGCAACGCCTTTAGGTTTATATGAATTCTTATACCTTCCTTTTGGTCTTCAAAACTCTCCTTCATCATTCACAAGAATGATGCGTTTACTACTTAGGGACATCACGGATATAGCATCCTACATGGACGACATCGGTGTCCATACTACTGAGACAGTACATCATGCGTACATTCTTAGACAGATCTTTTGTCGCATTCGAATGTTTGGTCTTACGGTGAAGCCGAGCAAAACTGAAATTGCATTTCAGGAAATTCAATTTTTTGGGACATAGAATTTCAAAAGGTTTTCTGTACACTGATCCGAACATTGTTACTAAAATTCTTAACATTAGTTCACCCAAAACTAAAAAAGAAGTTAGAACATTGCTTGGTCTTATTAATTACTATCAGAAATTTATAAGGAATTTTGCTGGAATGACCGCTAAATTGTCAGAATTTCTTAAAAAGAGCAGCCAAATAAGATTCAATGGTCGGAAGAACATGAAAAATTCTTCAAGAAATAAAATCATTGTTTAGTTCTCCACCAATTCTCAGAATTCCTGACATGTCAAAGGACTTTGTGGTACAGACAGATGCCAGCTCACATACTATATCTGCGATCTTACTTCAAGGAGTATAATGGATTGTTACATCCAGTTTTATATTCCAGTCGGAAATTAAATCAAACTCAACGACGGTATGCAATTACTGAACTTGAGGCACTTTCTGTGGTGGAGGCAATTAAGGAAATTTGAAAAATATCTTTTAGGTAAAATGTTTCTGGTTATTTCAGACAGCATGCCATTAAAAATCTTTAAGGATGGATTCGCCGAAAAATGCGCGTATACATAGATGGTCTTTATTTTGCAGGATTTTGATTTCATCTGTTGCTCATATTTCTGGAAGTGAAAATAATTTAGCGATTTACTCAGTCGATTATAAACATATTGTATGAATAAAATATTCTTTTTTAATGTTTGTATTGTGAATAAATAAGTTAAATTGAGAATATTAGAATGTATAAATATAATATTACTGTATGATGACTGTGGCTTACTTCTGAAACACCACATGTATAGAAACAGCTTGTTTAAATATGAATAAGTCACTTATGTTATTAATATTGCAGATAGACTGATGAACAGTTACGCTTATGAGTGATCGATAGTCAAGTCGTACTATGGAATGGCATGGAAGTGCAGATGATGTAGTTAACCATGGTAGGAGTCGCTATAATTGCAGTGGGACACTACGGATTGTATTCTTTATTATGTGGTGTAATATTGTTGAAATAAAAACAATATATGCATTGTTAATAAAGCATAGGAAAATACTATGGTGATTAGGAAGTGACATAATAGAGAGAATTTACTGACATATTTTAGATGTATGTGAATTCTTTGATCATTAAGTAGGAAAAGACATAGTAAATGGTTGTTTATAGTTAAGCTAGTAATAGTATTAGTTTATAAGTGAATTGATATTGATTTTAATGTTATCGTTATAATTTTATCAATTATTATAATTGTTGATATTTATTATTTCGCAGTTAATGATAAGTGCATACTTATTTGGTTTTGTGTGTGAGTAGTTTATGTTGTCATCAATAAATAGAAATTAGATGTGTTATTTCATGATGGATAAATGCAGAGAAGGGTGTGAATGAAAAATAGTATATACAAATACACATACTTTGAATCAGACACAGACAGAAAGTCAACATTACAGTTATGAGGACTAGGCACATATATGAGATATAGTAGTAAAATTATTTGCCACCATCGACATGCTTTAGTGATAATGCTATTGATGGAAAAGTATGTTAACTCAGAGTGAAGTTGACATGATACGTCTCTGAAATTGATGGAGATCAGTTGTTTTTCTTTTGACTCAGAAGTTCGTTGGGTTTACAACACTAGAATTGCATTTTGTTTAACCAAAGATACTCAGGGTTACAGAGATCTGAGGTAATTTTGTCAAGGGGTCAGCATTGATACGCGAAAACGGCACTTTAATTATAGTGACCGGCGGTGTTTGAACCTTGCTTTTTGTTGCAAGTAGTCAATCATGATAACGCGAGAACATCTCGATGATCATTTATTTGGAATGTATGAGGTGGTTGTGATTGGGACTTGTGGGTTTTAATTCAATGTTTGAAGTCCACACGATCTATTTTGTCTTAAGGTGACATACTGTGTTCCAGAGATGACAGATTCGTAGTCGATCACGACTTACAGTAATTTACGTCGCATCCATCATTGGCATACATGTCGAAATAGAGTAAGAGTAGGAAAATGTTAGGAACATTTTGTTATGGAGGGGGCATAGCTGTCATGGCTCTGAATGACAGCCAGAAAGAATTAAAATAGTGAGCAAGTGCACCAGAACATGGAATTAGAAGAAGTTAATAAAATGAGCACCATAGAGCACTTGGACGGAACAAATGAGACGTCACAAGTGCGTATATTGACAACCAAACGGTTGTCGTGAGTCAGTTGTTTGCCAGCCACCACACGACTCACACGTAGAAGCTTAGATTGCCTTTAGTACAGTTAGTTTACGATGTCCAGCTTTAATGTGGTTAGGTTAGACACAAATCAAGAGGATGACAACGACAACGCAAGCTTACGCATGCGGTTCTACATCGCCAACTCGGCGGCTTGAAGAGTCTGGTGCTCAGCATCGTGTGTGTTCGCAAAAGTGCAAATGAGTAGCTTCTTCTCACATCACAGACACAGGTAACGAGTTAAAGATAGTCACCCTTGCCCAGTAGGAGTAGATTCGTCGGAACAGTGCGACTGTGTCAAAGGTATGAGAGAACCTGAAGGTTTATCATTATCATATTCACTAGATGTCAACACCTGTTGCCGGCCAGTTGTAAATATATATAACTGATCACTCAACTGATGCGCATTTGAGTCGTTGTTAAGTGTGACAGTCGTCTCGTCTTGTATAAGTGAGTGCAGATTCAGAGGCAAAATATTCAGCTTGCAGGGAACCCTAAGAACGAGCTAAATCACGGTGCGCTCTCTGAACGCTAAGTCTATAGCCTATGGCAGTTGAGCATGGCCGTTTAGTTACACCCAGAAGAACAAGAGTGACGTATTGTGACACCTTTACTTTACTTTAACATTTCAAAACAAATAAAACAGGCTCATAATGTGTTTAAGAATCATGACAATTTAAAATAAATGATGGAGAAAAACATAATATAATTTATAATTATAAAACAAAAATAGTTGAGAATCAATGCATAGAAAGATTACAAAGAAATAGAATTCACAAGAAATAAGGTACTTAATTAAGAACAAGAACAGTTAAGAATGCTTTTAAATAATTAAAAAAAAAAAAGAAATAGAATACATGTGAAAGAGCTTAAATCAAAATTAACAAGTCTTAAACTGATAGGGAAAAAAGAATGTACAAAGTGTTTAACAGAAGTATAATAGATATAAAGAAAAGAAACATGGTTCATAATTTCAAAATAGAAAATAAATGAAAATTGAAAAGACATGAAACAAACCATTGATGTTTTATATAAGATGATGAACAGAAAAGAAATAATGCATGCTATTCAAATTGCAAAATCAACACCTGCAAGACGAGATGCCTAAGAAGAGCTGCCAACTTGACCATCCAATAGTGAGTAAGAAATACAGACAGTGAGATCAACACCTTGTGTCACATGTATTGAAAGGCAGAAGATCAAATGGTTTGGCTGTCTTGTTAGAATACAAAACCATCAACTACCAGCTCTTGCGCTACACCAAACACGATCTGATATGAGAACAAGAGGGCTCCCAAGAAGAAAATGGCTGTCTTGTTAGAATACAACACCATAATTTATCCAGCTCTAGTGCTACACCAAACAAGATCTGATATGAGAGTCAGAAGGCATCCAAGAAGAAAATGGCTGTCTTGTTACAATAAAAAAAAAACATTAGTTATCAGCTCTAGTGTTACAACAAAGAAGATCTTATATAAGAGCGTGATGGCATTCAAGAAGAAAATGGATTTACTACATCAAAGACATTGTACATGGAATGACATTATTCACTACGCCCCCCCCCCCCCCCCCCCCCCCCAAATCGAGTGCTGGAACGTCATCTATTCATTACCATGACTCTTGACAACAAAACTGGACGATTATAATAATGATGTTGAATATGATGATTCAAATTGCGACTCACTTAGCACCAGCCTGCAGCTTTCGTACGAGGTCTTCATCTGTAAAGAACGTGCCACTCTCCTCATTCTTCATGGAATTCAAAATACTGGTGGCGAACAAAGCTGCATAAGTTGATGACTCCTGTGGAAAAAGACAAAGACTGCATGCAGACCAGAATGAAACAAACAAATAAACACATGTAACAACAAAGAATTTTTTAAATATTTATCAGAATCCATCTACTTATGTACCCTCCAAGCATGTTATTTAATTTGCATATCATACACAGAACAGAGTACTACAGAGAAGTGGACTCACTTACCCTAGAAACATAAGTGGTTGTTTACTGCTTTTCTATGGCAAACTACATATGTAAATCATGGACCATTTCATAATTATAAAAAAAACAATTCAGGCTTAAGTACTTATATTCTTAGAGTACTGTGGATGAAGAATGAGAGAAATGATAACATTCTACAAGAGCTTAATATTACAGAAAACTGGCTCATCTACTGCTGCTGCTATTACTGCTATGACTACCACTACTATGAAGACTACATTGACTACTACTACTACTACTACTACTACTACTACTACTACTACTACTACTACTACTACTACTACTACTACTACTACTACTACTACTACTACTACTGCCTGTCTGATATAAGAGCCACAGGGCATCCGGTACAACATGGAGGTTAGGCGGTCAGCTGTTGAGGCATCTGGAGTGTTTATGCTTGTGGCTGCGGTTTGCTTACAAATTTTCCTTGTGTTGGATTGGTAGGGCATAGTTCCGTCGCTCTGCTACTGAGTTGAGTGCGTGGAGCAACAATGTGAGCTGTGGATTTCATATGGAGTGCTTTTACATCGTCCAAGGTTATTCATGACGTGAACTGCATGTTCGGTTGCTGAACTGAGTTTGCCTTATGCTGTAATGCGTGTGTGATATAATAAAACGTCCTTACCCTTTTCCTATTTATTGACTCCCTTAAAAATAAACAACCTTTTTCAACTACGGTTTAAGTATCTTACTGAATATAGGATAAAAACTAACCCGTAGGGTAGCTAAATTAATTTGGCCTTATTTTGGCCTACGTACCTGGCCAACAGTCGTCGACTGATTGTAAGACAATACTTACCAGTGTAGCCATTTTTAGTTCAAGCTAAGAAAGTAAACAGACGTGCGTTCCCTTGTGGGATTTCTTTCCCCGTGTGGGGAAAGGTATTTTGCCTTTTAAAACCATGATTCTCTTCAACTATTGGTATGTTATATCTACATTATTAAGATATATTTATGTATTACATAGACCAGTATGTTTAATTAAGAATTAGTTACAATTCTCTTAAACCAGGCTGGATGATGTTTACCAAGGAAACACATGTGGGCGCCACGCTGTAATTTTTCCTATGCCTTACAATTTCAAATCCCTATGTTAATATCTTTTATAGGCATTATGAACTTATATCTAACTAATAGTGTTTATAACCTATGAATATTATGTGTACTGTAGTACACATAAAGTATCAACTCTCATGTCTGAAACACATTCTATAGATTTTCTCAATGTAGGAGCAGACCCCTGATTCATACTTCATAGTAAAGAACTAGTGTCTGTCAATTTCATAGTCATATGAATAAAAACTTCTATGCATTGTGAAATATATCTCAATATCGATGCTTAGAAATCTGCAAATAATCTATGTACTGTAGAGATTGGACTTTAAAGAAACATTTTCTCAATGTAGGAGCAGACTCTTGATTTCATACTTCACAAGTAGAGAACTGGTGTCTGCCACTTTCAAATATCCTATGTAGTGTAAATTCACTGGTAAGGATGTCTCTGAACTTGTTTTATCCATGCGGGGACATACAAATGATTACGCATATTCCTGACTCTTACTTAGTCAGGGGATAAAATATTTTGCCACATCATAATCTGTAACTTGGAAATATAGTGCTAAATTTTAGTACCATCCTTTTGCTAACAGATTAATAACCACTCCATAGTAGTGAAGAACATATAATCATTTCATAAAATAGTGTTAGGAGAATGCCATGTTTGAGAATATAAATTCATGAACAAGTAAAGTAAACGCGTGATGTAAATGCATGTTCGGATAGGATTCAATCCCCATCGCCTCACCGTAGTAGGAACAGAAGCGAAAATTGATGTGAATAAATTGCTTCCAATATTCAGAATACTGGACCGTGCGGCATAAGTTATTCTAATAAATACACTCCGAATAATAGCAGTCATTGGCAAAACATATCACAGCGATTACTATCCTCATGTGCTGTACGCAGTGGGGGAAAACAATGGATGTTTTAGTTTATTAAGAAAATTCAAACACCTAGGCTCCCTGCATCATCATTATGATTAAATTATTATGTATGATTATCATGTACTTAATATCAGAGAAATGTACATGTATGTTTTTTTCTGGTATGAGAATTTTCTCTGTTCTGATTGTTACTTTTTCCTGTGGGAATATACATTTTAATGTTGCACCTTGGGATTAGAGGATGTTGATGTAAGAATCCATGTGTATGTCAGGACTTAAGAAGCCAATGTTGAATAGTCTTGACCTAGTGATGATTATAGTGCCGAAAGGAAGACGCGGCATTAGAAACCACAGAGATTCTGTATAGGATATTCTCTTCAAGTAATGAGAGAGACAATATCAACATATTGGATGGACAGAATGACTTCACTCATCTAATAGTCCCAGTAACAACAGAACATAAAATAAAGTGAGAAAATACCTTACTCACTATTAAGAGTCAGAATGGCTCTACTCAGCAATGAGGGACAGTGGAACGTGGACACCCACTCCTTTCCCCTTCTCCCCTTGTTGTTTTGTATTTGTGTTTGTAATTGTGTGGTAAACCTTTTACCATAACACAGTAGGTTAATGCTCGTGTTGTATTCTTGCCATCCCTTTTCTATAGAAGAGAAGCAGGTGGTGGTTGAATGTGGTGGGACTATATCACTACACCTGGATCCTGGGTCAACAGCCAGAAAGTGAATGTCCTAACCATAGTCTGCATCTAGAAATACCCATGGACTGCTGCGATCAATAGCTCAATAGCGAGCAACAGATAAATTCGAAGACAACTGACTGGGTGAGTGATTAAGTCCTATTTTAGTAGGAATATCCAGGATGGACTTCAAGATCTAATAATCTACAAAGATGAAGATCATCAGAGTACTGACAACAGTGTATCGTTTGCGTTACTTCTGAGAAGTATCACCTATGGCCTCATCATTCAACCAAGTCAGTGAAACTGGGACAATCCTTCTAGCAAGTTACTAAAACTAACAACAGTGAGTAACCTTCAACTGTTGGTTGGATTACCAAGTTAATATCCACAATGGATAAGTCTTCGAAAGAACATCTCACAGCTGCAACAGTCAAACATAAGGTTCCAGCCATGCAACCCAAGTTCTAGCTATGAACACCCACTCAAACAAATGGGAAGAGACACTGAAACAACTTTATAAGCCAATACAAGCAACTTCAGAACCTCTGAACCCTAACAACGCCAGATTACCTCAAGGTTCCAAAACCTGAACACATAAAAAAGACCATATGAAAGCAGTTAGCGGAGTAAATGCCTCTACGCCTGCAACCACAGGAATCACCTGATGGCCTGCAACCCTGGATATGTGTTGGAATAATATTCTTCAGTCTCATGCCTCAGCAGAATCCTGGAATTAATTCCAGATGAACCACATGAATAACAAGCAGAATTGTATGTCTACACTGAAAGTAAATAATGAATCAGAACTCTGTGCTGGTCCCATGTCAGCCTAAATGCCAATAACGGTGGAATAGGTTATAGATCATTTGTGCGGGCTGGTGGAGTGCTTTTACATCTATCCATTGTTGTTTGTGGCGTGAACTGCACGTTAGAAAAAATGGCAGCTGCCATTGCTGAACTGAGTTTGCCTTATGCAGTAATGTGTGGCTGCTGGTTTTCCAGTGACTGCTGCTTCCATCGAAGGGTGGACTTTTGTGTTGGCATTCTTACAGCGGTATTATGCATAGTATACTTGTGCGGGCTGTTGGTTTGTCGAGACTCCTGCCTGTTCCACTTTTGACAAGGGGCAGTGAGGAGCATTTTGTGTGATATTCACTGGCACAGGAATGGAGAATGATGGGGCAATCCTTTGCCGTGACGTTGGAACCACAACTAATTACTACTACTGCTACTATGACTACTACAGCAACTACTATGACTATTACTACTACTACTACTACTACTACTACTACTACTACTACTACTACTACTACTACTACTACTACTACTATGACATTTACTACAATGACAATGATGACAACGGTGACTACTTTTACTACTACTACCACCACCATAACCACAATAAGTATAGTAATAATAATAATAAAATAATAATCCATCTACTCTGTGTACTTCTTCACCCCAACATCTGAGTCACCACCACTACCATCTCAATCACCACCACCAACATTTCAATCGCCACAACTAACATCATCAAAACCATATCTCCCCCAGCCCCACAACCAACATCACAAAAATCATCAACTCAAGCATCACCTTCTCCACCACCGTGACTACTATGACAACAGCAGAGACAACTGAAGTTAACAGGGATCTACACATATATCTCACCCTTCCCTTCTTCCAAAACAATTTGGACAGCATGTGGTTATTCATTAACACAGCCCAGATAAAGAGATGGTGTGCAGGTAAGATGAAATCTATCTCATGTTCTGATTGCTCAACATCTGCTGATTGATTGGATTGATATATAGTAAATATCTCATCCTTGTCGGACTATCAGTGCTTACAGACAAACAACACAAACATTAACATGGCCCAAAAAACTAATTTCAGCAAAATAAGAAAATGCTTTCCTCCTACATAAGGTAAAACCATGAAAAGTAACAACAAAAATACTAGATATAATGAAACTGATAAATACATATAACAAACATACTTTCTCTCTCCCTCCTTCCCGCCCACCTGCATACACACGTTCACTGAAAATAGTAACAGTAACATAAAACAACAATAGCATTCCTACCACAAACAAACTATTTTATTCACTGTGATCTACTTATTTCAAACAAAGTCAGAAACAGAATAATTAAAATAACAGTAGAAACATTTGAAGATAATAACATAAACACTACATTTAATCAGCATCCCCTGGCTTGTAAGGTGCAGAACTTTGTTTCCATAACTGTCTGTGTAAATATCTATCATAAGCCAGATGTCCTATCTCTGCTGCTGTTATGTGTAAATTATTTATCACATCTTGAATCCATGGTCTTCTCCATTTCTTTGGTACAAATAACTTGGCCGTTATCTTTTCCAGGCGTTGATGTCATTTTTACATGCCAAAAATATTTAATTTTCCTCAATATTACAATTAATAACATGAAAACTAAGGATTATTTCAGAAACACTAATTTGCATATAATGAAGATACTATTACAACAGAAAAACTAATAACACTTTCTGCAAAGTGCATTTAAAATATCTAAATTCTGCAGTATAAATAAACAACAATAACGTGAAACAACAAGCCTAAGGTTGCTATAATCTTGAATCAACTAAGACAGGGGTGGGCAAACTACGGCCCGTGGGCCGCATGCGGCTCGTCAACTGATTTTATGCGGCCCGCAAAAGCATTTAGAAATACACAATTTTACTTCATTTTAAAGTTATTTTGTTGAATTTTACAGAAATTCATGTACCGTTATGATTGTTTTAACATTTTTGATAAAAATGTCTGTCTATTATCTATTTTTGTAAACAGTCCTTGACCTTCGTAATGTAATGCTTCTACCTCTTCTTTCGTTCGCCTTAAAATATGTCTATAACTGCAATGTTGCCTCTTGTATGAATTTAACTGTCCTTTTTAGTTCACTCAGCAGTCCATAGAGTTTATCTTCCACTGTCGTCTCTCTAGGCCAGAAGGTTTGCCTAGACATGTTGTAATTTGGGCAGTCTTTGAATACGTGCTCTGCTGTCTGCGATGCCAATCCTCATGTGGACATGGCTGATTCACCAATCTTGAATCTTGTATAGAGGTGGTTGCATAATCTATTGTGTCCTGTTCTGAGGCGCAGAGTTAAGTTGAGTTAAGAACCGACATCACTGCACTAAGGACATTCCCATACGTGCTCCGTCCCCTCGTTCAACAGCCAGCGAAAAGTCATACTACTAATAGTTCCCACCGCTATCTGACTAAAAGTTTTCCTGGTCTTCTCTCTCAGTTTTGAGATTCTGCCAGAACCCCTGCCGATCCCCCACAATGTCATTCTTTCCACATATGGGTTTTCAATCTGTTCCTCCGCCTTTTCCACCTGGTCCCACAAGTGCACGACCATCTCCACCTTTTCCATAGGTAAACTACCACCAAGAGGTGCATTCCCCGATAGCCTATCAGCCTGTTCATTCCCCCTTAACCTGCATGGCCAGGGCAAAATATCCATACAATTCTCACAATCTGTGACCTCTGTGAGGCGCAGAATAATGACTTGTTCTGGTCTGTCCATAACGTGGTAGTCGTCTTGAGCAGATTTTGGTGGCCTTCAGGCTGATTTGATCATTATTTTCTTTTGGTGGTATGTAACGGGCACATCAGGCTGTTCTTCGTTTGCTCCTTCCTTAGCCAATCAATCAATTCTGTTGTTTTCGGGTACTCCACAGTGGGATGGTATTCTATGTATGGTGACCTTATGCTGACTTCTAAGTTCAGAGAGTAGTGTCCTTAATACTGGCAATTTCCCAGACATCATTTCATTTTTGTTGAGGTGAGTTTCTTGCAAGCAACATATGCTTACCTTTTATAGTTCTATTTTGTGTTTATTGCTGACTCCCTCCAAATTCCAGTGCATTAGTTTTAGACTTTGTTTGGTATGGCCAGACGCTCTATTCTCGGGTCCCCTGACTCCACAGGACATCTGAGAAGGACCTCCAGTAGCTGTGGTTTGACCGTTTCGAGGCATAGGGCCCGGCACTCACCTGCATGGGGGTCCAAAACATGTGGTCTTACTAGAGTTTAGGTGTGTAGGCAAGCACACACAAGTCTACGTAAGCATGTACGTGCATACACGTCTAGAGAGTTCTGGTTATTTCTCGGCACCAGTGACTCGCCGCCGCTCCTTCTCCTGTTAGTTAAAACAGTTCCGCCACGAGAAGACCAGGATTTGGAATTTTGCTGCATAGGTGATGAATGCACGAGCCATTTGGTATTTATGCTCACCCCAATCTCGCCCCCGGCTACATACAGCAGCATTCGGAACCATGTAATGCTAAAATGCGAATTTATCAACTTTAATTTTAACTCATATTGTAAGAAAATATTACATTTAAAAGTTGTTTGCTGTTATAAATTATTTCTACATTTACAATGTTCAAATTAATTTATTTGTTGTAGTAGTCTTGACATATTTCTGAAATTTACTCTGAGTTTACTACTTGTTTTCCGAATATTTTATTTTCACACACAGCCGGAAGAAGGTTTTGTTTCATTTCCGTTGTGGAATTCTAACTGTTCAAATTTTATTAAAACAATGAGTGTCAATAGCAAACGTAAGATTGAAGATGAATGCCGTGTTTTTAATGATGAATGGACAACTAAGTACTGTTTTATAAAAGTTGGTTACAAATCAGTTTGCTTGTTCTGTCGTGTGTCAGTGGCTGTCTTCAAGGAGTACAATTTAAAAAGACATTATAAAACAAAACATTCCGATTTCGGATACAATTTAACAACTGAAGGGAGGGAAAGAAAATGCCTGGAGTTGGTGAAAAATGTGGAGAAACAGCAAACAGTTTTCACTAAACATCCTTCCATTCAAGATGCTGCAACTGAAGCTAGTCTTGTGCTGTCACACAGAATTGTAAAACAGAACAAGCTATTTTCTGATGGCGAGTTCATCAAGCAATGTTTGCTAGATACAGCAAACATTATATGTCCAGAACCAAAAAAAAAAAAAAAAATTTGACAAAATTACTTTCTCAAGGTGAACTGTGGTCATGCGTGCTGACAAGATAAGTGACAATTTGATGCATAAACTTCAAGATGCAAGTTATCAAGTTTTCTGGTACTCTCTTGCATTGGGTGAGAGTACTGATGTATATGGTACTGCCCAATTATTGATATTTATATGTGGAATAAACACTTCTTTCAAACTCATTGAAGAGTTACTGAGTGTCGAGTCACTCAAAGACACAACCAAAAGCCATGATATATTCAATGCTGTTACTAACTGTATTGAAAGAACCGGGTTAGTTTGGAACAAGATGGCAAATGTTACAACTGACGGAGCTCGTGCTTTGCCTGGTAAAGTTGATAAGTGATAAGATTAAAGCAGAATATCCAGACCACACATTATTACTGCTTCACTGTGTGATTCATCAAGAAAGTCTGTGTAAAAAATATCAAGTATGTTATTGACCCAGCTGTCAGTGTCATCAACCTTATCAGATCAAGAGGACTTAATCACAGACAGTTCAAGGCATTACTTGCTGATCTGGAAAATAAACATGCCGATGTCCTGTACCACACCAGTGTTCGATGGCTGAGTCTCACCAAGGTGCTGAAGCAAGTGTGGGAACTCAGAGAAGAAATAGTGATGTTCCTAGAGATGAAGGGCATTGAATGTGACTTTAATACTAACATTGTCAATAACGAGTGGAAGTTAGACTTTATGTTTGCCATTGAAATTATGGAAAAGTTAAATGAACTGAATGTTAAACTTCAGGGCAATGGTGTGTTTGCACATGAATTGTATGTACATGTAAAATCATTTCAGGCAAAACTCTCACTGTTCTCCAGACAAGCAAGTGAAAAAAGATGTTGTCACTTCTCTTTGCTGAAACAATTAACCATTTCCGGTGAAGTGATTGAACAGTACAAAGCCCAATTAGATGCATTGATTGAAGAATTTGGATGGAGATTCCAAGATTTCAAGAGCTTAGAGCCACAGTTCAATATTCTCAGTTCCCCTTTTATTGCAGAAGCTGATACAATCACAGAGGACATACATTTGGAGCTGCTTGACTTACAAGCAGATCATGACCTGAAAGAGAAAGTCAAGTCAGATGGTTTGCTGGATTTCTATGGATTATCACAAGAATAATTTTCCAACTTGAAAAACTTTGCAGCTAAACTGTTATCATTGTTTGGATCAACATACATCTGCGAACAACCATTCTCTTGCTTGAAGATAAACAAATCTAAGAATAGGTCCTTATTGTCGGACTGCAACTTGCATGCTGTCATGCGAATTTCAACAAGTAAACTTGCACCAGATGTCAAGAATATTGTCAAAAAGTGCAAGCAGTTACATACATCTCATTAGAAATCGACAATTATAGTGACATTGTAGTCGGCTTGTGTCTAAATTAAAACCATTGATAAATAATAAAGAATATTTGTTATAATATCAAGTTGTAAAAATCTTGTTAACAAATTATTAAATGTTTTTGTCCATATTGTCAAATATAATGTATAGGTGTATAAGTAAAATAAAATTGCAATAATTAGTTATTTATACTGCTTAATAACCTATAAATATTTAATAATTACTTATATATATATATATATGCGACCTGCCTATAGCTCTAGATTTGTCAATGCGGCACTACGCACAAAAAGTTTGCCCACCACTGAACTACGTCACTGAGTTTTTTAAAAAATATTTGACTCTATTTGACAAACAATAAACAAGTGCGCAATATAATGAAGCCTTAGCAATTAGGTGGTTCCACCAAGTTTTATGCAATTTCAAAGAGTTTACTTTAAATGTGAAATTACCATAGGGATACAACATCTTCCGCAATCGAACAATATCTGTGACTATGCGCTTTAAGGGTTTCGGCCAAAGTATTATTCGTTTATTCAATTCATATGATACATAACTCTACGGTACACACCTGGCGAGATACAGACAACAAATCATGCAAGATATTGCTTGTGGCTTCTGTGTTGAAATTCACTAAGGCAATACATTGCTTTGAATTTTTAAAATATGAACAATGAGAGTTCTACAAGTACAATCAGTAAATATTATATACAAGGGGCTTCTCATAAGTCTTTAGCCTGACCATGAAGGAGTAGGCGGAGAAAATTGAAATTTGGCACAGTGCTTATTCCTTCTCAATGTAGCCACCACCTGAATTTATGCATTTCTGCCATCTCTGCGTGACCTTGAAAAGACCTTCAGAATAAAAAAAAACACATATTTTTCAAACTAAACCAGTTATCACAAGCCAGTATGACATCTTCATCACTGTCAAAACGATTTCCTTTCAGCTGTTATTTTTTTTAAGATTTGGGAAGACAAAAAAAACGTCGGATGTAGCCAAACCTGGAGAATATGGTGGGTGTGGAAGAATTTTAACATTCAAATCGTTGGCAGTTTGCAGCACAAACCGTGCTTTACGGAAGGGCGCGTTGTCTTGAAGCAAAGGCAGAATTTGCATATGCGCTATCCCTTGTTTTCTGGTCACAGCCTTTCTTAATTTGAAAGGAGATCTGCATAGTACTGCTCATTAACCATGTTGCCATGAATCATGTAATCTTTCAATATGACACCTTTGACGTCCCAAAAAAAAAACAGTCAGCATCACTTTTCTTGCAGATATTTGTGCTCTTTGCTTGACATGTGTTGGCGAGCCCGGGGTTTTCCACCACATGCTGGCAATTTTGGATTATGGGACATAATGGTGAATCCAAGTCTCATCTACCATCAGCATGGTCGTCAACATGTTTTTTCGACTGCCACATTTCATAGCAATTAACCCGTGTTTGTTTCTGTTCACATGTCAGCAGGCGCGGGACCCAGTGGGAACACACTTTTCTCATGTTCAGTCTGTTGTGTAAAATTCTAAAAACTGTACACTTACTCAGTTTTGCTGAACCCTTTATCTCTGCAATTGTCATTTTCCTATCCTGGTCTATGATTTGCTTCACTTTTGCAGCATTTGCATCATTGCACTCTGAGGACGGTCGTCCTGATCTTGGCAGATCAGCAACTTCGGAACGGCCACACTTAAACTGCAAACACATTTTTTACAGAAGCATATGAAGGACAGACTTCCTAAAAACTAGCTCCATCTCCCTGTGTATCTGTAGGTGTTTTTCCCTGTAACATCAAGAATTTTATCACAGTCCTGGCGTCTGATTTCTCTATTGTTCTGACAAACTGTTGAATGTGCAGATCTGGTCAATAGGGTGTGTTGTACCATGCACCGTATTGGGGAAAAACCAGCTGAAAAGGGAAATTCATAATTCACATGTCCATTACAAATTGAATGAGCTACATATGTGCCAAATTTCAATTTTCTCCACCTACTCCTTCATGGTCAGGCTAAAGACTTATGAGAAGCCCCTTGTATAAGACAATTACAACATAAAAGAAGGTGCATCAATCACTAGCAGTAGCTGTAGAATTAGGAGAAAAGACATTAGTGAGTTTTGCGTTGATACAGTTATATTCATCACCTGGGTAGGGCGGTTGGAAGTAGTCTCCGAGAAGGTCCTGGATCAAGTGTCCCACGTCTGATAGTCTGAATTTTCTGTGCTGTGAACAGAACATAAGCTGGGTCACTGATCACAAACACAAATATCAGTAAAATAGTCAAGAGATGTTCTGCATTACATAATCATCAGAGATGTCCTACATTATATCATCATCATGTGACTCTCATCTGCAAATGTGAATGTGCTATGAGCAGAATTCAAGCCGGGTCATTGATCACTACAAAAATATCAGTATAATAGTCAATAGATGTGCTACTATATAAAATAATCAGAAATGTTCTATTGTGACGAAGTCGTTGACCCACCATTCTCGTTTTATATGTGTACTATTAAATGTATAAGTATATATGTAGATTTAAGTATCTGCAATGATCAAGATCGAGATCTGCGCCGCGATTAGTGTTGTTAGGAGTTGTGTTTGTTGAATTATTTTGCTAACTCATAACGATGGGTAATTGCGCTAATATAAATAAAGTGTATTTTATGATCAGCCTAATAGATTTTGAAAATATTTGAGTTTGTTTTAAATGCAGTGGAATCTCGCTTAACGAGCATAATTCGTTCCAGAATCTTACTCGTAAAGCGAAACACTCGTTAAGCGAAACAGTTTTTCCCATACAAATTAATGTAAAATACGATAATGCGTTCCATGCCGAAAAAATACTCAAAATATTTAGCCTGCTCTTCTGGACTTTACACTTCTTGAAGGCTCGTGGAGTTTCTGAATGGTAAACAAGCAGCGGTTTAATTTTCAAATCGCCGCTTGCATTGGCACAAAATAGCAGCGTGAGACGGTCTTTCATTGGCTTGTGGCCGGGTAATGCATTCTCCTCTGCTGTTATATAGGTTCGCTTCGGCATCTTTTTCCAAAAGAGACCCGTTTCGTCACAATTGAAAACCTGTTGCGGCAGGTAACCCTCAGAATCTACGAGCTTCTTGAAGTCGCCGATGAAGTTCTCTGCTGCCTTTGCGTCGGAGCTTGCTGCTTCACCGTGCCTCACAACGCTGTGGATGCCGGTTCTTCTCTTAAACTTCTCGAACCACCCACGACTTCCCTTAAATACTTCTTCTTCGGCCGTTGATGATCCTGGAGTCTTCTTAACGAGGTCGGCGAAAATCACTTTCGCCTTCTCACAAATGACGTTCTCATTAATAGTGTCGCCTTGCAGTTGCTTTTCGTTTATCCATATGAGAAGCAACCTCTCAACATCATCGAGAATACGTCACCGTTGCACGATATTCTTGTCACTTCCTTTAAAGCGTCTAGCTCCTTAATCTTGTCCTTGTTCTTGAGGATAGTGCCAATCGTTGATGTAGACCGATTGTATGTGCGTTCTAGATCAGCCACGCTCACACCTCCTTCTCGCTTTTCAATGATTTTACGTTTCATTTCCACGGTTATTTTGATTCTTTTATGGCTGTCTCATTGCGGCTTTTTCTTCGGGGACATTTTTGCAAGGGTTATTAAACTTTGCAGGCGCACAATCCAGGACTTCCCCTCCCCTCGTCGCTCGTTATGCGAAACGTCCCTCATTAAGCGAATCATTTTTTTTTTTTACAATTTATTTTGCTCATTATGCGAATTACTCGTTATGAGAGGTGCTCGTTAAGCGAGGTTCCATTGTAGTTAGTTGTCATGAACTGTGCATAGTGGAAGAGCTTAAACAGACCTTAAGAGAATAATGGAAATAACTACAGTGAGAAGATCACAGCATCGCCAGACAGAAAGGCATTGTTACAGAAGTGCGACCGGGCAGTCAAAAAGATATATTTGCACCACAGCGAAACCTCTCCAATTACTTGTAGCGTAGTGTCAATATCGGGCAAGATGGTATCTGACAGAACGAATGCTCTGTGCGCCCACCAATCTCATCTGGGTTGTGATTTCGTCCATGAGGTATAAGACAATGGGTATAACCCAACTATTGCTGATGCCAATATGTTATCAATTGTCTATTAACCACGTATCGGTCATGGGCGTATTAATGACCACTTCGAATATGGGCTTAAAGCCTTAAAGCGGGGCTTAAAGCGGATTTTGAAAGAAATGATCTACGTACACAGGAGGTAACAGGATGGACACAATCAGGTAACAGCAGACAAGTCTAAGTTTAAAGATGGAAAAGAATTGATGACCGTGTCAACAAGACAGCTGTAATTAATGGAAGCGATTTGTTTTCATAATTTCATCAGGATATTGTGAATAGAAATGTGTTTACAGAACTCTATCTGTGGCTAAGGACTTGCTAACGCGGTTTGTGAGCCCGTATCCCGGGTTCGAAACACAGCGTGCTGGTTCTTTCGAAAAAGGTATAGGAGCAGGTCGTTCAGAAAGCAATGGCAAACTACTGAACGTAAAATTTTCCCAGGAATCACGAACAGCGAAAATGCTGGAGTTGATTGCTATGTCCTGTGAACAACATGCAACTTAATTTTTTTTTTTTTTTTTTAAAATATAGAAAAAGGGACTATAACATTTGTGAGCGAATATGAAAACAGTGAATTAAATTATGGACATTTTACATATATATATATATATATATATATATATATATATATATATATATATATATATATATATATATATATATATATATATATATATATATATATATATATATATATATAAAAGAGAATGTTTGTGTCTTTGTGTGTCCTTTATACGTTCCTGAACGGTCCATCCGAATTAGATGAAATTTTCTACAGATGTTCTTCCACTCCCGCCAACTGGCATAGTTAGTTAGTTTAAATCAACAATTTTTCCTCCAGCACGAAAGAAATGGCACGAGCTTCAGAAACAGACGAATAAATGTCCCGCCATCTTGCTGCAAGGGAACTCACTCTCTGATTAAACCAGAAATTAGTTATGAACAGTTGTTATCCTCACTCGCGTGGATGCAACTGAAATAGTTAGTTAGTTTAAAATCAATTTTTAATTTTAACGGGAACGGGACCAGGGGCCGAATATGAATTAAACGAGACGCTCCCCGACAGGAGCTGGGCGAAGCCGGGCCGGGTTGTCTAGTTTGTTATATTAGAGACATTATAATTAAAAATAAGTTTGGGTGATAGTAAAATCTGGACATTTCGAATAATAAGACGGTGAGTAGTAAACTATCTGTACGGAGTAATTGGGTAGTAGATTATTATCTTGCTGAAGTGTGTAGTTAGTGATTGTGTTCACATTTTGCATGTGTTATTGATTAGTTAAGGTTTAGTAAAGTAATCGGGTTAGCAATATTAGATTATTGGATTATTATTCTTCTTCTTCAGCGTTCCGAGCCATTGAGGTTCTTTACTGCACATACAATCCGTCTCCATTCGTCTCTCTGGTTGACCTTCTCTTGCCAGTCGCAATTATTGGATTATATATGTGAATATTATAAATTAGTGCTTATATAAATTAGCCTACATCAGTAAGTAATAACTTAGAGAGTGAGTAGTAAACTAGCATATGAATATATAGTAATTAATGCAGTTACCACAATTTAGTTACTGTATATTTTTGAATTGTAGAAAAGAGATAGAAAATAGTTTGTCATTATAAAATATAATTATGTTAATACACTACTGAAGTTAGAAGTTACCACAATAATTAACTGACACTTATGTTGTAAAATCAATAGATTAGTATAATTAGGTTACATATTATTGAATTATATTATAATGAGTATTTTGAGTGTAGATAGGAGCTCAGTGTAGATGTTGATACCATATTTTGAAGTGATGGAGTGGTTATTATTTGAAATTTAGTACTTAATGGAAAGTGTAACATTGATTTGTTGATATTGTTGGTTAGTTAAACTTTATATTAATATTTAAGTTCAGTGTTTTTGAAATTAGATATTTGCATGATAACAGCTAACATCTAACGAATTGAAGTTTTGCATGACTGAGTTTGCTTAACGTCTAGAGAAGCGCCTTGTTGGCATATGGTGTGGGCAATCATTGTGTGACAACGGGCACAGTTTTCAGAGGGTGTTTGACATCATGTGAAGTGCTATGCAGGTATATTGTGCGGGTATTGCGATCGGGTGTCCGCACTAAACCCGCCATCAATATGGGAGCCTGAGATGTCTAGGTTGACTAAGGACGGACGAACCAGCCCAGGGGGACACACAGCAGGCAAAAGTCCCAGTGTTGTGCTACTATATGGCAACAGGCGCGCTTTGCAGAGTGTTTATCATAAGTGGTTGCATATTCAGCTTACCGCTGTTGTTTCTCTGGTTAATGATACACAACAGTGGATGGTTTATTGTAAAGCATGATTTCAAAGGTATTGGTTTATGTATTTTCCACTGAGCATTTTCTCTGAACTTGGTTTACTGCATGCAAAGTTGTGGTTGAATTATCTGCATGATTACTTGATCATAATATTATTGTTTTTCTTGTCAAGTATAATTTCAGTTACAAGTAGCAAGTGTACACTGAGAAACGCATGGAATATGATGGTACAATGTTGTGTGGTGAGATTGAAGTAACTCCCCTAAATGGATAGACCAGTACACTATCATTGTGCCAAAATTGAATTTACACCCAGGCAGTTAAACTAAGAGGTTTGGGGAATCTCTCTTTGTAGGTTATGCGCTATGGTGGTATGTGGTGACTGAAGTCAATAGTCAGAGAATTAATTATAACGTCACATGTACGAAGTTGTATAGGTATATAGAAACATCACTTTACAAGAATTGTTGATAATCATAAACTAACAATCACCATTGCGTCCATCAATAGAAGTGGATGCTAAGATGTTGCTTGTGACTGTCGGAGGCATAACAGTGTCGAATGGATGTTAGTGTTAACGAGGAATTTGTCATAAGTCATATAAAGGGTATGCAGACTTGCTTGGCGGCAGAATTTAATATATAGTATTCGAAGACTTAAAGATTCTATCATATAGTATTCATAGAAATTAATGCTTGCACTTGTTGATTTCATGCCAGATTGATGTTGGAACAATAATATTATCAATCGATTACTTGTTGTTTACTAACACAATTAGTTGATCGATTGATTGATAAATTAAATATAGTTAATTGAATGATATATTTCATAAAGATTATTAAGTTTCCCATTAATAAATTATAAATGTTAATTATTACCATCATGTTAAATTAATTAATTATATTTGAATACATTAATAGAATTGATTTTATTCAATTGTAATTTATTAATTTAAACCAAGGGAGTTCCTTAGATGGATAGTATAATGTTATTTATTATTTCATTAACTGATTAGTTTATTATTTATTTATTTTTTTTTTTGCATATCCTTTACAGGACATCGCTGTCAACACCAGCATCTTTCAGCTGTATGTTGATTTCCTGGCAAGATTACGCTCAGTAGTTTGCCATTACTTTCTGAGCGGCCAGCTCACATACCCCGTAAGTTATCGATGCGATTCGAACCACTGCTGATTCTCACCGTCATCACATTACCTCCGAGTGTATAAGAGATTACGGAGAAAAGTCGCTAACCTCTAAGCCAGAAAGCCGGCAGTTTATTATTCAATCAATCAATCAATCATGTGCCATGCCGGAAAGCGTAAGTTTATTATTAGACTGGTTATACTGGTATATATTGTTATTGATGCAATGGCGACGAAATAATCGTTATTCTTCTGAGAGACGCTGTTTGTTTAGTGTTTTCCTGTGGATTTCATGTGGATAGTGTTTTCCTGTGGATTATGTGATGTTATTTTGTGTTCGTTTATTGGAAGTTTTCAAAAGAAGCCACGGAAGGCAGGTGGTGGATGAAATTTTGAGGGCAGCCGACAGATATTTGTTGGTCATGGTCTCGAGTTTCGCGACGGCAGGCAGAGGATCTCTTTCGAGAGACAATGGTTGCGGTCATCCGGCCAGTATGGTCACTGCCATAGAGGAAAGCAACGGCAAACTACCTCTTTGAAAGTGCCTAGTACATTATGATTCGCTTAAAGACTGATCATCGCAAGACAAGGACAGAGACATTAAAATTAGCAACATGGAACGTTAGGACGTTAAACGACGACGGAAAATTAGAGAACATAAAACAAGAAATACAAAGAGAAAAAATTAATATTTTAGGGATGTGCGAAACGAGATGGACAGGAGCGGGCATCAAGATAGATGAAGATTTTAAGATTATTTATTCTGGAGGTGAAGATCGACACAGGGGAGTGGCAATAATTTTGAACCGGAAAACATCAAAATCTGTTAAAGGATATTGGGGCGTGTCGGACAGAGTTCTACTAGTTAAATTGAGTGGCAGACCTTTTAGCATAAATATTATTCAAGTATATGCCCCAACAGGAGAGTCCAGTGAAGATAGTGTAGAGGAATTCTATAATGACATAGAGTCTGCCTTAAAGAAATGTAAAAATTCAGAAATAAACATCATAATAGGAGACTTCAATGCAAAAGTAGGAAATCAAGGTGATAGATACACAGTAGGAAACTATGGTTTAGGAGAGAGAAATGAAAGAGGATACAGACTCGTAGAGTGGGCTAAAGAAAAGGAAATGATTGTAGGAAACACCTGGTTTAAGCAACACCCTAGAAGATTATGGACATGGAGGAGTCCTGATAGCAGGATCAGAAACCAGATTGACTACATTCTGATTAGCAGAAGATTTAGAAACGCACTAACAGTAGCAAAAACAGTTCCCAGTGCTGATTGTTATAGTGACCACAGACTACTCACAGGAACATTGAGGATAAAGCTGAAGAAAGTCAAGTGTATAACAGGAAACACTAAATATGATTTGTGTACATTGAGTAATGACAAGGAAATACAAAACAAATTTAACATAGAAGTACAGAACAGATTTGATATATTGTCTGATCTAGAGATATTATTCCAGGATGTGAATGATCAATGGGAAATGTTAAAGAATTCAATCAGTTTGGCTGCAGAAACAACTATTCCAAAATTAAAGAAGGTGGGTCGTAAGAAATGGATGACTGAAGAAATTTTACACCTAATGGAACAAGAAGACTCAACAAAAATAATCCTGCCAAATATGAAGAAATTCACAGACAAGTCAGAATATTATGTAGGAAGGCAAAAGAATCATGGCTTGAGGAAAAGTGCTTAGAAATTGAAAAACAACACAACAGTCAAAATACCAAATTAGTGCACAAAAGAATTCAGGAACTTACTAATAAAAGAACAAGTACATCAACAGGCTGTCTAAAAACTAAAGATGGCAAAATCATAATAGAAAAAGATCAGATTCTACATGTATGGACAGATTATGTGAAAAACCTGTATAATGATAACAGAGAGGAACAGTATGATATTAGATTTAATAATGAAGGACCACCAATTTTAAAGATGGAGGTTCAAAATGTTCTTAAGCATATGAAAGCTGGCAAGGCCCCCGGTGCAGATAACATCACAACAGAAATGATTAAAGCTTTAGAAGAATTTGGACTAGAGCAAGTCACCAGACTGCTGAACACATTATATGATACTGGAGATATACCTTCTGAATTATGTAATTCTGTATTTATTGCAATCCCAAAGAAATCAGGAACCTTGGAATGTGATCAACATAGAACAATTAGTATAATGAGTCACATCACAAAGATCTTGTTACGAATTATCATGCAAAGAGTGAGGAAGAAAATACAACCTGAAATAGGGGAAGAACAATGTGGGTTTGTAGAAGGAAAGGGTACAGTAAATGCTGTGTATATGCTGCGAACAGTTATTGAACGTGCTATAGAAGTAAACAAGGATATACATCTTTGCTTTATTGACTACACAAAGGCTTTTGATAGAGTTAGACATGTCAACATGGTGGATATGCTTGCAGATCTACAAATTGATGGGAAAGACATTAGACTTATAAAAAACATATATTGGAAACAACAAGCTGCCATAAGGATTGATAATGAAGTGGGACAATATCAACCTATTAAGAGAGGTGTTAGGCAGGGATGTGTAATGTCTCCAGATCTTTTTTCCCTATACAGTGAAAATATTTTCAGAAATGTAGAAGACATAAATGGAATCAGCATTGGAGGACGAAACATAAATAACATTAGATATGCAGATGATACAGTATTGATTGCAGACAATGCACAGGATCTGCAACAATTAGTAGACGCGGTTGTTGTCCACAGTGAGCAGCTGGGGTTGGAATTAAATTGTAAGAAGACACAGGTTATGGTCGTCACTAGGAAGAACGAAGTACCACAATGTAATATACAAGTAAATGGGAATATTCTTCAACAAGTGAATCGGTACAATTATCTCGGAACAGTCATAACATCTGATGGGAGATGCCTTGAAGAGATTAGAACAAGAATCGCCATGGCGAAAGTAGCCTTTAGCAAGATGAAAAACATTCTGACCAATAAAAAGATGTCAATTGAAACGAGAAAAAGAGTGTTGAGGGGATACATAGAGCCTGTTCTTTTGTATGGATGTGAAACTTGGACAATGTGCAGTCAAGCTGAAAAACATCTGATGGCTGCAGAAATGTGGTTTCTGAGGAAAATGCAAAGAATACCATGGACAGATAGAAAAACCAATGACCAAGTACTACAGGAGACAAATGAAAATCGTAAGATTGATTAGAGAAATTAGACGTAGACAGTCAAAATTTTTTGGACATGTTATGAGAAGAAATGGACTTGGAGAACTTAGTGACAACTGGCAAGATCGAAGGGAACAGACCAAGAGGAAGACCGAGAGGAAAATACCTGGATGGCTTGGCCACATGGCATGGACGAGACAGGAACACTGAGCTGATCCACGACTCTGGTGATCGAGTGAAATGGCGAGTCATGACCGCCCACGCTTTCCGGCATGGCACATGATTGATGATGATTATACTGATAAATTGAATTAAAATATAGATAATATCGAATAAAGAATAATTATAAAATATTAAAATAAGAACAACAGAATAGTGATAATGAAAGTATAAAATGTATGTCGTGCAGTTTCATTCCATATAAACTTGAAGGCAACCACATTCAAGTTGGACAGGAGCGGTTCTTCTCTTTTTCTTTCGTTCGCTTGAAATACATCTATAACTGTAATGTTGTCTCCTGTATGAATCTAACAGTCTTTTTTTAGTTCAACTCAGCGCGTCCATAGAGTTTATCTTCACTGTTGTCTCTCTAGGCCAGAAGATATGCCTGGGTATGTTGTAGCTTGGGCAGTCGTTGGCGTTCGTGCTCTGCTGTCTGCGGCGCCAAACCACATGTGCACATGGCTGAGACACCAAACTTGAATTTTCTATACATGTGGTGCGTTAATCTGTTAATGTCTGTTCTAAGGCACAGAATAATGACTTGTTATGGTCTGACCATAACGTGGTAGTACAAACAGGAGCGGTGATTGTGACGGAATTGTCTTGAACTTTACTCACTGCAATTATATTCATTGATTATGAGCTAGGACAACAACGACAGAGGTGAACAGGAATGGCAAAACATAGTAGACTGTCTACCATGACGCTGGCTTGCTATATATCATACATTAAATTGATAAGCATGGGCGGTGGGGAAGTTTAAATCTGCTATCGTTGCCTAGGATAATCCTTGCAGACCTGAAACGAGTGATTTTATTAACTGTTTTGAGTTTTTGCAGGTGAAGCTAAGTGTTGGTCAATTCATTATGGCCACAATTGACGCTACCAACCGACAAGGTGCTAAATTGTTGAATAACATGGTAGCACATATGCGGAACAAACTTTTGTTATACAAGCTTTCATATGGAGAAGCAGAGTAGATAAATTACTGCATTGTTTTATATTGACATACAATGAAAATCAGTCAGTATATCTTCAGTGTAACATTTAGATAGAATAGTAATAAGTAGAACTGAAGAAAATAGCATTAAACCGAGAGCATTATATATTAATTTTAATATGATACACATGTATTGGTTAGTTCAAACAAAGACATTTACAGATTGTTTATTTTTCAGATTTTCAAGATAACAGACATCCAAGATTAGTACATATTATGATCTTGATTTAGAAATATATGTATAATTGAATAAAGATTAATTACTTAGGTTAGAATACCAGAATAGTATGTTAGACCTCAGAAAAGATAAAATAGAAAAAAAACATTTGGTCTGGGTGAAAAATGTCTTTTTTTGCAGGCCCACATGGTATATATGCCATGATCGAGTTTCATAGAGTTATAGATCATGGCATGATTTTGGAAAAAGTGCAAAGTGACCCACCATGAACGTTGGTCACTAAAGCATGAAAGCGCTCAGGGACGCTTTGTGGATAAGGACAAAGCATCACCTTCAATCAGTTGGTCAGGTATGGACCTGGTTCTTTGGTTCAAGTAGCAGGTAACATAATGTGCCGCTACTAGAGTGTTGTTAGAAGGTGTGTTTGTGAACTGTTTTGTTAACTTGTAACGTTGGGTAATTGCGCTATAGTGTGTGTGTGTGTGTGTTTTTTTTTTTTTTTTTTTTTTGCCTCAATATAAAATTCAATATCTCAGTAACCGAACTGAGGGAAAATGATGAGATTTAGTATATAACCTTATCATTATGTCCACCCAACAAAAAAAATTTTTGTTCTGGAGATTTTACAGCAGATTTCAAAGTTAGTTTATATGCGGTATATTACGAGTTGGAGATTACGTCCATGATTTTAACAGTATTACAGCTTCACCAAGAGACGTCCCGGCAGATTTTGAAATTTTCACGTGATTTCCATTTTGAAACAAACAGCGCGAAAATTCAGAGGTGTCTCCAAATGGGGGTTCTTTCATGAAACGTGATTATATAAATAAACTAGCTGACAAGGTCCGGCTTCTGGCGGGGATCTATCTATCTATCTATCTATCTATCTATCTATCTATCTATCTATCTATCTATCTATCTATCTATCTATCTATCTATCCATCCATCCATCTATCTATCTGCCTGCCTGCCTGCCTGCCTGCCGGCCGGCCAGCCAGCCGACCGACCGACCTACCGATATCTATCTATCTATCTATCTATCTATCTGCCTGCCTGCCTGCCGGCCCACCCACCACCCACCGACCGACCTACTGATATCTATCTATCTATCTATCTATCTATCTATCTATCTATCTATCTATCTATCTATCTATCTATCTGCCTGCTGCCTGCCTGCCTGCCGGCCCACCCACCCACCGACCTACCGATATCTATCTATCTATCTATCTATCTATCTATCTATCTATCTATCTATCTATCTATCTATCTATCTATCTATCTATTTATCTATCTATCTATCTATCTATCTATCTATCTATCTATCTATCTATCTATCTATCTATCTATCTGTCTGTCTGCCTGCCTGCCTGCCGCCCCCCCCACCCACCGACCGACCGACCGACAGATATCTATCTATCTATCTATCTATCTATCTATCTATCTATCTATCTATCTATCTATCTATCTATCTGCCTGCCTGCCTACGTCTGGACCATGTGTTGAAAGAGGAAGAGGACTATTGGAGAAAGGATGGATTGAATTTTATGCAACCGAGAGCAATCATCAACCTACTGGAATCGTCCTACACAGATTAAGGTCTGAGCAGATCGCAGAACTTAATTTACGTACACACTTACTGGGATATTTTGCTCCAACTATTAAGACGAATTGCAGGCCCGTAACATTACAGCATCAGCATCAGCTGAAGAAACAAGAAGGAAATGAAAAATAAGGTAAGAAATATAGTCCTTCTACTTTCCTGTTAATTTACAAATTATTTACCCCGTGCCTCTGTAAATTCTCTGTATTTACTAATATTACACATTGCACCCCTCTCGGGATTCTCCGTGGTGAAGTTGTCAAGCAGTCTGACTCGGGCTCCGAAGGTTGTATGTTCGGTTCCGGGCCGCGTCATTCATTTCAAGAGTGCATTATTTTTTCGGAGACTCCCGATGGTCGTCGCTGGAGCTACGGAGTTCGTGCTTTGTGCGACGCTTTCCGCGCTGCGGAAAGAAACTGAGCCATATGGGATAAAAACCCGGTGCAATGCAGCCGACCTCTGTCGATTGTAAGCTACTTCTTTCATTGCACCCACTCCCATACGAATCCGGATACGCCTTTGTTTGTCATCTGAATTTGCAGGTCCACATTACCGTAAACATAACTTTTTTTTAGCGAGAAATCACTAGTTGTTAAGCAAAACATCAAAGGAATGTCGCCGCTTTCAATGATTTAAGTTGTTTTTGGACCTATCAAAGACATATTCCTTGGGTGGGGGTAAATATAAGACGGCTGGAAAAATTTCATAACGATGCAACAGACAGTTTTCAAAATAATTGATCGTGAATGAAGGCAAACAAATGTGGACATACTATAGTATAAATGAAGTGTATTTTGTGATTAGCCTAATAGATTGTGAAAATAAGATTCGCGTTGAGTTTGTTTTAAATAGTTAGTTGTCATGAACTGTACACAGTGGAAGAACAGACCTTAAGAGAATAATGGAAATAACTACAGTGAGAAGATCACAGCATCGCCAGGCAGAAAGGCATTGGTACAGAAGTGCGACAGCGCAATCAGAAAGATATAATATTTGCACCCCAGCGAAATCTCTCCAATTAATTGTAGCGTGGTGTCAATATCGGGCAAGATGTGTATCTGGCAGAACAAACACTCCATGCACCCACCAGTCTCATCTGTGCTGTGATTTCGTACATGAGGTATAAGGCTATGGGTATCACTATCAACTCAAATATTGTTGATGCCAATATATCATCAATTGCCAATTAACCAGTTATCGGCCATGGGCGCATTAATGACCATGTTGCCTATGGCAGTATCTCACAACAATCAGCAACATACACCCACCATTCCCGTTGTATATGTGTACTATTAAATGTATAGATATATATGTAGATTTATGCACACGACCGCCGACAAACTGCGGCAGCCAAACCAAAATAGTTGGCTAGGGTTAGTTACAACCATGCTATCCGGCCAATTGCACACAAGTAGCGGCCAGTGTTTTTAGCAAAGGGAAAGTTGACTATAGATCGTTCAGTTGCATCGCAAAATCTTGAGGATTCGGAAACATATCGAAGAAGGGTGGTTTCTCAATAAAACTAGTGGGAAAGAAAAACATATAACGTGACAAAGTTTAGCCAACAAGTATTCTTGGGCAATTATTAGAGCTTCATTTCAAAATAGTGAGGGCTCCGACAGAGGAAGTGATTGTTCTTAAAGAGAACAAGGGTATGTTGATAAATTCACTTTAAATATTATATTAAGTAAAGGTGTTCTTCTTCTTCTTTCGTTCGCTTGAAATATGTCTATATCTGCAATGGTGTCTCTTGTATTAATTTAACTGTCTTTTTCAGTTCACACAGTGGTCCATAGAGTTTATCTTCCACTGTCGTCTCTCTAGGCCAGAAGGTAGGCCTAGATATGTTATATTTAGGGCAGTCTATGAGTATGTGCTCTGCTGTCTGCGAGGCCAATCCACATGTGCACATGGCTGTTTCACCAATCTTGAATTTTGTATACACGTGGTTGCGTAATTTATTGTGTCCTGTTCTGAGGCGCAGAGTAATGAATTTTTTCTGGTCTGTCCATAACGTGGTAGTCATCTTGAGCAGGTTTTGGTGGCTTTCTGACTGATTTGATCATTCTTTTCTTTTGGTGGTATGTAACGGGCACATCAGGCTGTTCTTCTTTGGCTCCTTCCTTAGCCAATTGATCAGCTCTCTCATTTCCGGGTACTCCACAGTGGGATGGTATCCACTGTATGGTGACCTCATGCTGACTGCTAAGTTCAGAAAGTAGTGTCCTTAGTACTGGCAATTTCCCAGACAGGAGGCCTCGATTACTGATTTTGCATCTGTCAGTAGCACCACAGGTTGTGTACCATGGCTAGTATTTAGTAATTTCTCTGTCGCTATCTTGATTGCCTCAATTTCAGCATCATAGGTATGGTAGTACTTTCCTGTTGGTACTCTGGTTGTGTCCCTAGTATTATTTGGGTATTCTATGTACTCTCCCGCTTCTCAATTTCGAACAGCATTTTGTGCCGACCCATCTGTGTAGACTCGGATCCAAATGTCCTGTGGGTATTCTTCATCAAGGAAGCTGAGAGTGGCTGTTCTGCCGTGCACACTGTTCTGTTCTTCCTAGTCAAATATCCTCTCACTTGTGTCTGGATTTGTAATGATAGTCTATGCTCATCTTTCCATGGAGTTCGCTCTGGAATAGTTGTTCGGGGGATACCAACTGTGGGCAGATTGGTGGTTTCTCTGCAGAGTCGTTTGGCCTGTTGGATAAAACTACTTCTTTTCAACAGCCCCATAGCTAGGTTTTCAAATCTGTTCTTCATAGGGTGGCCTGGCAAGCTGAGGAACTTTTCTGCTTGTTTTCTGCTTGATGTTGCTGACACACCATCTATTTGTCCATGCAACAAATGTATCTACAGCTCTCTGTAGCAATATGGTGGCCACTGATACATGTTCATTTGTGCTCCTTAGAACCAGGTCATCGGCGTACATTGCCGCTTTAATTCCATGCGGTATATTAGCAACAAGATCATTGATGAAGATTAGAAAAAGTGTGGGGGACAAGACTCTGCCCTGGGGAACACTGTGACGTAGTAGTACTTTCTTGCTCTTTAGTCCGTCTATCTGTACTCGGGCTCTTCTGTTGTGCAAGTATGCTTTCACCCATTTGTACATTCTTCCTTTGACTTTGCAATTTCTCAGTTTTTTCATCAGACCTTCTTTCCAGACTTTGTCAAAGGCTTTCTTCAAATCTATCCATGCCGTAAGCATCAGCTTCTCTTGGAATGCATCCTCAATTTCTTGAGAGAGATAGGTTGTCTGATCTTCCATAGAGTAGCACTGCCTAAAGCCAGCCTGCTGTGGCACAAGGATGTTTTTACTTTCAATGTACCACTGCAGTCTGTGATTGATGATGCACTCCAGTGTTTTGCAGAGACAGCTGGTGAGGCTAATTGGTCTGTAGCTAGAGGCAATGGAATTATCTTTCCCTGATTTTAGGAGGGGTATCATGATTGCTTCTCTCCAGGCTTGTGGAACACTGCCTAACGCCCAGGACGTTATTGAAGATCTGCAACAGCTTTGCTTTGGCCTCTGTTCCTAGGTTCCTGATCATTTCATTGGAGATACAATCAGCTCCTGGTGACTTTCTCATTTTCAGTTTTGATATGGCTAGCTCCAGTTCGCTGATTGTGTTGGGTGCCTCCAGAACCTCATCTAATATTGCATACTGTCCTGTATGTTTCCGTTTCTCTCGAATCTCTTGCTGTTTCTCTGGACTAATTTTGATATTGTTATCTTGTGCGAATGAGTCCGCAAAATGGTCAGCTGCTTGTTTTCTTGTTAAGATGTTTCGATCTTTATGTAGTGCAATATTTGAGTTTCGCCCTGTGCCTCATCATTAAGTTGTTTTAATAGCTTCCACAATTTCCTTGTGTCTTTTTCAAAGTTCAGAGACTCCGTTTTCTCCTTCCAGCTTTTCTGTCTAGCCTGCAGCTTGGCCCTTTGAAATTTGGTTTTTGCGTGCTGGAATTTATTGTGGTGCCCTTGACTGGGTGTGGCCTTCCTCAATTGAGTTCAAAGTGAGAAAGCACCAAATAAAAACATTCACATCAAGGCAGAAATGATTAAAAAAATGACCTAAGCTGCCAGGTCAACCCATGGGCACCAGGAAATGTTCTGGAAAGTAAAGGCAGCTGGTGTGATAATGGCAACCTCACCCCTCCAGTGCCAGCTGCTCTATACAAATAGGTGGCCAGCACCGTATACCCAACACATCTCTTGACACAGAATCAAGTGCTTTTACAATAACACAATTACACACTTGACACAGAATCAAGTGATTGATTGATTTAGGAACCAACATCACAGCATTCGGGGCATTCCCATAAGCGCTCTGTCCCCATCCTCAGCAGCTAGCGAAGAGTTCCAACACTTATAGTACCAGTAGCAATCTTATTATATGTGCGTCTCGCTCATATGTGAGTAAACACTTCACACAGAACCAAGTGCTTTTACAGTAACACAATTACAAACACATAAAGCTTGTATGTGAGTAAACACACACAAATAAGTGGGTAGATTGACTGATTGATTTAGGAGCCGACATCACAGCATTCCCATAAGCGTTCCGTCCTCATCCTCAGCAGCCAGCAAAGAGTTCCAACACCAGTCGCAATCTGATTATATGTGCGTCTTGCTTTTCCTCTGAGCGTTGAGCATCGGCCAGATCCCCTCGTTACTCCTCACTGACTTATTCTTGCCAGACCAGGGTGATCCATTTGCTCCTCCGAGGTGCACATGTGCTCCCACAAGGCAGCAACCACATCTGCCTTGTAATACATCAATACTCCACCAAGTTTTGCAGAGCCAGCAAATCTGTCCCGCCTGTTCATTTCCCAGGCACATCGGCATGCCCGGAGAAAAGATCCAGGGAGATGCATGCCACCTGTGACCTCCCGAAGCGAAGCAAAGCCACTCTTCATGAAGCTTGCCTGTTCTCACCTTCCTCAGCATGCTTTCTGAGATATTTACAATCACAATGTGTATCATATTCTCCATCCAGTGGAAAGCTGCATTGACCGCCTCCACCTCCATTCTTAAGCTAGATGTTGTGGTATCCATATTCCAGGCTCTCCTGTACCAAACATCAACCATTAGCTTTTGCGAGAACCCTCCAGGCACTTCTCCTACCTCTCAACACCGACCCATCTGTGTATATAATCACATCACCCGAGCTCGCATTATCCTGAATTAGTTGCTGGATTTCCACTTCCGTGTCCATGCTGGCTACTCCTTGCACTCCCGGCTCAATGTGATTATAACTCTGCACAAGTCTGACTGCTCCGCTGGCAATCTGACCCACTCCTCTCCTCGCCTAATGTTCTCCAAGATACACACCTATCGTATCCTCCGCCTGAGCCATCTATGATTTCCCTCTTATCAGTCGCTGACCCTTAACTTCGTCCAGCACCTCATGAAAGAGTGATCTGTGTCTGCAGCTACTCTGAGGTATGCCGTCATCTGCATCATCTTGAGCCTACCAGCGACAGTCCGTAGACCTAGGATTTAATGCATACACACTACTGGGGTGTCTCTGGTGCATCCTAGAATGACCAGCATAGCTTCGTTCTGAATGCACTCTAATTTCACCAGCTGGCTCTTTGAGATAGTGAGCTGTCCTAGTCCATAATCAATCACTGAGAGGATCAAGAGCTGGTATAGTGTGAAAAGCATTCTCTGCTCTGTGTCCATTGCAGCCATAGTTTTAAGTGCATTGAGTCCCTATTGAGATCTTGTCACAACCGTCTCCACATGGTCCTTGAAGGACAGGCTCCTGTCAAATGTGATTCCCAGATACTTCAGTTTGTTCTCTCTGTTTACGCTTCTACCATCTATCACGAGTCTTGGGACAATCCTGTTGTCCAGAGAGCACCACAAAACAGCCGCCTTTTCTGGGTGGATGACAGCACCCATTTCAGTGCACCAGTCAATCACGTTGTCTACTGTCACCTGTAGCTCCTGGGCTGTTTGTACCCTGTCTCTCCCCTGCCTATATGCACGAATACCATCTGCAAATGTTAGTATCCTTCAAACCCCTGGTGCTTCTAGGTGTATACACGTTAAAGAGCACAGGTGAGATTGCAGATCCCTGTGGCAGTCCCGGGGTTAAAATATGTGGCTCTGAAGTCCATGCACCCAGACGGAGAGCAACCCGATGGGAATGCAGGACGGCTGCTATCCAGTTCACCAACCAGGGATTGACCCCCTTCTCCATCAGTGCGGTCATCAAAATATCATATCAAACTCTATTGTACGCATCCTTGAGATCAAGCGCTGCCGCCATCGTTTCCTGTCTACTCTGGAACCCCTCATAAATGTCAAAGGCAAAAGTGGCTGCATTTGACCAGGTATCTTTTCCTGGCCTGTAGCTCCCCAGGCCTCTTGGAAGAAGCTTCCCCCTTTCCAAAAACTCTTGCAGCTTGACAGCGACTATCTTCTCTAGAACCTTTCCCAAATGTATTTTGAAGGGTGATGATCCTAAAGCCGCTAAGCTTTGAATGATCCTTGAATGGTTTTGGGAGAGGGATGAGATAGCTGTGCACCCAATCCTGTGGTACTGATGCTGTCCTAATGCTCTGATTAAAGCAGTGGGTCATCTCTTTCAGGTCTGCATCGCTCAAAGCCTTCATGTGGCCATACCTAACCCCATCAGGCCCTGGTGCCGTGTCTTTTGCCTTTTTCAAAATATGTTTAACATCTTCAACCTGTATGATGTCTTCATAATGCATATTCTTCATGGTGCCAGATAACTCCTCTCTAACTGCATCCCTGGTGTCTGCATCATGATGATTGACTGCTCTAAACATCTCTGGAGACAAGCCTCCCCTTTCTCTTCGTCTGTTGTCATGCGCACACCATCATTTCTATAAATTGTTCCCACTGTCATAGCCCGATCTTTTCTTTGCTTTTGTCTGTGCACCATTTCCAGAATTTTCGCAGTGTTTTATCACCTCCAATCTCCTTCATGAAACATTCCTATCTTGCAGTTTTGGCCTCTGCAGCACAGCGTTTAAAAATATCCACCTTGTCTTTCTTGACATTTTCCACTGTGTCCACTTCCTCTCGTGGGCTTTGGGGTGTCTGTCGCACTTTCCTTAGCTGCTTCACTGCAGCTCTCTTTGCTTTCCAAGCATGGTCTACTTCTGGGGTCCACCATGCGGGCTGCAAAAAAGGGGTTTTAACAGTCCTGTTGCATGCCCCCTGTCTGAGGCGTCCAAGAAGGCCATCGGTCCACTTACACCAGAAGGTCTTGCGCGCTCTCCCAGCCTTAACTTTCCTAGATTTAGAAATCAAGACTGAGCATGGCATGCGATCACTCCCATGATCATTAAAAACAGTCCACTTTACATCAAGGACTGATGACTGGGAGACAAGTGCCAAGTAAATAACTGTGTCTGCATCGCCAGGCCTCATTGCCATTCTAGACAGCCTACCATCATTTATGCAGACCACATCAGAGTCCACCATGGCATCTGCAAGGGCAATTCTCTGTCGGTTTTCTCCACTACTGTCCCAATTTCTGTTCCTCGCATTGAAGTCTTCACATATGAGTAGCCTATCACCTGGTAATTCCTCCAATTCCTTAAGCCAGTCCCAGTGTTCCTTTCTGACAAAACAATCCACTGTGGCATATACATTTATGATGTTCCAACTTAAGCCCCCAATCTCCATTTGTATACCCTGGAGCTCTCTTGCACTGTGGTTCCACTGGCTCAAGTCAAGTACCACATGCTTCACTCCTTCCTTCCTTCACCAGTAGACCTTGCCCATGTCTCTTCTGCCCAGTAGGGTTTATATAACTGGTGTACCCAGAGCAATGGTATATGTCTGTATTTAGCTCCTAGAGCATGAGGTAATCAAAATCATATATTAGCCTCTCCAATACAGGACCTCTCTGTCTGGCACTATGACAATTCCAGTGTCCCACTCTTACATGGTTGAAACCTAGTCTCTCCACTTTTCGTCTTGTTCTCCTGGCGCCTGCCCTCCTATTTCTATGCCTTCTTCTCACACCATTTCCTTGTCTTCTCCTCCTCACTCTCTCTTCGCTAGCCTCTGAAAGTTGTGTCAAGCGCAAAGCACGCGCTCCGTAGCTCCTGCGATGATTCCCATGTTTAATTACTTCCATAAGCAAAGTCTGGATATTGCAGGAAATAACCAGTCACCCTACCATTGCCTGCTTGCTAGGGAAGAGGCAGGGGATGTCCCGCAGGAGTCCATATGCCTGGTGCAGACCCGCACGCCTGCCAGACGTCCAACGTTCACGACCAGTTTACCCATGGCCATCCAGTTCCTCAGCATGCTGGTCCTCTTTGAACTTGGGGGTTTATATTTGGAGTTTTCCATCTCCTAGATCAGTGGTTCTCAACCGGTGGGGAATTCCCACCCAGGGGGGAATTTTAGGGTTTCCAGGAGGGGAATGGAGATAATTTCAAGATCGCGTTAATACAAGAACCGATTACTTGACATTGATTTTCCCTTCATACTTTACAGTTATGCACGTCTCATCCTTCTAAAATTCATTTTATAAAGGAAGTAGACCTACAAATGACGTTTTATGTGGATGTCTAGACCTGTTTTAACATTTTTACCCTCCATCTTTACATATACTGTGTAGGGGTGGGGGAATTTTTAGGTAGGAAATATGAAAGGGGGGAATGACGTTCTGAAAATATGGTGAAGGGGGGCACGGGCCAAATTTTTGATAGGAAGGGGGAATGACGTTCTTAAAATATGGTGAACGGGGGTACGGGCTAAAAAGGTTGAGAACCACTGTCCTAGATGGACTGCTGTCCAAAGCTAATGGGTTCCACCTACCCGGGGGAGGGGTTAGAGTGCCCCTGACTCTAGTGGGTAGATGTACGCATACATACATACACACATAACATAGAATAAAGTCCTTTCACAATAACACAATTTCAAACACATACAGCTTATATGTGAGTAAACACACACACCAACATATGGGTAGATGCAGGCATACATAAAAACATACATGCACTGAAAATTACACAGTACACACAATGAATACGTATACAAAGAAATCCTCATTCACTCTGCCGTTTTCATCATATATGTCCTAAAATGAGCAGAGAATGCAATTGTGAGGTCATGTGAACCAAATTGTATCAGCAAAACATGCAATAGCAAGTCATGTTAATTCATATTTATCTGTAAATATGCAATAATCAGGCTTGTTAACCAGATGTTATCAGTAAAACTTGCAATAATGAGACATGTCCAATATGGTCAATAAAATTATTGGTCTAGCACCATAAGCTCAATCTGTTCTAATGCACGAAAAGGGCCTTATTTTTACTTCAGCTAATTTGTAAGAAATGTTTCATCATCATCAAGTGCCTTGCCAGCGGTGTAGGCATTCATGTCTCGCCACAGATCTTTGCCTTTGATGTTCTGGATCAAGTCTGATGATGATATTCCTCCATACCACCGTCTCAGTCCATCCAGCACAATTTCTCTTGGTCTGCCCCTTCCTCTCTGCCTCTTGATCTTTCTAGTCATCACCATGTTCTCCAATTCCTGTCTTTTTGTCACATGACCAAAGAAAGCTGTTTGACTTATTCTTATGACTTAAAGTTTAGAAATTAAAAATAAACTTCTCATTAAATGAAACAAATTTTCACTAAAATAAGCTTTTCAAAGTATGAAAGGCAATTTTATATGATATATTTTAATAATATTTTAAAAATAATAATTCTTGATATGACATGTCGTTTCTTGGCTCAACTAGCTAAAATAGTCTGAATTGGGGATAGTCAACATCAAAGACAAAAAAACAGATGGGTAGACAGACATAAAATAAGAGACAGTCACAGAAAGAGAAAAAGGTAAATAAAGAGACACATAGATAAAGAGACAAACAGACAGGCAAACAGATAGGCTGGTGGGCAGACAGATAAAGAATAAGAGATAAAAACAGAGACAGACATATATTCAATGGTACAAATAGATAAAGAAACAGACAAACAGTTAGGCAGGCAGGCATAAAAAAAGACAGATAGAATATTCACCATCTGATTAGACCATTTATTCTATGAGGAAACAGCACCATGCCTCTGTAACCTGCGGGTTATTATTCTTGTTTCATGTAGTATAATGATATAGCCATACAAATTCTGAGTTTGTCATAGTTTCAGTTACATGTGAATAATCACTGAACAAAGTACATTTAAAGAGGGCAGAGTAAACGTTCGCTGCGATCTGGAAATGTAATTGTGTTTTGTGTGTGTTTCTTAATACCAGCAAGTTGAAATTAGGATGAATCTATGATAGGTCCAGTTTACCAGTAGGGAATTTATTTGTTCAAGTACTATTGCTCGAGAATTATGGAGGAAATTGAAAAAAAAGCGCAATTCTATTAACACTCACGCCGGAAACACACTGAACAAGCGACCAACAACAGCTAAACTAAGAAACAGAAAGGAGATATTCAGGACTTGGAATGTTACTGGTCTAGAAAATAAAGATCCAAATCACAATTTCATGAGACGAAGCCGACGCCCAAGAAGAAAATGGATTGACAACATCAAAGACAGTGTACAATCACATAGTATGACACTATCCAATGCCACCCATAGGGCGATGGAGAGTAAATTATTCCATTCCCACGATGCTTGACAGCAAAAGTGGAAGATGATGCTGATGCTGATGATTCTATGAATGTTATTTTTAAATTTAGATGGACTACAAATGCTAATAAACAATGAAACATATCTGATTTATGAAGACTGATACTTACATCAATATCTGAATGTTTCTTCACAGTTCCCCTCAACAATTTATAGAGTTGGCAAACTTCTGATATCTGCAGAAATTAGTGGAGAATAATCTAACAAAGCAAAGAGCAACTTTTTGGTATTGCAGAAATTAGTCGGGGTAAAAACTAACAAGATATAAGCAATATTTTGTATCTGTAGAAATTAGTGGAAAGAAACTAACAAAAAAAGCTTTGAATGGTAAAGTTAGTTGCATGTCCTTCACAGGATGTCACAATCAGCCCCAGCAATTTTTGGCTTTTGTGATTTACTATGTAATTTTACACTCAATAGTTTGCCATTACGTTTTTGTGACAAAGTTTCCAGATTCCCATCTCGTTTTGGTGAGATCGGGAGTAGACTTTATGTACTTTTGTATGCTTTATATTTATCGATATATATGTGTGTCCTGTCGATATAATAACATACTGCCATGATCCAGTTCACGGTTCATGACATGATACGACATAGTCACATTGAAGTACGTGACAAGAGTGGATCTTGAATCACAGGATGCATGTCGAGTCATCGCTGGCGCGAATAAGCAAGATTCGCAAAGTTGACAGGGCATTAAAGTTCGTGGTTGTTACTGAGTGTGGACTCACCAGGTTATGGACATAGCGATGGCCACACACTGCGCTGCTATAATAATAGTAGATGTATAGTAATTGTTGTATATAGACTGACCGACCGACCGGGTGGCTATTTTCCTTCTGGGAGAAGGAAATCGCCTCCATCTCCATTCTTAAGCTAGATGTTGTGGTATCATATTCCAGGCTCTCCTGTACCAAACGTTGACCATTAGTTTTTGCTAAAAAAAACAGGCACTTTTCCTAGCTCTCAACACCAACCCATATGTGTAGATAAGCACATCACCCGAGCGAGCATTATTCTGAATTAGTTGCTGGATTTCCACTTCCTTGGGCTCTGCTGGCCACAACTTGCACTCCCGGCTCAATGTGATTATAACTCTGCACAAGTCTGACTGCTCCGCTGGCACTCTGACCCACTCCTTTAATTGCCTAATGTTCTCCAAGGGGCACACCTGTCTGATCGCATCCTCCGTCTGAGCCATCCATGATTTCCTTCTTATCAGTCGCTGACCCTTAACGGCGTCCAGCACTTCATGCAACGGGTGATCAGTGTCTGCAGCTACTCTGAGGTATGCCGTCGCCTGCATCACCTTGAGCCTACCAGCAACAGTCGGCAGACCAAGGATGTAACGCATACACACTACTTTGGTGTCTCTGGTACACCCCCAGAATGACCCGCATAGCTTCGTTCTGTATGCGCTCTAACTTCACCAGCTGACTCTCTGAGACAGTGAGCAGTCCTAGTCCATAATCAATCACTGAAAGGATCAAGTGCTGGTATAGTGTGAAAAGCATTCTCTGCTCTGTGTCCATTGCAGCTATAGTTTTAAGTGCATTGAGTCCCTTTTGAGACTTTGTCACAACCGTCTCCACATGGTCCTTGAAGGACAGGCTCCTGTCAAATGTGATTCCCAGATACTTCAGTTTTTTCTCTCTGTTGACGCTTCTACCATCTATAGCGAGGCTCGGGACATCAGCTCTCACAATCCTGTTGTCCAGAGAGCACCACAAAACAGTCGCTTTTTCCAGGTGGATGACAGCACCCATTTCAGTGCACCAGTCAATCACTTTGTCTGCTGTTGCCTGTAGCTCCTGGGCTGTTTGCTCCCTATCTCTCCCCTGCCTATATGCAAGAATATCATCTGCAAATGTTAGTATCCTTCCAACCCCTGGTGCTTCTAGGTTTACAATCTTGCTCGTATACACGTTAAAGAGCACCGTTGAGATTGGTCATCTCCTTCAGGTCTGCATCGCTCAAAACCTTCATAAGGTCATACCTAACCCCATCAAGCCCTGGTACCGTTTCTTTCGCCTTTTTCAAAATATGATTAACATCTTCAACCCGTATTAGTTAGTTAGTTAGTTAGTCTTTCCTCTTGAGCCTAAGGCGACGCATAGGGCAGAAATCCTGTCTCTCCATGCTTGGCGGTTCGCTGCTACCTGTTGTAGATCTTGGATATTTACTCGGCCGTTGAATGAGCCTTCTCTAATGATGGTTCTACGCAGGGTCTCTCTTGGTCTTCCCCGTTTTCTTTTCCCTACTGGTGACCATATGAGGGCTTGGTAGGGGAGTCTTGACTTGTCCATTCTGAGTACATGGCCGATGTAGTTCCAACGGCGTCTTCTTATGAAATTGGATACTGTATCTTGCTTAGTCTCTTGTCTTATTTGCGAATTGGTTCTGAAGTCTGTCCAGTGGATGTTTAGAAGTCTTCTAAGACATTTGTTCTCAAAATTGTCTAATTTTTTATCTAAAGCTACCGTTGATTTCCAACTTTCACATGCATACGTTAACACTGGAATCACACAAGAGTTGAAGATTTTAAGTTTTGTGTGTTTGCTGAGTGTCTTTGACTTCCAGATGTTTGACAGTTTATTGAAGGCACTAGATGACAGTGCGATTCTAGATGATATTTCTGGTGTTGAGTCCCCTGTAGATGTCATTTTGCTTCCTAGGTATATAAAGCTGTTGACGTTTTCAAGAACTTAGCTGTTCAATTTGGTGTCATCTGAACTGTTGGTAAGATCAACAGTCTTTGTTTTTGTGGTGTTAATTTGGAGACCAATTTGCCCTGAAACATTTTGGAGGTGGTTTATTTTCTCTTGGGCATCCGGGTGTGTTGAACTCAAAAGCACTATGTCGTCGGCAAAGTCCAGGTCTTCTAGAATTTTGTCAACCCAATGGATACCCATATTTGTGTTGTTTGTGCATTTGCGCATGATCCAATCGATAGCTATTCCAAAAAGCATCGGTGATAAGACACAACCCTGTTTCACTCCTGTTTCGACTGAGAACCAGTCAGAGTTGCCTGTTTCTGTTCTCACGCAGCAACGTGTTTCTTTGTAGAAAGATTTTATGACGTTGGTATATTTGGTAGGAAAACCATAGATGTTAAGTAGATTCCAAAATGAAGGACGCTGGATACTGTCGAAGGCTTTTTGAAAGTCGAAAAAGTTGGTGATTAATTTCGACTGGAATTCTACGGAGTCCTCAATGATTAATCTGAGGGTGAAAATGTGGTCTATGCATGACCGTTTTGGTCTGAAGCCTGCTTGTTCTTCTCTGAGCCTTTCATCTATCGCCTTTATGATGATTTTATCTATCAACCCGTATGATGTCTTCATAATGCATATTCTCCATTGTGCCAGATAATTCCTCTCTAACTGCATCCTTGGTGTCCGCATCATTATGATTGGTCTGCTCTGAAAATCTCTGGTGAAACCCCCCCCCCCCCCCCCCCCCTCTCTCTCTCTCTCTCTCATCTCTCTCTCGCTCATCTCCTCCTCTCACTCTGCCTCTTCTCGTCTCTCATCTCGTCTCTACTCTCCTCTCTCTCTCATCTCTCTCTCTCCTCTCTCTTTGTCTGTTGATAGCGAGGCACTCTTGACGAATACACACATGGACACCACGGTAGACAAAAAGGCGAACAACTTCAACGTCCTAGTGTGGGTCATGTTTAATAGTTTGACAGTGTTCCAACCTCCAATCGCCCACTATCCCCTCAGCCTCACAGTAAGGCGGAGGACATACGGATTTACAAAATATCGTTGTGCGACGACTGGTAATATTAATATATACCATATAATGTGAACCCACAACTATCGTCTCGAAAGCCACTACCCCTCGGACTACAGCAAATGGTAAAATTGTCAAGTGCCAACTTACGATTTCACACTAGTCATTTTGAGAATGCTGTTCACTCTGATCTGGATGGGCGAAACATTGTTGCTTGCGCCGGATTCATCTTCACTAACCTTTTCATCATCAATACTTGGTGCAAGCCATCATAAAGTATTCGATAGTACACTTTACTTGAAGGTGGTTGTCTTTTTCAATCGCCAAACTGTATCTTTCCAACCTTCCTCATGCATGGACCCAGCCTAACCGATTTTCCAGTTTCTTCACCGTAACGCCACTACTGTCTGGTAGCTCGAGTGACTTCCCTTCCCCGGACCGTTGTTTCGAGGTTGAACTATCATCATACTTTTTCGTGTCTGCTACAATCACTCGCTGTCCCTTGTTATTGTTGCTCTTCTGTTATTCATTCTTTTTTTTTTCTAGCCTATTTCCACTAGTGCCGTATGATATTTTGGTACATGGCACACGCACACCATCATCTCTATAAATTGTTCCATGTAGCACTTCAGAATGAGACACAGAATTTAAAATAAAAAACAACATGAAGGGTCAATCTCGAAGCTGCAGACGGCAGAGGTTGCTAAGTGACGTCACGGTGTGAAAAACCTCACAGCGTAATACGTCTTAAATAGACAGTTAGGTCTAGGGGATGACAGCAACAAGGTGGCATACAATTGACAGAGGTGAATTATGATCGTAAATTCTTTCAGAAGAGCTAAATGGAAGAAGTAAACAACCATTTGTGAAAGATATGTAAAGAACGCACACTCTGTACTCGGGACAGACGGTCAGTCGAGGATATTTAGACGAAATTCGAGAGAATGGCTCAGTGTTAGCAAGTTGTCGATGGACATGGCTTCTTTGTAAGTAGTTATTGTTATGATGATCGGCAAGGATGCAATGTAAATAACGATAGGCGGTTAAACATTGTCTTGACATTCTGAGAATTAAATGTTTATATATATGGACATGCCAGTGAATATCAATATTATGCGTATGCTTATTCATATACTACCGGCCCTCCCATCAACACGGGAATGGGGACTTTGTGTTTCCTGACGTGACAATTTATGCAATTAAACATGGAATGACAAGGAAATGCCAGCCTTTTCAACTTATTTGATGTTTATTGAAGTTGCTCCTGTTATACTGCCGGACTGTTTAGTGGACGGCGAGCTGTGAATAAGGCAAAACAGTATTCTGGCAAATTGTTCCCACTATCATAGGCAGATCTTTTCTTTGCATTTGTCTGTACATTTTCCAGAATTTTCGCAGTGTTTTATCACCACCAATCTCCTTCATGAAACATTCCCAATTTGCGTTTTTGGCCTCTGCAGCACAGCGCTTGAAGACTCCACTTTGTCTTTCTTGACATTTTCGCTGTCTCCACTTCCTCTCGTGAGCTTCAGGGTGTCTGTCACACTTTCCTTAGCTGCTTCACTGCAGCTCTCTTTCCTTTCCAAGCATGGTCTACTTCTGAGGTCCACCATGGGGGCTGCAAAAAAGGAGTTTTAACAGTCCTGTTGCAAGCCCCCTGTCTGAGGCGTCCAAGAAGGTTATCGGTCCACTCATATCGGAAGATCTTGCGTGCTCTCCCAGCCTTAACTTTCCTGGATTTAGAGATCAGGACTGAGCATGGCATGTGATCACTCCCATGGTCATTCAAAACAGTCCACTTTACATCAAGGACTGATGACCGGGAGACAAGTGCCAAGTCAATAGCTGTGTCTGCATCGCCAGGCCTCATTGCCATTCTAGTCGGCCTACCATCATTTATGCAGGCCACATCGGAGTCCACCATGGCATCCGCTAGGGCAATTCCCTGTTAGTTTTCTCCACTACTGTCCCAATCTCTGCTCCTCGCATTGAAGTCTCCACATATGAGTAGCCTATCACCTGGTAATTCCTCCAGTTCCTTAAGCCAGCCCCAGTGTTCCTTTCTGACAAAACAGTCCACTGTGGCATATACATTTATGATGTTCCAACTTAAGCCACCAATCTCCAGTTGTATACACTGGACCTCTCTTGTACTGTGATTCCACTGGCTCAAGTCAAGTACTACATGCTTCACTCCTTCCTTCACCAGCAGACCTTACCCATGTCTCTTCTGCCCAGTAGGGTTTATATAACTGGCTTACCCAGGGCAATGGTATTTGTATTTAGCTCCTGGAGCATGAGGACATCAAAATCATATATAGCCTCTCCAATACAGGACCTCTCTTCCTGGCACTACGACAATTCCAGTATCCCACTCTTACATGGTTGAAACCTAGTCTCTCCACTTTTCGTCTTGTTCTCCTGGTGCCTGCCCTCCTATTTCTATACATTCTTCTCACACCATTTCCTCGCCTTCCCCTCCTCACTCTCTCTCTCTCTCTCTCTGAAAGATGTGTCAAGCGCAGAGCATGAAAAAGAGGGAAACCCAAAAAGACAGAGAAAAGAATTAGAGACAGGGATCAATACTATATAATGGCCTCTGAATATAGCCTCTGAAAGATGTGTCAAGCGCAGAGCATGAAAAAGAGGGAAACCCAAAAAGACAGAGAAAAGAATTAGAGACAGGGATCAATACTATATAATGGGCGTGGAGGTAACTGCAGGAGATGGCGAGAGATAAGACAGTTGGTTGAGTTGGTTGAGGTCCTATGCTCCAATGGGGGGTAAAGGGCATCAAAAGAAGAAGAACACATTTAGCGATGCCAAAGTTCCACAGCCCGAGTCAACAATTTATGTTTCAGAATGCAGCAAGCAATTAGGTTGTACCTGAGTTGAGCTGTGTCCAGAACCGACATCATAGCACTCGGGACATATCCATACGTGCTCCATCTGCACTTTAACAGCCAGTGAAGAGTCCCAATACAAATGGTACCTGCATCAATCTGATTATGTATCTGTCTGGCCTTTTCTCAGGTCCAAAGTGTCCCCCAGATCCTCTGAAGTACCATTCTTTCCAGGCCGTAATCATGTTTAGCCTGTGTTGTGTGTCTTTTCCAGGCTGTGATAATGTTCAGCCTGTGTTGTGTGTCTTTTCCAGGCTGTGATAATGTTTAGCCTGTATTGTGTGTCTTTTCCAGGCTGTGATAATGTTTAGCCTGTATTGTGTGTCTTTTCCAGGATGTGATAATGTTCAGTCTGTGTTGTGTGTCTTTTCCAGGCTGTGATAATGTTTAGCCTGTGTTGTGTGTTTTTTCCAGGCTGTGATAATGTTTAGCCTGTATTGTGTGTCTTTTCCAGGTGTGATAATGTTTAGCCTGTAGTTGTGTGTCTTTTCCAGGCTGTGATAATGTTCAGCCTGTATTGTGTGTCTTTTCCAGGCTGTGATAATGTTTAGCCTGTATTGTGTGTTTTTTCCAGGCTGTGATAATGTTTAGCCTGTATTGTGTGTCTTTTCCAGGCTGTGATAATGTTTAGCCTGTATTGTGTGTCTTTTCCAGGTTGTGATAATGTTTAGTCTGTGTTGTATGTCTTTTCCAGGCTGTGATAATGTTTAGCCTGTGTTGTGTGTCTTTTCCAGGCTGTGATAATGTTTAGTCTGTGTTGTGTGTCTTTTCCAGGCTGTGATAATGTTCAGCCTGTATTGTGTGTCTTTTCCAGGCTGTGATAATGTTTAGCCTGTGTTGTGTGTCTTTTCCAGGCTGTGATAATGTTCAGCCTGTGTTGTGTGTCTTTTCCAGGCTGTGATAATGTTCAGCCTGTGTTGTGTGTCTTTTCCAGGCTGTGATAATGTTTAGCCTGTATTGTGTGTCTTTTCACCATCCTTAGTGTCCTAACAAATGATGCTCTCTCAGCCATTATACCAGGAAGTTATTTGTTCCAACGGAAATGTCAATGTATAAAGAGGATACTATTGATGACTGCTGATCATGAGGGTTGTGATTCCCACTGGGCACTGGGTTGAAGTCTATTTACAATGATCTCAAACCTGCGAAGGAAATATTACCAACATGGGCCCAATACCAGCCAGTCCATACAATCTGTTCTGAATCATGAGCTCAATCCTAATATGCCTCTCTACAGATGTGAATTTCCTGTAGTCATCTTGCACACTGGGCTGATTTCTGAGCTAGAAAAAGGGGAAGGAGAGTTCTGCAACATAAACCCTGTGGAGGTTGTACTTCAGTATTGAATGTCTTCACCAGCGTGAGATAGATAACCTAGGCACAATCAGAACTTATCTCTCATTCCACGAGAAAGTATTAAAAATAAAGCAGGAATGGGCAGATAGACACACAAACTATATACTCAGCATTTAAACATTTATGACGCTAAATTGAGCTAGTAGATCAAAGCGACAACAGGCTAGGTTTCTACAACGAGAGTCTAATCACAAATTTGGTGTGAGTTCTTTTCACCAATGAAAGGGCGTGCAAGAGGTGAAAGAGGACAAGGAGGAGATGATAAAAAGAAGGGGAAATAAACTTACGCTATTGTACAACCTAGTCAGATTTTCCACGGTAACAAAATCTTTGAGAAAGACATCATGGTCGAGGAAGAAGTCAACAAACTCTACCCGGTTGAGCCGGATAGCCGACATCATAACCTCGTCCAACATCCCATTCTGAGGAAGAGAAAAACATCATAACCTCATTCAACATCTCAGTCTGGGTAAGACAGAATAAAGAATGATGATCATAACCTTGTACAACATCCCAGTCTGAGAAAGAGAAATGAAGAGAATAAACATCACAACCTCATTGAACACCCCATTCTGAGGAAGAGAAAAACATCATAACCTCATTCAACATCCCAGTCTGAGGAAGAGTTAGTTAGTTACCTATCCTTTACAGGACGTCACAGTCAACCCCAGCACTTCTTTGGCTGTTTGTGAATTCTTAGTAAGTTTACTTTCAGTAGTTTACCATTGCTTTCTGAACGACCGACACTTCTGTCATTTTATAAAAACCAGCGCAAGGCTGTTTGCTGCCAAATCGTCCACAAATATGTTCCACATGCAGTATGCAGGATTACGAAATGTGTACGGAACCCCTTCGCCACAGAGCTAGCTGTAAGGAAGAGAGAAGAAAATAATCATCTTTATGTCTTCCTTCTTCTTTCGCCCTGCATCCCACACTTGGGCATAAGCCTTCAACTCACTCCAAGTTATCCTATCCTTAGCTAGCGCATGCAGCCCCATTCATTTCCTCCCCATATTTTTTATTTATATGAAACAAAAGAAAAAGCAGCGGCTGCAGCAGGATATAACAATATGAATTGCAAACAATTAAGTATATTTAGTTCCTGCAAAACGAACAGACATACTAAAGACAGACACGATGTACGTACCTTACAAAAAAAACTCCAAACACAGCTGAAAACAAAGTGTGACTTATCAAAAATGAGAAACAGTCAATAAATATATAATACTGAAGTATTAAAATAAAACAATAAATATTATAGGACAACAAAACACTGCCGACGTTTCGATTCTAGAACCTTTGTCAAGGACAGGACAACACAAACAGTTAAAAAGCGAAATAAAGCACACAAAATAAAATAAACTTGAACACAGCTTCTTCTTGACAAGAAGGAAACAGAAATGGTGGTTTATACCAGTGCAGAATGGTGCTCCTGGGCTACAAAAGTGTGTGTTGCCAAATGGTGTGTAAACAGTCCGATATGAATGAAATACAGGGAAGATAGTATAGTTATACCGTGGCATCAACAACGGTATTGATTCCTGCTTGGTGAAAACAGCCCAGAGAGTTTATTAATTGGCTTTCAATTTTAAGCCACCATTTCTGTTTCCTGATTATCAACAAGAAGCTGTGTTCAAGTTTATTTTATTTTGTGTGCTTTATTTCGCTTTTTATCTGTTTGTGTTGTCCTGTCCTTGACAAAGGTTCTATAACCGAAACGTCAGCAGTGTTTTGTTGTCCTATAATACTTATTGGTTTATTTTTATTTTAACACTTCAGTATTATATATTTATGGCAGTGTTTTGTTGTCCTATAATATTTATTGTTTTATTTTAATACTTCAGTATTATATATTTATTGATTGTTTCTCATTTTTGATAAGTCACTTTGTTTTCAGCTGTGTATGGAGTTTTTTATAAGGTATGTATATCGTGTCTGTCTTTAGTATGTCTGTTCGTTTCACAGGAACTAAATATACTTAATTGTTTGCAATTCATATTTATTTATAACTCTACTTCTCTTCTCTATGTTTCTAGTTCTTCCTCTTTTGCTTTTTTCCTGTAGATTCCAGACAAAGGCCTTTCTAGTTATACTATTCTCAGGTTTTCTCAATGTATGATCTATGCAGCACTAGTATATCTTCCTGATCTCTTAATTTACTGGTATTTATTTAGTTTTCTCCATGAGTTCCACATTGGTGATTCTGTCATGCCATGTTAGTCCTTCTGTTGTACGCAGGCACCAATTAACGAATGTTTGCAGTTTATTAGTAATCGTCTTAGTCATTCTTAATGTTTCAGATCCACACAATTGTACTTATTTAACATTAGAAATGAATATCATGCGTTTGGTGCGAAGTTTCGTTGCTTTTTTTTTTACTTCTACACCTTTCCATTTCCTTTGTTGTTTTTCTTTTGATTTTAAAAGCAAATCTTGCCTTTTGTATTCTAATTTTAATATATTAATATGTTCCCCCATCTGTGTCTATATCGCTACATATGTAGGTGTATGATTCTTGCCTCTTGAAGTGAGTATTCACCAAGGAAGACCAGGTTATAGTTTGTTTGATTTATTCTCGTTATCTATCTTTATTTATTGTCAAAGACTAGAATACATAGGAGGGAAGACCACCCTGAATGAGTGGTCTACCTCAAGTATATTAGAGGTAACCCAGTGCCCCAACAAGAGGGCAGGGTAGGTGTAGGGAGTAGATAGGGAGGAGAACTATCAACAGTTCTCTCATGAGACACGTAAGTGTCAACCAGAGGGTAAGCACTCTGGTCACGGTGTAATCACCTCAACGTGATAGACACCAAGAACTTGGAATAGAACTCAAGAGTAGGCTTACTACTCTAAGCGTGGGGCACGCAAAAGCCGAAGTGCGCATGAAGACCCTCCGCGTGCTGGGTAATCACGACGCGGAGGATGGTCAGAGAGAGGACGGACTTCGTAGCGGACACATGACTTAGAGTCGATGCGTCTTTCTTTAAGTGAATAGATAGATTTAGCAGTAGGGCTAGGGACGACTAGAGATAGGAAGTTCTGTGTATTCATGTGTGATTCATTAGAGACAGTTTTGTGCATTTTATGTATTGTAAGAGCCAGTGGCAATAAAATGTGTAATCAATTCCTCTAGTACGACTGACAAATCTTTTTGTGTGGTGCGAGAGAAGTTTATCCCTGAATGCCTGTAGCATCGCTTGATAACAGGTTAGGATAAAAGTGGTGTCAGAAGTGTAGCTTGGACATTTGGTCAAGCTAAAACACTCACCCACGACTCTAAAATAGCTTTACTGTCAGTTAATCACAGGGTTTAATTTGTGTTAGTGTAAAATGGCAGACTAGAACATGATGCGAACTGTGCCCATTGTGACCGATTACCATTTGTTTATACTTATTGAAATGTGTTGTGCTTTATGAACATGTTTCCTTCTGATTTGTAAGTATTATTATTATAGTTTTGTATCATTTATTTCTACAATTATTTGTTTAGATATGAGTATTTATGAAACATGATTCACGGCGGAGCAATACACTAAGAAATGAGCCGGCGACAATATCGATTTTTCAATCTAAGAATAGCGCTGCGCCTGTGACGTGTCACGGTTGACCCACAGCTATCCCACGCCATTGGCAATCAGCGACGGATTGTTTACAAATCGCCAAGCCGCTGCTCGCCTGAATCTTTGAATTATATTAAGTATTATTTGTTTATACAAGCTATTTATTGAATATATTTAATAATTTGAACATTATTATTTCCTTTATATTTATTTTAAAGCATTTATTTATTTATTTCTGGACATATTCTATTTTCTACCGTCACGATGGCACTACTTTCTTAATGCAAATAGGATTCGGTCTGCACAGCACTATCATAGATTAAACAGCAGTTAGTTAAGGAAAGCAGAAAAGATTAGAACGAAGACAAGACAGTGACAGTCACTATCAACCATACCACATTGTGTTGTCCGGGTGCATGTGATTGTAAATTTCAAACAAATGTCTACATTCATATGTCGTTTGCAAATGATTAATTATTGATGCTCTAATAAACCAGACATAACAAGAGCTGTTTAGAGGAGTAACGCAAGGTGTGTGTCGAGGTGCCAAACGATTGTACCTGATTGTTCCTGATGGTTAAGATGAGTATACCCAAATTATTTGTGAATGCAATATGATTAATAATGCATCTCTTTTTCAGGGTATAAACTAATAGTATTTTTTATACAAAGGCATTTAAAATCTTAACATATCGAATATACCTGAGTAAATAACGAACTGCCTGTCAACTCTAGCTAATTATCTAACACCATTGTGGGATGTGGATTTTAATTCCTGAGAATAATTCGTTAAAATGTCTAGGGGGTTTTATTGATTCTCTGGTCACTGGTTAGAATAAAGGGTGATCAGGGATATTTACCACAAATCCCAGGAGAAAAGAGTTCAATCCTTGAAACAAGGGCATCTGTGTGTAGGTTTCCCTTCCCACTTCATCACCCTTTACATTATCTATAATGCTAGTAGAATATTGATTTGCTCACAACATATAAACAACCACTTGTTGGACACCACATTTACTTGATGTACACAACATTTTTGGACAAACGTTTCAGGTATTAACTCAAGATCTGCAGTTACATATATATAGGTGTAATAAACACTATGCATTTTCAGACAGGCATGGGAATTATGTGCAGTATTACAACATAGTACCCAGTGACCCCAGAAAAAAACCAGGTTATTACAAACACCACAACAACCGCAAATAGGTTCTGCTAACTCGACTCATTGTACCTAGATAAAATCACATTGGTCTAGGTGCAGAAACCCAACATATATATTTGTTTCTGACACCATGTACAATTATCATATTTAAAAATAATGAGTTGATGTCAAAATACTATTTACCTTAACCATCATTGGTTATACCTCAATAACACTCTTTATATGTCATAGAAGAAAAAAACACACACATGAAAACAGTTGATACTAATAATTAAATTAATTAATTATAGTGTTCATTTAGGCATTGCGGATGGGTATTCTTCTCCAGTGCAAAGCAGTTAATGTCCATATTTATCCGTGACAGCAATAAATACTCACAGTCATGTTTAATGTCCACTGAAGTTTGTTGCGGAATTACTTATAATCCTTATTAGGAAATAAATTCACCACATATCTCCTCCGTGGAGCTGAATTCAAGAATCTTCTTTGCGAACGGCTCGGTGTCAGTGTGAAATTGAGGCCTGGGTTGGTCATACCTTCAGGAGATGCATCTTGAGTCTTGGACTAAGGTTCTTCCCTATATCACCATATCCGATGAAAAGGATGCCTACCTTTCAGCGTCTCGGCTTATAATATCCGAATCTCAATTTTGTTCCCACAGATTTTTCACCCACCTAGTCATCAGTCTATAACCTATTCCACCGTTATTGGCATTTAGGCTGACATGGGACCAGCACAGAGTTCTGATTCATTATTTACTTTCAGTGTAGACATATCAATTCTGCTTGTTATTCATTTGGTTCATCTGGAATTAATTCCAGGATTCTGCTGCAGGCATGGAACTGAAGAATATTGACTCCACCACATATCCAGGGTTGCAAGCCATCAGGTGATTCCTGTGGTTGCAGGCGTAGAGGCATTTACTCCGCTAGCTGCTTTCATATGGTCTTTTTTATGTGTTCAGGTTTGGGAACCTTGAGGTAATCTGGTGTAGGTATGGTTTTCAGTTGGTACCTTGGTTGTATTGGTTCAATGTCTTCTTCCCATTTGTTTGAGTGGGTGTTCATAGCTAGAACTTGGTGTTGCATGGCTGGAACCTTATGTTTGACTGTTGCAGCTGTGAGATGTTCTTTCGAAGACTTATCCTATTGTGGATATTAACTTGGTAATCCAACCAACAGTTGAAGGTTACTCACTGTTGTTAGTTTTAGTAACTTGAAGAAGGATTGTCCCAGTTTCACTGACTTGGTTGAATGATGAGGCCATAGGTGATACTTCTCAGAAGTAACGCAAACGATACACTGTTGTCAGTACTCTGATGATCTTCATCTTTGTAGATTATTAGATCTTGAAGTCCATCCTGGATATTCCTACTAAAATAGGACTTAATCACTCACCCAGTCAGTTGTCTTCTAATTTATCTGTTGCTCGCTATGGAGCTATTGAGCGCAGCAGTCCATGGGTATTTCTAGACGCAGACTATGGTTAGGACATTCACTTTCTGGCTTTTGACCCAGGATCCAGGTTTAGTGATATAGTCCCACCACATTCAACCACCACCTGCTTCTCTTCTATAGAAAAGGGATGACAAAGAATACAACACTAGCATTAACCTACTGTGTTATGATAAAAGGTTTACAACACAATTACAAACACAAACACAAAACAACAAGGGGAGAAGGGGAAAGGAGTGGGTGTCCCTGTTCCACTGTCCCTCATTGCTGAGTAGAGCCATTCTGACTCTTCATAGTGAGTAAGGTGTTTTCTCACTTATATTTTGTTCTGTTGTTACTGGGACTATTGGATGGGTGAAGTCATTCTGTCCATCCAACATGTTGATATTGTCTCTCTCATTACTTGAAGAGAATAGCCTATACAGATTCCCTGTGGTTTCTAATGCCGCGTCTTCCTTTCGGCACTATACTCATCACTAGGTCAAGACTATTCACCATTGGCTTCTTAAGTACTGACATATACATGGATTCTTACATCAACATCCTCTAATCCCAAGGTGCAACATTAAAATGTATATTCCCACAGTAAAAAGTAACAATCAGAACAGGGACAATTCTCATACCAGAAAAAAACCTACATGTCCATTTTTCTGATATCAAGTACATGATAATCCTACATAATAATTAATCATAATGCTGATGCAGGGAGCCTTTGTTTTTGGATTTTCTCAGGGGTTAATCCATAACTAAAACATACATTGTTTTCCCCCACTGCGTACAGCAGATGAGGATAGTAGTCGCTGTGATATATTTTGTCAAGGACTGCTATTATTCAAGCAATTTATTCACATCAATCCTCGCTTCTGTTCCTACTACAGTGAGGTGATGCGGAGTGAATCCTATCCGAACATGCATTTACATCACTCGTTTAATTGTTCATGAATTTATATTCCAACATGGCCTGTCCCTAACACTATTTTATGAAATGATTATATGTTCACCCTCATATGGAGTGGTTACTAATCTGTTAACAAAAGGATGGTACTAAAATTTAACACTATAGTTCCAAGTTACAGATTATGATGTGGCAAAATATTTTATCCCCTGACTAAGAGTCAGGAATACGCGTAATCATTTGTATGTCCCCGCATGGATAAAACAAGTTCAGAGACAACCTTACCAGTGCATTTACACTACATAGGATATTTGAAAGTGGCAGACACCAGTTCTCTACTTGTGCAGTATGAAATCAAGAGTCTGCTCCTACATTGAGAAAATGTTTCTTTAAAGTCCAATCTCTACAGTACATAAATTATTTGCAGATTTCTAAGCATCGCTAGGGATATATAGTTCAATTGCATAGAAGTTATTTTTCATAGGACTATGAAATTGGCAGAAACGAGTTTTTTTCTCTGAAGTATGAATCAGGAGTCTTTCCTAAATTGAAAAGAGTTTCTGACATGAGAGTTGATACTCTATAGTACACATAATATTCATAGATTATAGGCACTATTAGTTAGATATAAGTTCATAATGCCTATGAAAGATATTAACATATGGATTTGAATGTGTAAGACATAGGAAAAATTACCGCGTGGCGCCCACATGTGTTTCTTTGGTAAACATCATCCAGCCTGGTTTAAGAGAATTGTAACTAATTCTTAATTAAACATACTGGTCTATGTAATACATAATTATATCTTAATAATGTAGATAACATACCAATTGGCTTGCAGAGAATGATGATTTTAAAAGGCAAAATACTTTTCCCCACACGGGGAAAGATATCCCACCCGGGGAACACACGTCTGTTTCCTTTGATTGTCTGCACTCAAAATGGCGACTTTAGTCCTTTGTTTTCCCATCAGTCCCGGTCTTGCCAGGTATGTGAAAAAAGTAAAGCCAAATAGATTAAGCTGCCACGGTCAGTCTATCGCTGTTTTATTTTCTCCTACATTAAGTAAGTTACTTAAACAGTAATTGAAAGGGTTTGTTTATTTTTAAGGGAGTCAATGCTTAGGAAAGGGTAGGGACATTTTTATTATATTACAACCATGTCAACTTTAGCTGATTGCATACAAGCAGGCAAGGAATTAGGATACACCGGAAAGGAAGTAGAGCAATATGCTGATCAAAAATTTAGGGAAGCAAAAGATGCTGATAGAGATGAACGTGCACGAGAGAGACAACACCAAAAAGAGATGGCACAATTAGCCGAAGAAACTAAACAGAAGGAATTAGAGATTAAACAAAAAGAATTAGAATTAAAACAAAAACAATTAGATCAGGAGAGAGAGTTGAAGCAAAGAGAGATAAATGAAATGGCAAGAGTGAAAGAAAAACAAATACAGATTGAATCAGAGACACAGTTAAAGATGAAAGGTATGGAAGTAGATTCACATTTAGAGATCTCCGCTACAAAACTAGAGAGTCAGCAAGAAGAGAATAAACTTAATAAATACAAACATATTATTAAGCCATTCTGTAAAGAAGATTCCATATCAGCTTGGACAGAAAATGTCGAATATCAGCTTAAATACCATCAAGTACCAATCGATATGTGGGCCATGATCTACATGAAAAACCTCAGTGGGGAGCCCCTTAAAGTTATTGAATCAATACCAACTGATCTTAGATCTAACTATCAGTACATTCACGATAGGGTAATGCAACATTTTTTACTTGATGCCCCTGGGTTTTCTAACTTAAAACCAAAACCAAGTGAGACCTTCATCGATTATGTCTCGAATGTCCAAAGTGTGCTGAATAGATGGCTTAATGCAACAAAAACAGGAAAGGACTTTGAAAAACTTAAAAGTTTAATAGTCATGCTTAAAGTTATATCCACAGTCCCAACTCCTTTCGCTAAGTTCCTTCAGCAGTCAGACATCGAAACAATACAACAATTCGAGAAGAAAGGCTCCGCATATTTTTCCTCGAATAGGGAAGTTTTTAAAACATCAAACATCGACTCTGAAATAGTCTCTTTTGTTAAGGACCAACCTAAAAGTTATCGTAGCAATAAAAAACCATTTCAGAGAGTCGACAAGAAAGATCAAAAATTGCCTAAATGTATTTATTGTCAACTTTTTCATGATACTTACGCTATGTGTGATAAATCACCGAACTATCCGACACATCTTGAGATGGTCATTAAGAAACAACAAAACAAGAGAAATGCATACAGGCGTGCGGTTAAATGTTTTTTCTGTGCTAGCTACGGGCATTATTCCAGTAAATGCCTAGGCCGTCAAAGAATGAAGGCCAACAGTGCAATGTTATTTGATACATCTTCTGATAGTGGGAGTGAGACTGAGTGCGAGGTCGAGAATGAATTACCTTTTAACCAATCTGAAGATGTTTGTTGTGTAAACGATATTTTAAGCTTTGACAGTTGTGAGCGATGTCACCAATTTCATGCAGACGGAAAATTAGAATGTGGACACACAGTGCCATTCTCCACTGAGAGTGCAAATGCAGCATTAGCCTCCAGAGGCAATTTGGTGTTCCACAATGCATTGGTCAATGAAATACCATGCCAATGTTTAGTGGACAGTGGAAGCACTCTTATCGGTCTTAGAAAGGAATTTGTGAACCCAAATGATTATACAGGAGACTCAGTTAAATGCCGAACCTTTTTGGGTTATATCGAAATTTACCCGTTAGCAAGAGCCCGTATAAACACTCCTTTCCTTTCTGGTACCTTTACATGTGCTATTTTAGATAACCCTTGTACTGATTTAATTTTGGGATGCTTACCCCAATTGAAGCATTGCACTAACAAAGAAATAGCTGCATGGGAAAAATTAAATGCAGCAAATGCAACAACCAGAGCAGATACTATTAAACACCAAGACACACTACAGGAGGAAAGACTACTGTTGCTATCACCAACTAGGACGGATGATACCACCAGACAGAAGTTTATAGACCAGCAAAAAGCTGATCCGAGTGTGTCTCTGTATCTAAAACTGTTAAAAGAAAAAGCTAAAGTAACAACAAACGCATCATGGTTCTTTAGGCTTAATAATGGGATTCTTACTCGTTATTATACAACCAACAACCATGAGATTCAGCAAACGGTGTTACCTGTACAACACCGCCAAACTGTGCTAAAGATTGCACACTAGTCACCGTTGGCTGGTCACCTTGCATACGACAAAACCAGGGCCAGAATTCAGGCTCATTTTTACTGGCCGGGTTTTTGTAATGACATAAAATTATTCTGTCGTTCATGTAATGTCTGTCAACAACTAGTACGTAAGGGTAAACATCCTACAGCTGAAGTACAACCTTCAACACTGGCCTCTAGACCATTCGAGAGTTGGCGGTGGATATTGTTGGACCCCTGAACCACGTGTCCAGCAAAGGAAATCGCTTCATCTTAACGCTAGTAGACCTATGTTCAAGGTGGGTTGAGGCGGTAGCTTTAAAATACATCACCTCCAAAGATATTGCCAATGTATTTTTACATTTGTTTTCACGATTCGGATTTCCACGTACCATCTTATCCGACCGTGGAACCCAACTCATATCGGCTGCAACGCAAGCCCTTACAAAAATGTTAGGAATTAAACAGCATTTTACAACAGCTTATCATCCAGCCAGCAATGGAATCGTAGAGAAGATTAACGGAGACCTAAAACATATGCTGGCTAAGGTGACAGCAGAAAACCCATCTGAATGGGATATACTGTTGCCAACAGTGCTGTTCGCCTATCGGGAGATTCCCCATTCAAGCACGGGTTTCTCACCTTTTGAGTTAGTATACGGGGCTAACCCACGTGGACCCCTAACAATTTACCATCAGTTAGTAACTAATGCGATTGAAATTCCAACCCCTAAAACACCTTATGAGATGGTAACAGAAACACGCGATAAAATTATGAAATCGTGTATGATAGCCAAGGCAGCTTTGGAGAGGAAGGGTCAAATCTACCGCCAATACGCAAATAGAGGTGCTAGGACTATTAATCTTGAACTAGATCAAGACATACTGCTTTTACTCCCAGACAAACGTAATTTATTATTGACCTCATGGCAAGGGCCATTCAAAGTGGTACGAAAAATTTCAGATGTCGATTATGAAATATCGATAAACGGACACTTAAAGATATTTCATATCAACATGTTGAAACCCTACTTTTCACGACAAGAGACAGAACTGGAGACAGACGAACATAATGCACCCACACCTATTGATGAGACGACAGACATACATAACGCAACTACACTAGTTAGCGAGACTGGCAAGGACGACGATATGCATATACTTAGTGAGCATACAGAAAACGCACTTAGCACCACCACCGTACTGAATCAGGTAGACGACGACGGGATGGAACTACCTGTTCCAATTGTAGACAAGACTGCGACATTAGATTGTATACGGTTAGAACCGGGACTAACAGAAGAGCAACGACGACAGACATTAGAATTAGTGACGGAGTATAAGGACATATTTTCCGACATTCCAGGTAGGACGGACAGGATCGAGCACTCCATCCTTCTTTCGGACTCTAAGCCTATCAAATGTACGCCGTACTCTATTCCACTTAGCTACAGAGAAAGTCTAAATAAGGAAATTCTTAATTTAGAAGCTAGTGGAATCATCCAGAAATCTACATCTGAGTACACCTTTCCAATCGTCTTGGTGAAGAAAAAGGACTCCACAATTCGTCTCTGTGTAGACTATAGAAAACTCAACAATGTCACTAAGATCGACGCAGAACCAATTCCTTCCTGCGAAGATCTTATTCTTGATATGTCCACCTCCAAAATCTTCTCTAAATTAGACCTTACTAATGGATACTGGCAGGTCCCTATGCAGACTCAATCCATCCATCTTAATGCATTCTCAACACCTTTAGGTCTTTACGAGTGGCGATTTCTTCCTTTTGGACTTCGTAACGCCCCTGCCACTTTCGTACGCCTAACTAGAGATTTACTACATGGAGTGACGAATACGGTGACGTATATAGATGATATTTGTGTCCATACAGATGACTGGACAACACACTTACTGAAACTCCGACATGTCTTCGATAGGTTGCGACTCTTCGGTCTCACTGTCAAACCTAGCAAAGTGGAACTGGGCCTACAAGAAATTGATTTTTTGGGGCATGTCATTTCACAAGGACAACTAAAAACTGACAATAGAATTGTTACTAAAATTATGAACCTGACCATGCTTACAACAAAGAAGCAGGTCAGGAGCCTTTTGGGTTTAGTAAATTATTATAGTAAGTTCATACCGAACTTAGCCGAAATCACGAGTGTATTTTCTAATGTTTTGAAAGCATCGGTAAAATTAGATGTCAAAGATGCATTATTAATTTCTGCATTGTCAAAATTGAAACTCCTATTTAGTAATGTACCAATTCTGCGTTTGCCTAATCCTAGGCTCGTTTATTATCTTAGGACAGATGCCAGCACGATCTCCATCGCTGGAGTACTAGGCCAGTTTTACGATGTTCCATCCAATTTGCTATGTGAGCCGCAAGATCACACCTGCTGAGTCCAGATATTCCATATCAGAGTTGGAAGCCCTAAGTGTCATCTATTCAATAAGGAAGCTACATCGATTTCTAGCGGGTAATCACTTCGTCGTACAGACCGACAACTCCCCAATCACGGTCATACAAAGTGGGGTGCATCGCAATGACCGCATCTACAGGTGGTCGTTAATCTTAAAAAATTATACTTTTAGTATAGAGCATATTAAGGGTAGGGACAACATTCTTGCTGATACCCTTAGTCGACCATCTGAGGTAGAAATACCTGATACTCCACATTAAATGTAGTCTAAGATAATGTAATTTAGTACACTTAAATTATCCTGTGTAAAATATCCTATGTAATAATAGACATCATGATCAGGACTGTGTGCTAATAACAGTGAATCACCATGTGTCCATAGACAGCAGAATAAGATCTGTGCTCCAAAAACAAGTGAATCACCGTGTGTACATAGACAGCTCGTTACTTACTATGCTCCATTTGTGTTCCGGTGAATCACCTGTGTTAATCATGGAAGAACAGTGTCAGAACAATGCATAAATAACAGACACGAATATACAGGTCTACGACATAAGCGGACTCTACGAGTGGAAGAATACCCATAAGACACTAGTATGACTGTGTAGTCTATTTAATATACCCAGGACAAGTGTGTAACTGTGAACTGTGCCAACAAAATCAATTTCTGAACTTTATGGCAACCACTGACCTGAGGTAGTTAATTACCATGTATATACATTTAGCTATTGTGATATGTATTATAACATGGTTTTAATACAGTGAGAAATTATAGTTAGATCAGTTACTTTAATACAGATTTAGAATAGAATTAGGTAATATGATAGATTATTTTTTTGTAGTTTAGATAAATCACTAATTTACCTATTTACTTAGGATAGTAACTTTAAATTTAATAATAGCTAATTAAAGACGAGGATAAAAAGTAAAGATAGAAACAGTACCAGTTAGTTCATTTCATTTCACTTTATTTCATTCCATCTTGATGAACACTTTAACAATCTCATCATTTAGGATTAAAAGTAGTTTATACCTTATAGGATTATACATTTGAACATACATCATTTACACCATGTATAGTAAAATTATCTATCATATTTTTTCATTTAGACATTAAAACATTCTTCTTTTGAAATAACCCATTATTGATAATTTTGTTTTTCATTTAAAATTCATATTACTCATTTTAGAATCATACAACTTATCTCACATTATTTTCATTTTCATTTTTTTTAGTTAGAGTACTTCCCTTAAATTAGTCTAATTCTGAGCAACAAATTAGAATATATATATTTATAGAATTAGTATTAGTATTTCAGTAGAATGTAGTGTTTAGTATTATGAGGGTACAAACTATCAACCCTATTTCATCCATGTAAATATTTTGTAAATACATGACTCGTGCAGTAATCTACGCACAGTCATTAAACTCAACTCTTTTCAAACTGAGCCAAACTTGTACAGTGTCACTTCAAGGTTTTTAATAATTGTTTTTTTTTTTTTTTTTTTTTTTTTTTTTTTTTTTTTTTTTTTTTTAAATAAATGAGAGAATAAAAGATGTGTGACAAGAAGTATGAAAGTGAGAGAAAATGGAAAATATAAAAAGGAGAGTGAAGACAACCTGCGGATGTTTCTGCCGCTCAACGCGACTTTTATTATTTGTCTGCGTCAAGCATTTGCTTCAGTGTTGAAATATGCTGTCTCGAATGTGTTGTGTGTAGTTTTGTGTTAGCCATAATTACATCAGACCTTAGGGAAAGTATTTTAAGTCTCATAGGACGGAAACGTAGTCACGAATTAGTGTTATACACTTATTTGTGGCCACATTTAAACGGATTATGGGACTTGAAAACTGACTTACATACAAATCATAGACAGACACACAGGTTAGAAGGTTAATTACATTATTAATTACATCTAAACACGCAAACAACCAGGAAAACAAACATGTAAAGTGCATACATTTTTTGGAACAAGGGGAGATAACTCCGGGTCAGGGGACACAGTAGACAACACAACAATGGACTGCGAAACACTAACTTAACAGTGAAAGATAACATTACACGCGGAAGCGAGGTAGGTAAAGCCTGTCGCACACAGCTTGTGCAAGGGTTGTTTAATATTATATGGGGGACATGAAGCAATTCGTGTGTTGATCCTAAGAAAGTCAACTTTGTATGGGTAGTGAGTTAATTTGCTATTTGAGGGCAGGTCTTATAAGGCAATGGTCCGGTTCAGACAAACCTCTAATAAATATAATATTGCGATTGAGAAGACGGCTCACGCCAACCAGACAAGTTTGTGGCGATCACCAGTAGCCAAGTAAAGTAATACTACATTGTGACATTAGTCAGTAGTGGTCTATTGAGTTACCCAGAACCAAGTTATCAGTAGTCTTTGACAAAAATTAGACGAAATAATTTTTAGAAACCTCTTGGGTCACAACCATGAGTCAAAGTTTGTAACGCAACACAGGATGGGAGGGTGTGTGTCAAAGACTAGAATACATAGGAGGGAAGACCACCCTGAATGAGTGGTCTACCTCAAGTAGATTAGAGGTAACCCAGTGCCCCAACAAGAGGGCAGGGTAGGTGTAGGGAGTAGATAGGGAGTAGAACTATCAACAGTTCTCTCATGAGACACGTAAGTGTCAACCAGAGGGTAAGCACTCTGGTCACGGTGTAATCACCTCAACGTGATAGACACCAAGAACTTGGAATAGAACTCAAGAGTAGGCTTACTACTCTAAGCGTGGGGCACGCAAAAGCCGAAGTGCGCATAAAGACCCTCCGCGTGCTGGGTAATCAGGACGCGGAGGATGGTCAGAGAGGGGACGGACTTCGTAGCGGACACATCACTTAGAGTCGATGCGTCTTTCTTTAAGTGAATAGATAGATTTAGCAGTAGGGCTAGGGACGACTAGAGATAGGAAGTTCTGTGTATTCATGTGTGATTCATTAGAGACAGTTTTGTGCATTTTATGTATTGTAAGAGCCAGTGGCAATAAAATGTGTAATCAATTCCTCTCATACGACTGACAAATCATTTTGTGTGGTGCGAGAGAAGTTTATCCCTGAATGCCTGTAGCATCGCTTGATGACATTTATAGTGTTTACATAGCTGCTTGTCTGCCTTGAATGCAATTCATAATCCCACATACCGTGTTCGAAACACAACTGTGGCCGATTTGGAAGCAGACCGCCTTGCTTTGGTTTGCCATACAAAGGTATGAGTACCGGTCATTCAGATATCAATGGCACACTACTGAATGTAGAAATCACAAACAGTCAAAAAATGCTGGGGTTGACTGCAACATCCTTTGCAACTAACTAACTTTGTTAATCTGTCTGTCTTGTCTTTACCAGGTATGTTAGAATAATCAGGGATCCACTATATGATTATCCTAGTGCTGTGATGTGCAGCTATCTAGTCTGCAGCTCCAGTTATTATGATGAAAACACCTCTGCCACAATATAAGAGTAAACACATATATTAACATTTATTACAACATTACGTTTAGGTACATAAGGGACCCTTTTAAACACCTTAAGGTGCATTGGCAAATGGTGCCAGACTGGTATCTGCATAGACCAACTGGTACTTGGTGAATGATGTGGCCAGTATCGAAGGCTTGCTGTGTAGTTTAGTTAGTTGCATGTCTTTTTATGGGATGCTGCAATGAATGTCTGCATTTATTGGCTGTTGGTGATTTCCTAAGAAATTTGATCTTTAGTAATCTGTCAATGCTTTCTGAATGGACAACAATCATACCATTGTGAAAAATCAATGCAAAACAATCTGCTCCCAAAGTATTTGCGGCTGCCTTCCAAACCGGTATGCCAGGATTGAAAAAAGCAGCAACTGCAGCTGGATATAACAATATATTAGTTAGTTTGTCAACAGATCATCCTCACTGCACATCGAACCTTTCAGTCCATAAGTGCTCAGATTACCTCTTCAGTAAATCCTGCAGCATGTAGCGGCTAACGACATCAGTTCTGTTTTGGTTTATTAATCTTCTTTGGCTTCCCCTGCGCAGTATTCTTGTTTGGCCACAGCTCTTTTAATTTGCTGTTCTCGCACCCTGACCATGGTTGTAGATTCACAGCCATCACTTGGTTCTTGCGAACGACCTACTTCTCGTAAAGCATTCAGAATGTCAGCCTGGTCCATGGTACGTCCGCCTTCCACGCGAGCTTGTCAGCCCATTCATTTCCTTGTACACCCGCATGCTCTGGCATGAAAATGAAACTAATCTTTGCCAGCCGAGACCGCTCCAGAGACAGCTACCACTCTCTTCGGGTCCACCCCATCTGTATCTTCTTGAGCATGCTCACTGAGTCACTAAGGAAACATGCTGCCGTCATTACCCGCAACACAGCCAAACTTCGCTTGGCCTTTGTTACCACCAGCGGGGTTTGGCTGCAATGCGGGTAATGACGGCAGCAAACTGTAAGCAGCCCATCTAAGGTCTTTCTATACGAGTGTCTGGTAATGTCTGTTTTTGAGTAAGCAATGCAAGGTTTCGATCAAAATGTATCCCCAGGTAATACATTGCCTGCGTTCTTTCCACAGTCTCTGAACCTAGATTTACATTTGGTGTTGGGGTGTTGACAATATGGTTATTCAAAGAGAACCATGTCACTGCTGCCTTCGTTGGGTTAACCACTGTCCCAGATTCCACAAACGAAGTTCTTATGTGATTTAGTACTGTTTGTAGTTCCACAGCAACCCAATCTCTATCGTTACCCTGACAATATACTAACACATCATCAGCATATGACAATGTCCTCCCCGGTCCAGTGATCTGCTCGCTGATAATTCTCACAGTGTAGGCGTTGAACAGCACCGAAGATAATGGTGATCTATGTGGCAGGCTAGGATATATTGTTGTTGGTTTAGAAGTCCAACTGCCACATCTAAAAACAAATTTCCGTTGGAAGAGGGCTGCAGCGATCCAACTAAGGAGAAATGGACTTATCTTGAGTTCAAGAAGCTGAAACATTTAAAAATTCAACGGTACTCTATGTACGCATCCTCAAGTTCAATCGCCGCAGCATATGTTTCAATGCCTGACTGGAAACCATCATAGACATTATGGGCAAAAACTGCTGAGTTGGTGCAGGTTTCTCTGTTTGGACGGTACCCTCTAAGGGTAGGTGGGAAACAACCTTGCCTCTCTAGCTGGCTTGATATTTTCCTGGTGATAAACTTCTCCAGCAGCTTGCCTATTGTATTTTTCATGGTTATTACCTGGTATCCCTGAATTTTTGTGCGGTCTTTGCCAGGCTTCGGCAAGGGAATAAGATAGCTGTGTAACAACTTCTCCTTGATGCTAGCATTCCCTATGCTGTTGTTGCACATATCTGCTAGTTCCTCTAGCTCGTTGTCAGTACACATACTGATGTCGTTATACATTAAATCATCTGGCCCTGGTGCGCTATTTCTTGTTCGTCGAAGCACAGCCCTGATCTCTTTCACTGTCACTGTGTCTTAAACAGCAATGTTTTGGGCCTTACATCTAGCTGAGGTAACCGCTTTGGCAAAATTTTGGATTTTCATGTCTGTCTGGTTGCTCTGCTCTAAATAGCGTTCAAAAAGGACTTGGCCCTTATTCTCGTAAGACCTCTGCCAGATAAGGTCAGCACCTTGGAAGTCGGGAACACTCTTATTCTTAACTACTCCATTCATGCTTTTATGTAGTCGCCAGAACAATTTCACTGACTTGTCTGCACTTATTCTTTGACACAATTCTGCCCAAAATGCAGACAAGAAAATCCGGCTGCTGTTGAGGTGGAAGTACAAGCGTTGGTCTTCGAGAATTCGTTAGACGAGTGATGCTGTCATTTACACAGATGGGTCGCTCGTCCGACATGTGAGAAGCTCATGGGCCTTTACGGCGCGGACCGGAGGGGGAGTTGCGAAGGAGGACTCTGGTGCTTTTGTTGAGACCACAAGTAGCCTGACTATGGAAGTCGTGGCAGTAAGTAAAGCAATAACATGGCTCTAGACACAGACATTCACTAGGGCACGTGTCCTTAGTGACTCAATGAGCAAGCTCAAGAGGATAGAGACGGGGTGGATCTGAAGAGAGTGGTTGCAGTCTCGGCTGGCAAATATTAATTTCATCTTCGTACCAAGGCATGCGGGAGTACAAGGAAATGAGCGGGCTGACGAGCTCGCAGACATGGCTAATGTTGAGGGCGGACACGCCATGGACCAGGCTGACATTCTGAATGCGCTATGAGAAGTAAGACTTTTGCGAGAACCAAGTGATGACTGCGAATCTACAACAATGGTCAGACTGCAAGAACAGCAAATTAAAAGAAGCGTGGCCAAACAAGAACACTACGCAGGAAGTCAAAGATGATTGATAAACCAGCACAGAACTGGTGCTGTTAGCCGCTACATACTGCGGAATTTGATGAGGGGATCCTAGAACTTATGGACTGAATGGTTTGATGTGCAATGAGGATGATCTGTCAACTAACTAACTAGCTAGCTAACAACTCTGCCCATTTTTAACTTTTAACCACTTTAACCAGCTTTTGAAATAGCTAACTTTAGTGTCCATTTCTCTTTCCAAGTGCACTATAAGACTAGAATGCGCAACTCTGTTCTTCTTGGTTTTGCCATTTCCTTACATCATCACGCTTATCCATCCAGGCCTTATCCACCTCACAATTCTACCAATGTAGCTTTATTTACTGTCGTGATGATTCCTGTTCTTGTCACGCCTTATTTTACTCATCACATCTTGCCCTGAACTGTCATACTTAAAGGTCTTGACCGCTGCCTTGTGCTGCCTAGTTCTATAGTTCTCCACCAATATGCTGCAAGGGTGGTGGTCGCTGCCATGGTGCCCTAGAACACCCCATCTACACACTGTAGTGAGTGACGGAGACACCAGCGCCAAATCAATAACACTGTTCTCGTCATCTGGACGTCTTGCTATCCTGGTGACACAGTGTTGATGCAAACAAGGTCACTGGTTTCAAGTTCCACCTCAAGCTCCTCCCCCTATATGTTGGAAGAAATATTACCCCATGATTTGCCCTTAGCGTTAAAAACGCCACAGAAAATGACATACCTCTCCTGACATAATATTTCACTCAAGCACTGCCATCTCTGGGAATCCACATTCGCGTTATAGGCATAAATATTCACCAATATGAATGGTAGACCGGAGTGAACTCTAACAGCATGTACTTGTATCTCATCATTGTCCCACCTGGACATGTCCAGCTCTGAAACTTCTATACTGTCTCAAATCAGAATCGCCATTCCCAGGTGTCGCCTGTTGTAAAAAAAATATGTGAAGCCTACTACGTGGAGTGTATTATTAATGCCCAGTCTCGTCTCCTGAAACACAACTATATCATTCCTGTTTGCCAGGCTTTCCAAAATGGGGCCTCGTTTAGCGCTGGCACAATTCCAATATACAATATACGTGTACTTGAGGCCTAGTCTGTTGCATTTGTGTCTGAAGTGTCGGCATTTGTGTCTGAAGTGGCGCCGGCCCGTCTGTATCGCTTACATTGTGGATCGCGCCGTCGAATCGGTTTGATTATCCTATGTACGAGGCCCAAACGCTGGTCTGCCATTTTGAAGAAACTGGAAAAACAACACAGTAACCCACCACACTACGGAAAACACTCAAGGATTTGTTCGCTCAGATGCATGAAACTCTGTAGCACCGGCAAAAATCTTGAGAGGAACCTCCTGGTTTACATCCTAGCGCAGAAATCTCATGCACAAGATGAAATTATCCATCCCCTACATGAAAAATTGAGCGATTTCATCACAACACAACCGCCATCTTGAAACTGGAAGATACATAACAATATGTATCTTGTGACATGAAGTGCATTGGTCAAATTGGCAGATACCTTGCCGACCGCTTTAAGAAACATCTTAGAGATATTAATCAAAACGCTACTAATTTAATTCTTCAAACCACAATGGAGTCGATGATGTATGTGTCACTGCATTGAAGCCTTGCTTCTATAACTTCATTAGGTTTAAAATTGAAAGCCAGTTAATAATCTCTCTGGGATGCACCCATCCAGCTGGAATTAATACTGTTGTGGATGCCAGTCTAGCTATGCTGTCTTCACTCTATATATTCATATTGGACTGTTTACACACTGTCAGAGTGTTGTGAGAATAGGGGCAGGACATAGAGAGGACAAGGGACAGAATAGAGTCAAGGACTGCAGAGATAACGATAGACGGGACATGCGTAAGGGCACACAGATGTCATAAGACAGGACATTTGCAGGATGGTAGAGAGATTAGAGAAAGACATAATTTTGTGTGTGATAATAATTGGTGCTTTTCTAAATAAACAGAAGTTGTGAATGTATTGCGAATAATATATAAACTACCCAGACAGTGCGAAGAGCTCGAGCATAAATTCATCTGCAAGTGGCACTGGGAAGACACAAGTTGATTAAATTCAGATAAGTACCCCTTTTCGATATTGCTGTTAAAGCAGCACTCCATTTTTTTTTCATACATTGCTGTAAATTAACATCTGAAAGTATTGCCATTGTATTGTATACATTGAAAAACCTATAACAATGTCAACTTTAAAAGAGTGCATTGAGGCAGGGAAAGATTTAGGTTACACTGGGAACAAATTAGAACAATGGGCAAAGAAAGAATATAAAGAACATACGGATAGAATTGCTGCAGCAGAGAAAGAGGAAAGAGATAGAAAGGCCATTGCAGAGAGAGAAGAAAGAGCACAAGAACGCTTACATAAGAAAGAACTGGCTGAAATCGAAGCCAAAAATAAACAGGCAGAATTAGCTGAAAGCTACCAAACTGAAAGAATTAGAATTAGCTGAAGCTACCAAACTGAAAGAATTAGAATTAGCGCAAAGAGCGGAAGAAACCTAAGTTGAGAGAAAAGCAATTAGAAATAGAAGCAAACAATAAGAAATTAGAAGCAGAGACGCAGGTGAAAATGAAAGAACTAGAGGTTGAGTCACAGGTGCATATTGCAACTACCAAATTAAAAAGTAAGGAAGAAGAGAACAAGTTTAATAAGTATAAAGGCATAGTTAAACCATTCTGCCAAGGCGATTCTATATCAGCTTGGTCTGAGAACTTCGAGTTCCAAATGAAGTACCAAGAGGTCCCAAAAGAGCACTGGGCCATGATCTATATGAAAAATTTATCAGCAGAGCCTTTAAAAGTCAATGAATCACTCCCACAAGAACCCAGGAAAGATTATGACTATATACATCAACAAATCATGCAACACTTTCTGTTAGATGCACCAGGTTATCAGGTACAGTTCTCAAAATTAAAATCACAAGAATATCAAACGTTCATTGATTACGTTCCTCAGGTGCAAGATATTTATAATAAGTGGCTGAACGCTGCAAAGGTAAACAAAAGTTATGAAAAACTTGGGAATCTTATGATAATGGACAAAATCATTTTGTCAATTCCAACACCATTTGCAAAATTTATACAACAGTCTGATATTGAGTCCTTAGAACAATAAGAGAAAAAGGATCAGCTTTTTTTTGTTCCAACAGAGATATTTTCACATTAACCAACAATGAAAATAATATTGCAGCTGCAGTTAACACCAAACCACAAAAACCACTCAGATACAAAGAAAAACAGAAATCTAAGGCACCACAATGTCCATACTGCAAACTTTGTCATTTTCAATTTCAAATGTGTGATTCAAACCCTGGTTACCTAGCTCACCTAGATATGATGGCGAAGAAACAACAAAGCAAAAGGGAAAACTACCGGCGTACAGTAAAATGTGTTTTTGCAAATCTTTGGGCCACTATAATGCCAAGTGTCCAGGTCGCCAGAGATTGAAGAGTGTGAATGCAGTACTTGTTGATTCATCTTCTGATAAAGCGAGAGTGAATTCGAAGGAATGGAAAGAATGGAAGATAATGCTCTTGCAGCAATTGATATTCTAAATTATGATAAATGTCAAACATGTCATAAGTTTCATAAGGATGGTTTATTAAAATGCGGACATACAATCCCAATTTCAAATGAAAATGCCAATGCACTAATTTCCGACCGAAGTGACTATTCGCAATGGAATTGCGAATATAAAAAAATTACATTCGCAATGGAATTGCGAATATAAAAGAATTATATTCACAATCGAAGTAGGTCACGTGATTATTCCTATGCGTGTGTCCACATTACAATATTTTGTTGAACCGAACGTGTCCTCAGTAGCATAGTGGTTAGTGTTTCCGCCTGGTGCACGGGAGCTCCGGGATCGATTCCCAAATCGGGAGGTGACGTTTTTTTTTTTCCATTTTCAGGAGTTAGGTGACACCAATGCTTGTCTGATGATTTCGCTTTAGGCATATGTTTTCTACGGATTTTGTGTATTAGGTGTTGTTTATCTTGCTCCGCAGGAACCTGCACACTTGTCTTTCTGTTCTTATCTGTCCTCTACTTTTGTTATCTTGGGAAAGGAGCTTAGCCACCCGAACACGAGTTCTCTCTCTCTCTCTCTCTCTCTCTCTCTCTCTCTCTCTCTCTCTCTCTCTCTCTCTCTCTCTCTCTCTCTCTCTCTCTCTCTCTCGCTCGCTCTAAGTCTCGATCTCCCACCTCTCCCTTTCTTGTCTTTACCACTCTTTAATGTCTTTCAATACATCTTTCTCATATCTCTGACTCTCACACTGTCTTCGTTACCTATCTTTCTCCTCTCTCTTTTCCACCTGCTTCAGATATACCGGGTTTTCCTGCACTTTATAATATGTGTAGCATTTCCTTATCCTTGTTTATTTATTAATTAATGAGGAACGAACAGAAGTAAGATGTAAGAAGAAGAGTGATTCATTAATAAATACGGAGAATTCGGCAGAAGTAAACTCGTAACAGTGAACATTCCTATTTAAATTAACCACCTTCTTAGACTAAGACTTCTTAATGGCCCAAACTAAAATTGACTAGTAAGCAGACGATGTGACATGTTTGTTACTTCCCGCAACTCGATTGCGAATATAATTTTTTTATATTTGCAATTCCATTGCGAATATATTTTTTCTTATATTTGCAATTCCATTGCGAATAGTGCCTCCCATTTCCGACATAGGAAAATTAATCTTCCATAAGGGTATGGTTAATGACAAGCCTTGTCAAGTCTTGCTTGATTCCGGCTGTACTTTAATTGGTTTAAGAAAAGAGTTTGTTAACGCAGAAGACCACACAGGCGAGTTTGTAAGTTGCCGAACATTTTTAGGCAATGTGGGGAAATATCCACTGGCTGCAGCTCACATTTGTACACCTTTCCTTATAGGTACATTTAATTGTGCAATTCGGGACAACCCTTGTACAGATCTAATTATAGGGTGTTTCCCGGACATAAAATACTGCACGCACAAAGAGATTATTGCCTGGGAGAAAAGGCATCTGAAAAGAAAGCCAGTAATGAAAGTAACTACCACTGATAAAGAATTACTTAATCAAGAACAGCAACTTAAATTACTAAATCCAAGGGACGCAACTGCTCAGAAGACGACAAAATAACTTAAAATATTACATAACACAGATTCTTTTCAGGCAAATTATTGTGACGCTCTAAACAAAATTGTTAAACACAAGACTAGGAAACCTACATAAAGTTGCACTGTCAGCAAAGCAACATCACAGAAAGACAGCGACATGGACAGACAAGATACACGCAGGATAACCCATAAACCGTACTTAAAACGGAAAGCAGATGCCATACAGTCTTGTTCTAGCAGACAACACAGTCTGAAAAACACGGACAGCAACACATTAGACAATGGCGTGTGTTTCAAGGGACACAACAAAAACGACAGAAATCAGAACATAAACTTACCAGTATGGCACACGACTATTGTCAGAGTCTTGCTTTCTATTCACAGTGGCTCGTGTTCACTAACAGCAGTGAAACAATCATACACAACGAATTATTGTACTCAAACACGCGTCATTATAACTGAAACACTTTAATCACACTCCCAAACGGCATTCACATAATGCTGCTCTCACAATTAGCGGCAATGCCATTTATCAATACATACATGCAATATATAAGTTCATCAATGCATGGAAACAAACACTCACTCAGTCTCTACACCTTATCTACAAAGAATACAAGCACGCTCACATCAAGCATCGGATAATTCATCAACACACTCAGCACTTTCTCCCATGTTCGTCCAGTCTCGAAGTCCTAGGCAGTCTGTTCTAAATCCGAAGTTTCGAGTTAGCCCTTGCTGTTAGTCCCCGTCCGCTTCGTGCGTCACACGAACCACTGGACCTCAACTGCATAGTAGCTGTCAGTCGGGTTCACCGCCGTGCTTGTCCGTCGCCTCCAAACGATGGCAATGGAGATGGAGATTCTGACACCCTCCGCCGCCCCCTTTTATGAAAGGGATAATCTTTCACCATGGGTGTTTATACCTGGTTTAAATTAATAATTAATTTATAAGTCAAAATCGACTAACTGTTTTGTCTGTTAGACCTTCTGGTATGTTCATACATTGACATCCATATGGCAATGATGCATGATAAATATTTCCTTCAGTGCTGCCATGAGGCTACTCATCCCAAGTATTGTCCCCTAGTTGGATTTGTACCTTGGTTGAAAATTGACTTCAGCCAGACCGGTAGTTAACAGTGACTAACGCTATCTTTCAAGCAACGCCCTACCTCCCAACAAACAATAAAAATGACAAAAAGAACATGTTAGGCCGTAAATCATCTCCCTTATGAGATGATTACAGAATTAGAAACCCACCGATATGGTCGGGTAATCTAATACTGGTACAACAACCTTGGTAACTATATTCCACGCATAGTTGAAGTTACCTGGTGACCTGTAGTTATTATGGCTGCTACGAAAAAGACAATATATGCATGCTCACATTTTCTACATGTCAGATTGTTTCCCTTTAGGTACAATCATTAAACGTTATGGGAAGTAATGTTTAAATTCTGTCAAAAAAATAAAGTACATTTGTTATTTCTATTCTAAGCGTCATAGTTTAATATTTATTATCAATAGTGACATGCATGGCACCATTGAGAAAAAAAAATAATCAATCAATGATTCTTAGATTACAAATATATAAATCCTTTCATTCTATTCATCATTTGTAAATGTTAGTGTCACACAAATGATTCATTCGGTCATTCACTCATGACTATTTTGGTATAGTCTGCTATTTTTGGTAAATTTAAAAAATAATTAACAAAGGAAGCGGAAGTACACAAGTAATGTGTTGGTACGTGTAATACTTCTTATAAGTACACGCTGGATTACACTGTTCCGGATGTTTTAGATTACACTGTTCTTATAAGTACCCGCTGGATTACACTGTTGAAGATGGTTTGGGTTAAACTGTTCTAGATGTCGTCTATTTCACACAGTCTATTACAAAGTTAAAATGTTCGAACAATTTACTGCGCTTATCTCACTTGTTTACATAAGCGTTGGTACTACGGATTTCACCAAAAGCTGGAATATGGTACGTTCAAACAACTGTGTAGTACTGTTCTTTTAACACCTTTCGTAAACTGATAATAATAATAACAGTTTAAAATCACTGTCCTTTCACAATCTCGTTGTTCATTTACTCGGCCATTCACTGGTTAAAAATGTATTTCGAATAAATAAAAGGACTTGGTCCATATCACAGGAAGTAACTTTTCACAGCGTTCTTTGCATAAATGAATATTGTGCGCTGGAATGTGATACTTGTATGAGCGCCGTAGGTAACAGCATTAATCATGCCGCTCAGGCGTAGTTAAACTGTCGCTGGACGTGTCGAGAGGACATCTTGAGAGTAGATCTGCAATGGTATTGTGTGTGCCGCTGATGTGTCGTATTTCGAAGCTGTAGTTCTGCAGTAATAAAGCCCATCTGGCGATTTTGTGATTCGTCGGTGTTCCTTTTGTTATGACAGTTAATGGCTTGTTATCTGTCTCAACGATGAAATGTTTACCTAGTAAATACTTGGATAATTTAGAAATAGAATAAATTAATGCGAGGCCTTCCATCTCTGGTGTAGACCATCTGCGTTCTCTTGGTGACAGCTTGCGGCTTACATAACAAACTGGATGTAAGATGTCATCATAGGTTTGTAACAAACCGCCCGCTATACCTATCGTGCTCGCGTCAGTTCTCAATCTGAAAGGAATGTTCAGATTTGGCAATTTTAATATGGGATTGGAAGAAAAATATGACAATACTTTTGTAAAGGCATGTCTCAGGCCGTCTCTATTTACAATTTTATTGGGTTGGTTCTTTGTTTACAAATTTGTAAACATTTGTCAAATCGGAAAAGTTAGGTATGAATCTTCTGTAATAATTCAACAATCCTAACATACTTCTGACTTCCTTTTTGGTCGTAGGAAGTGACAATTTTAGAATTCTAGAAACAATATTGTCATCTGTGGTAACATATCCATCACAAATTTTGTAGCCAGAAAGGTAATTTCATGATAGGCAATTTCTACATTTCGATGGCTTCACTGTCAGGCCATGTTGCCTGATGCGTTCAAAAGTTTGTCGTAGCGTCGCTAGGTGTTCTGTCATCGTCCTAGTGTGTACACAGATGTCGTCCATATATGACAGTATGTTAGGTATGTCTGCCAGTAACAGTCTTGTCATCCTTACAAATGTCGCTGGGGCATTGACAAGTCCAAATGGAAGTTTGCACCATTTGTATAGTCCCCACGGTGTTGCAAATGCTGTCAAGTGTATAGCGTCCTCTGTCATGGGTATTTGCCAGTACCCTTTTGTCATGTCGAGTTTTGTAATGTATTTGGGATCTGTCATGTCTGTCAGTATGTCCTCGCAGTTAGCCATTGGTTCAGAATCTGTGTTATTGCGTTGAGTTTTCAATAATCAACGCACAGGCGTATTGAGTCGTCTTTTTTTCCTAACAATTACGATAGGAGAACAATATTGTGATTGTGATCTTCTAATAATTTGGTTTTTCTCAAGGTCTAAGATTTCTTGGTGTAATTTGTCTTTTTAATGTATTGGTATTGAATATGGTCTGCACTTTATTGGTACTTGAGTTGTCAGTATGATCTGATGTTTTACTAGATCTGTCTGTCCTGGATGGTTGGAGAAAATGGTTTTATAGTCTTGTAATAGTTGTCTGCAGTTGTCTGTCTCGGTCTGAGAAAGATTAGGAGATAGTGTAATGTCGTGCAGTGTGTCTGTCGTATTGAGTAATGAGACTGGTATTTCGTCTGTATCTTTTAAGTCTGTGTGGTCTACTACGGTTGTGTTTGCTGCCGTCTCGTCTTGGTCTTCGTCTCTGTTATAGTAGGGTTTTAACATGTTAATGTGGAATATTTTGTTTTTGTTATTTATTGCAACTTCGTAGTCAACTGTTGAAATTTGTCTTAGTATTTTGAAAGGTCCTTGCCAAGAGTCTGTTAGGAGATTTCTGTCGCTGGGTAAGAGAAGTAGTACGTCCTGTCCTGGTATTAACATTATTGTTCCTTACTTTTTGTTAGCATAGTCTCTGTAGATGGCACCAGATTGTTTTAATGATTCTTTGGCTAATATGCATGATTTCATAATTCTGTTACGTAATGTTGTAACATGCTGGTATGGCGACACTGCTTTTTGTTCATTGCTCAATTCCGTTAACAAATTATTATAAATTGTTAAAGGGCCACGTCTGGCTCCATATACCAACTCGAAAGGTGAAAACTCTGTGCTAGAATGAGGCACTTCTTGATAGGCGAAAAGTGTAGCAGGTAAAAAGGTATCCCAATCATTTGGGCATTCTTGGGTGACTTTTGCTAACATGTGTTTTAGGTCACCATTAATTTTCTCTATAATACCCGTTGAATGAGGATGATAGGGGCTGTTGAAACATTGTTTAATGCCTAACATTTTGTTAAAGTCTTGAGTTGCAGCGGAAATAAACTGGGATCCTCTGTCAGATAAAATAGTGTATGGAAAGCCTATCCTAGCAAAGATATGAAAGAAGACTTCTATGATGTCTTTAGAGGTAATGTTTCTGAGGGCAATCACCTCAGGCCAACGTGTATATAGGTCAATCATTGTTAAAATATATTTATTTCCTTTTGTTGTTACATGGTTCAATAGTCCCACAATGTCTACAAAATATTTTTTCAAAAGGTCTGCTTGCAAGATCTGTTGTTTGTAATTCTGCTTGAGGGGTTTCCCTTTTTTAACAAGCTTCTGGCAGACATCACATGATTTACAGTATTGTTTGATATCACTGCAGAATTTGGGCCAGTAGAATTGTGTCAATATTCTTGATCTTGTTTTGGCATAGGCCATATGCCCTGCAAAGGGTTATCATGTGCTAGTTACAGTGCCTTTTTCCGGTGTTCAGTTGGTAACACCATTTTAGCTATGGTATTGGCATCTTTTGTGTTGTATCTTGTTAGGATACCGCCTTTCAAATCGAAGTGCCAGCTAGCATTCTTTGTTAACTTTGGCTTTTGGCCTACGAGTTTAAAATACTTTTGTAATGAAAAGTCGGCTTTTTGTCTCTTAACAAAATTTTCTCTCATGTTTTCGAGAGGTGTTATAACTGGATTTAGTAATTCCAATGTCTCAGTTTGGTTTTTCTGAGCTTGTACCTCTGCAGCTGATCTTGTTACTGCATTATTTGATACACTATTTTCAAATTCAGCTGTTGCAAAGTCATGTGGCCTATCATTAACTTCAGGCAGATCCCCAATAATTAAATCGCACCATGGATCAAATAATGCTGCACATTTTACTTTGCCTGTCAAAAAGGGTGTTTGAATGTATGCCCATGCAAGTGGATATTTTTCAATATTTCCCAAAAAAGTTCTGCATGTTACATATTTGCCTGTGTAATTTGTAGGCTGTATAAAGTCTTTCTTTAACACCAATAAGGGTACTCCCACTATCCCTCACAACACTGGCTGCTTTGCCGTTGACATAGCCCTTATGGATGTTTAGCTTCCCTTTTGAATCTACTACTAGATTGGCTTCTTCATTTGATATTGGAATAGAATGGCCGCATGTTAACATACCATCTTCATGGAAGCGGTTGCAGGTTTTGGATTTGTCTAGTTGGAATACATCAATGGTTTCGGCTGCATTCGCTGGGTGGTGATCTTCTTCCTTTTCTTCTTCCGAGGAGGAACTATCAAACATTGCAGCATTGGCTTTCCTCGTCATTTGCTTTCCCTTACAAGCATGACGTCAGTGGCCATAGGCTTTGCAAAGATAACATTTAGTCAATCATTTATAGTTCTTTCTTTCCATGTCTTGCTTACCAATGTGATTTTGTAAGTATGTAAGGTACCCTGAATGTTTATCACACCTTTCAGATTCATTATGGTTATAATTACAATATTTACAACGGTAGTTGTTAGATGTTCTAAATGATTTTGGTTTGTTGTAACTGGTTGGTTTAGATTTATCATATGCAGCGGCTGCTACAGAATTCTGTACTTTGAACATTTACAAAACAGTCTTTATTTGCTGTAAAATAGCTGATCCACGTTTCTCTATCTGTTGGACACTTTCACATTCACACTCTTGTAAACATCGAGACGTAAGGTGGTGGCAGCGACGATATGATCTTATCTCTTAATATTAGATCTTTCAAACGTTCAAAATTGTTGTCAATTTTGGCTGATGATAACCATTTACTGAATACGTCTTGTACTTGCGAAGTATAGTCAGAGAACGTATGTGTAGCTTTTGGAGATAGTTTAGCAAATTGTTCCCTATATCCTGCCTCATCTACCAAAAAAATGTGCCATGATTTTGGCTTTCATGTAGTGATAGTCTTTTCTTAACTCTTTAGGGATAGTTTCTATGACTTTTAATGGTTCCCCAGATAAACTTCTCATATAAATTATGTTCCAATCTGTAGCTGGTACCTGGTAGTGCTCCATTATTGTCTCAAAATTCTGAGTAAATGCTGAAATACAGTCCCCAGTAGTGAAATTCTTCACGATTGCTTGATACTTCTTATATTGGTTTTCTTTCTCTTTCATTTCTAGTTCTCTAGCTTCTTTGTCGGTAGACGTTTCGATTTCTAGCTGTTTAAGTTTAAACTGCATTTCAGCTTTTCCCAGTTCTGCATCTAATTCAGCCTTTTTAATTTTGGCGTCTGTTTCTGATTTCTTCGCATCTAACTCAGCCTTTTTGAGTTCCCTTTCAGCCGCTCTTTCCTCCCTTTCTCTAGCTTTTTCTTCTAATTAGACGTTCTGCATATTTTGTCTCACTCCATTTTGACAACTCGTCTCCGGTTAGATGTAATTTTAAGCCCGACTCAACAAAATCGTGCAACGTAGCCATGGTAGTTTTACAATTTTGTAACACTGGTCTTATAACAAATAATTGTCATGTGCAATGAAATAAAGTACATATACAATATACAATAGTTGAAAAAGAAAATTTTCCAGATAAGGCCTGACCCCCTACAAAAGTATATAAGGCCCCCCCAAAAAATACTTAAGTGCCGATGGGGTTCGAAGCTTTGGAAGTCGGTTGATACTTGCACCAGAGAAGGGATGCTTGGCCTTTATAGCTGGGAAGATCAATCTCGTACTTTTACAATTATAGTTGAAAAACCTGTTTACTTTGGGAGAGAAAAATATTAGTATATGTTTGAATTTGTGGTGTATGCGTTGTCAACTAAGTGGTTTTAAGTTTGTATGCAGTCAAGTATGTATGTATTGTCGTCACGTCGTCAGTTATGAGATTGATGTAAATTTAGTACACGTTGTTCGCTCACAATCCTCTTTAACTTTCACGTATTTCGCTTATTTCTCACCGTTCACTCACTTCATTTACAAGTGTGATTCATCCAACGTTCAAATGAGAGTTTCCACGTTCGTTCCTTTCATACATACGTTTTCACATCTGGTTCAAAACCGGACGAGATTCCCCAAGTTCACTGCTTGTCAGAGTCTTGCTTTCTATTCACAGTGGCTCGTGTTCACTAACAGCAGTGAAACAATCATACACAACGAATGATTGTACTCAGACACGCTGCAATATAACGGAAACACTTAAATCACACTCCCAAACGGCATTCACATAATGCTGCACTCACAATTAGCGGCAATGCCATTTATCAATACATTTATGCAATATATAAGTTCATCAATGCCTGGAAACAAACACTCACTCAGTCTCTATACCTTATCTACAAAGCATACAAGCACGCTCACATCAAGCATCGGATAATTCATCAATACACTCAGAACTTTCTCCCATGTCCGTCCAGTCTCGAAGTCCTAGGCAGTCTGTTCTAAATCCGAAGTTTCGAGTCAGCCCTTGGCAGTTAGTCCCCGTGCGCTTCGTGCATCTCGCGAACCATTGGACCTCAACTGCGTAGTAGCTGTCAGTTGGGTTCACCGCAGAAGCTTGTCCGTCGCATCCAGGCGATGGCGATTCTGACAACCATCATCATCGCAGGTGCACTTTTAATGGTGCTAAGAGTGTTATTGACAGCATCTTGCGCTTACCAACTGCAACCACCTACCATATTTCTATTGATTAACCTAACAATGATGCTTACAACATCAGTATTAGGATATTGTGTTCCACCTTGTGTGTATGACAATGTATGTAAACCAAAAGTTACCATCTTTTTTCATTGGAATGTATTATCTACAAACTAACTGTTGCAAATTGTGAAACACATGGTCGACAGGATAAAATTATTTAGGCTCACTGTGAAGCCAACAAAAGTTGAGTCGGCATTTGAGGAAATTGAATTCCTAGGCCATAAGATATCCAAAGGCCACAAGACATAAGGGAACTAACACAACATATTTATTTATTTTGTTGGATTATATTTCTTTAAGTTAACCATTACTTAAACTAAATTTACAAAACCTTAATTTAAGAAATTGAAGTTTTTCCCCTTACTATTGCCTAGCGCAATCAGACAAATTTGTATATAATGTATCTCAATTATAAAACTAAACGATATTGGTGTTGTACTATTATAGTGATAAAACTAAATCAGCCCGTTTTTGTCTAATTCAAAACGTGCTTATTATATTTAAATATAAGAAACATTTTTAATAATGCATAAGATGAATGACTGAGTGAAAATCGTATAAAAGGAAGAGTGAATGCACTAAAACAAGAGTTATGAATATTGGTGCACTTTTTTTTTTTTTTTTGCACGAGTGTTTTTTGTGTAGTGATTTGTCTTCGTCTTTTTGTAACACATGTGAGCGTTCATTGATTTTATATGTGTTGACTTTAGAATTACATTGCAACAATGGTTATGTTTTCAAGAATCGCTGTTCGGTAATTCATCTAAAAAATTTAGCATAAGATATGTTGACCTACCTGATGACACTTGGAAACCAAAAGTACACAGATTATAACCATACATCTAGGTTTCTAATTAAAACATACAGTAGTAGGAACTTAACACGCAATCTCACATAATACGAACATATAACGTACAAACACCACTTTCTAAGAAAGGGAGATCACGCTTATACAAGGGACACAAGGGATTAATATAGGTTACGAATACACAAGAGAAAAGTCTACCAACAAGCGGGAGCTAGAAAGGTGTAAATCAGTGGACACATGTCTTGGATAAAGATGTTGATGGAACATTTTATAGGAGCCATGGATATTATATCCATGATTAATCTCCGTTAAAAGAGACAAATTGTTTCAGGGCACCAATTTTGGGTGTGTGAAAGGCGTTGCATATTATTGGTAAACCATAATTGTAAGACAATATTCCTTGGTCTTTTAACAGCTCCCAGTAGTAGAATGTAGGAGAGTAGTTGACTCTTGACAGCATATCAAGGGTGTAAATATGATGATAGACCAGTGGGTGGATACTTCAACAGTGTATCATATCCTTATGAATCAGAGTGATACCCAAATAGAGTGACTGATTAATTCCCACAACTCACTGACGAATTAGTTCAGACTAATTTTATATGCATAGACGACATTGTGTCACATTCCTTGGGATGAATTTGGTGACACAATACCCCGGGGAGAATGGGTGGATGTCAGAGTGTTGGGGGAATAGGGGCAGGACATTGAGAGGACAAGGGACAGAATAAAGTCAAGGACTGCAGAGATAACGATAGACAGGACATGGGTAAGGGCACAAAGATGTCATAAGACAGGACATTTGCAGGACGGTAGAGAGATCAGAGACAGGACATTGGTGGAGACACAGCGATGTCAGAGACAGGACACCAAAAGGACAAGACCTAGTGATATAAAGGGACATAAGTTCACGGGACATTGTCCGGAACTGACCAGACGGAATCACACCAAACGACCCAACACAACACGGGCGGACTAACGTGCTACGTGACTGTTGAGACAGCCCGATTTGTCACGAGGGACACGTGGTCCAGTACCACGAGACGAACTGACAAGTTTGAAAACGTCAGACGGGACTCAGACAGTTTAGAGGAAGGATCGTTGTGTGTTCTGAAGCGAGTGTATAGCTTTGTGGGAGTGCTAGTTGAAGATAGCGAGTAATTGTGTGTAGGGCTTGTGTAATTGGCTGAGTGCTATAAGTGTTTGTAAGGCGGCATTCTGTACATAATGATTTCACTGCTTTGTGTGTACATTGTGACAATTATCAGGTTCTCCTGAATTAAAAATGTATATACCATACGTACGACTGATGTGTTCTTGAGTGTGTATGAAGGATTTGAATACCTGTGTGCATGCAAGACGCTGACACACACCTTTGGCCACACACATAGCCTATCTGGCACTGTGGCAGCCGAACTGTACTTTGTAGCAAAAGAGCACCTTTCAAAACTGGATTGAACCCCATTTCTGTGCTTCTTGACAACAAAGGAGTTGTGTTTATGTTATCATTTTGTGTGTTTTTTTTCCTTTTTTATCTGTTTATGTTGTGTTGTCCTTGAAAAAGATTCTTAGAATCAAAACGTCGGTTGTCCTGTGTCCTAAAGTACCTTTTTTTTAATTTTATCACTTCATTATTATCTATATCTATAAAACAGAGTGTATGTTTGTGGGTTTGTGGGTATTGGATGCGTTCGATAAAAGTACATCCGATTGAGATGAAATTTTCTACACGTCTTCCTTTCATTCCTGTGCAACCGACTATAATAATTTCTTAATGTATAATCTTCTACTTATTTAATAACATTTACTTTTCCATTTTCATTATATAATGTCTATATAGCAGGGGGACTTCACTCTAGAAAGGTTATTTCAAGGGGCATAACTTTTAATAACATTTCTATATACTTTATAGTCATATTGTTGGACTTACTTGCACTATTGTTAAACTCTTTGTCTATAGTTATTTTCTGGCATATGAGTTATAATAAATAATGATATAATCTTTAAGGAATTTTCAAAGTTTTCATAAAAATAATGCATAATGCATAACATTGTAACCCATCTTTTTCTACAGTTTTCATTGAATGGTGTGTGGAAGGACATTCTTTTAAGTTACTGTGCGCCAGGAGCTGGGCGAAACCACGCCGGGTCAGATAGATAGACAGATAGTCGGGAACGGAAGCTTATTTGACTACTTATATGAATTAGATGACATGCTCCCCACCAGGGACTGGGTGAAGCCGGGCCGGGTCAGACAGACAGATAGACAGACAGACAGTCGGGAACGGGAGAGCTTATATGACTACGTATATGAATTAAATTAGATGCTCCCCACCAGGGACTGGGTGAAGCCGGGCCGGGACAGGCAGACAAACAGATAGTCGGGAACGGGAGAGCTTATATGACTACGTATATGAATTAAATTAGATGCTCCCCACCAGGGACTGGGTGAAGCCGGGCCGGGTCAGCCAGACAGACAGACAGACAGACAGACAAACAAGCAGACAGACAGATAGATCCCCTCCAGGGCCTGGGCGAAGCCGGGCCGGGTCAGCTAGTATAATATATTCTTTGATTGTGTCTGATTTTTGGATAATTGTCACTCTTTTTCACCGGTCTGAAGTCCATTGTAGGTATGTACACTGTTTCTGTGTTTATTATGTCTCATCTTTTCGCAGGAGCTAAATGTACATAATTGTTTGCAATCCAGGATTGAAAAACTGTGTTCACCACCTCTAAGCCACAGATGATTATATAAAACATCATCATCATCATCTTCCACTTTCGCTGTCAAGCATCGTGGGGATACAAAATCACATGCCAAAATTTAAAAGTGAAGGGATAAGAAAAGAAACAGTGATTTTCAAACATACCCGCCACAAACTGTCATTAGTGAAGATTTCAGATTTGGCAACGTCAATTCTGTTCCAGATTAGCACTAGTTTCAACTGGTCCACGGGGACATTCTTTTTTGCTGAAATACCAAATATTAATTCATTCAATGGAAAATTTATGTTTTGTTTGTTTGTTTGTTTGTTTGTTTTTTGTTTGTTTGTTTTTTTTTTTGGGGGGGGGGGGGGGGGGGGGTGCTAAAAAAATGTGAAATATTTTATTTAATTGTTACCTAGATTTATAAATAAAAGCCATGTCTGGTTATTCTGTCCAAGATTTGAATAAAGTATTTGGGGAACATGTTCTTTTTCTTATAGTCCATGCTGTGTGGCATTGGTGATCAGTCTGGCTCCAGCCTTCTGTCTCTTCTACAGCCAATCATTTCTGATTTTTTTCTCTTCATGCCATGATGTTAAACTGTTCAGTAGTTAGTCCACCATAAATCTAGCTTTATGACTGGCCATAAACTTATTCTTGGGTAATTTAATTAAGTGGTTTCATATAGCTATCATAAAATGCCTGATAAATAGTGAATTCATTTACATGTACTTTACAGGAGTCTTATTCAATTCCAGCATTTATGGCTGTGATTTTCAAGGCAATTTTATATTCAGCAATTTACCGCTGAATGAACTAAAAAAGACTGTTAGATTCATACAAGAGACAACATTGCAGTTATAAACATATTTCAGGCGAACGAAAGAAGAAGAAGAAGAAGCAGTTTACTATTGCTTTCTAACTGGCCAATTCTCGTATCATTGTGAAAATCAACACACAGGTGTCTGCTTCCAAATTGCCTGTTGCTGACTTCAAAGCCAGTATGTCGTGATTGTGAAACTTTGTTCACTACCCTAAACCTCAGATGTCAACAATATGCTACTATGTCTAAATAAAAACAATACCACAGGTACATCTACACACTTATATAGAAGAGGAAAGAGAGATGAGGATATACTTAAGCTTACACAATGCTTCTTGATTACCTTTTAACAATGCTTTCAAAATGGCCAGGTCAACATCTTTGGCGGAATTATTTGAACCCAGTTCAAAAACTGATAATAGGTCATGTTTGCTGCAACAGCTCTTGACCCGCTCTATTCGGGTATCCAAGTTAGACTCACCAAAACGGGTTTTAATCATGTCTTTGATATCAGCTATGATACGTGCCTCTAGTACATAATTTGTTCTGGGTATTAGAAAAATATGGCAGGTGTCAATGCAAAACTGAGTATCAAAGTTGTTAGACACATCTTCATTAGAAATGAATGATGACGGTTAATGCAGAATTTACATTCTTGTTTAACCATCAACAACTCTACAGTTATCTTTGCTGTCACATACTCATGCCAGTATAGTCCGTTGACCATAGCACACAAATTGGTTGGTGTTGTTATTGAGTAATATGGTGCTACTAAAGTGACTTTAAAAAAGCACAAACTTAATATATACTTGTGTCAAGAAATTTTAACAAATGAATATGAATGATGGTAGACTATGGTTGGCAAGCTAAGCAATATTGCTACTTTACTCAGGAACAATACTACAAAAAAGGTTATTGAATCCTCTTATAATCAGAACAAACTGGGCTTTGATTAGGTTGAAGAGTGTGATATGGATCCTTGCAATAATAAGTATATTTGAACTCTGTTTCCTTTGACCTTATAATACCCTGCACCAAAGCTCCTGAAGGAAAGTTCTTAAATTTCACGTCATTTGACATATATTGATTAAAACTCTACATTTCCCCCTCTGCAACACTTCTTGTGATGTAAACAGACCGACTACATTTGAGGCTTGTGCTTGGGGAAATAACATAATTGTCCTGAAACAATTTCCTGCTATAGAGAGGGCCATCACATTTTATAGGCCTGAAGACAGGGAGTACTAAATCGCCAATCTTTCCTTCACTTTGGCAAGCAATGACCCAAGGTGTCCAAGCCTGTATTAGACTGCGCTCATGACATTACCAACACAATTTGCCATCAACTAATAGCACTGAGATCTGCTACTTGAACTCATGGCCAAATCATTTGACTTGCTGCCTTCTAATAACATCTAGCGCAGATACAACCCCCACTTTAGTCCTGATTTCTTCATTTCTGATCTGATCTCTTCTTGATACATTGAGTATTCTTCTCAGGAATCTTATTTCTGTTGTGATTTTTCTTTTCTCTGTTTCTGTCATTGTCCAGGTTTGGCATCGGCAACATAAGAGTTGGTAGGAAGGTTGCGTTGTAAAGTGCTTTCTTAGTAGTTATTGGTACATGTTTGTTCTTTAGTATTGGTACCATTTGTCTAATGAGTTGACTTGCCTTATTTCATATATTTTCGATCTCGTCTTCTGATTTGCCATTTGATGATATTATACTTCCTAGGTACTTGAAACTCTTTACTTGTTTCAAGAGATGTTCGTTTAGGTGAATCGTTGTTGCATTTTCTTCTTTAGTTACAGTCATTACCTCTGTTTTACTTGTGCTAATTTTCATGTTATGTTCCCTACACATTTCATTTAGACTATTCATGTGGTCTTGTAATTCAGCTTCTGATTTTGCTGTTAGCGCTTGTTCGTCCACAAACAGGAGTTCTATAATTGTCAACGACTTGTGCGCTGCAGATTCTCACGACTCCGCTACTTTCGCACTGCACGAAATAACAATTCATGACATTTGCGAAAGGAATGCAATTTATTCAGAGCCGACATTTGAATGGCTCTACGAGCGTTATGTTACACAACATGAATGCATTAACGTGATGATAGATGATGCTAGCATTTCACAATCTAAATGAACAGCCCTATGTTTGCCTATGGCCTAGAAAGCTATCGCATTGGTCAAGGATACGTCTGCTCTCTCTACCGTCTCCAGTCAGTCTGTCCACACGCTACACATTGCGTGGACAAGCACGGACACTTTACTCTCCGTGCAGTAGCTATTATTGCGTGCCTGGTCTTGCCAGCACGCCGGCTGGTGAGTTCGAGTAACCCGCCATATCACGGTTACTCGCAAGGACCAGCTACCCAATTGCTTGGGGAAAGCCCTCGCTCATCTGTACTTATCGACCTCTGGTCTGACACAAATGTGTCTCCTTGTGAGGCTATTAATAGTACTCGGTGTCTCTCCTGTCTGCTGTCTCTCTACTAGACTAGTGTTAACTCATTACTTCTGTAAGGCCTTATTGGGGATGCTGACAGGATCCCCTCCTCTCCGCGAAGTGTTACTTCTCTTTTTTCCATGTTTGTAATACTTATGGTCACAAAAGAAACATTGGTTGTCCCAATTTTGTCAGATCTCCAATAAGTATAGAACTTTCTAGTTTGGGGATAGAACAATATCTTCTACCTTCATTCACAGTGTTCTATCTTTTCACTTGGCTAATTCAGTAGCCTATGTCTCAGTATAGTTGGTTACATAGATATCTTTGGGATTGGTAGTGAACCGGAAACCGTTGTCTTATGACTTATGTCCTAGCTTCTGTCGTTTGACCCTATGTCTTTTGACTTCCACCTATTGACTTCCGTCTTGACCTGTTCCTCCAATTGCCCGAAATGACAACCCACACACTAGTTGATTTTATTATGAGTACAACACATGAGCACAAAGTGTTCATGTTCCCATTAATATCCCCTCCAACTCTATACACACAGCTCTACTGTTCACCTTATTGCTTCCGCATGTGAAAAAGCTATATTCACTGTTACATTTAGGTTTCTAATAATTTATTGTGTCCCCTGAATTTAGAGTTATCGTTCTTTGGATTGAATGGTGTGTGCATCTTTTATGTGTTCGTTTTCCTGTTTGTTTGCGTGTTTTCTAAAAACTAAAGTGTACTTAACTCGCTAACATGTGTATGCGTTAGTGTACTAAAGGTGTGTGTACCTTCGAGCGCCGCAAATCGGTTTATTGTGGTTACAAACTTTCGTTATTTTTATTTGTGATCACAACTCCGCTTTCTGAAGCTCAAAGTACGTTCTCTATATACTCTGTTAAAGTGTGGCTGTAACACACATAAAAAACTCAACAACACATTGAAACACAGATGACACAGACAAGTCAAATAAGACTTTTCCAGCGGTGGAAAAATTTTTTTTCCCTGCGGTCTTTCTCTCTCGCTCTCTTTCTTTCAATGTTTACTAAGTTTTTGCATTCTCTCCTCGCATTTTCCCTTCCTCCATACATCTTTCATACCCTTTCATACTGTTCTTTCACTCAATCATTCTCTCGTCATTAAAATATGTTTCATAGTATTAAATACATCAACATTATATATATATATATATATATATATATATATATATATATATATATATATATATATATATATATATATATATATACACTAAACGATTGGCTGAATTATAACAGTAATCACGCCAAATGACTGTGCATTTTGTTTGCACGCGTCATGTCTATACAAAATTATACATAGTTATAAGGATGGTTTGTTACCGATCCTGTCATAGTAACTTCCATAATTTGGTGTGCTGACCTAACTTACCCTCAAGGAAATAATTTAATACTACTTTCATTTAAGAAAAATGAGTTAATTACCTTAAATGTTATTTGTGAAAAAGATGATATTAATTCCTAATTGATTGGTGTTAGTTTTGAAATGATATTTCAGATAAATGGATGTATAAATGATTATGATCATATGGTAATAAACTAATATAAGATCTAACAATTGTATTTCTATAATGGATGTTCTAATAAATGGATTATTAATTAAATGATGGTGATTTCTAAATACGCAAATAAGAAAATAAAGTTATATATGCATTTCAACAATTTACAAGAGAATAAATAATAGCAAAATGAAGTTATAGATACTGTTAATAAAATAATAATGTACATATATCACAGTTACATTTCTATATCTAATTACACTAAGTCGACGTCCTCCTCTGCGTTGTGAAGATGGAGCAATTCTCTTTGTAGACTATTCTAACATAGTTCATTCCGGCAAAGTCTTTTATGCTCTCCTCGAAGGATAGTGTATTAATATAGTTGCCTACTACATTCGACTTTCAAAAAGCCTTCGACAGCATCCACCGTCCTTCACTTTGGAATCTACTTAACATCTATGGTTTTCCTACCAAATATACCAACGTCATAAAATCTTTCTACAAAGAGACACGTTGCTGCGTAAGAACAGAAACAGGCAACTCTGACTGGTTCTCAGTCGAAACAGGAGTGAAACAGGGTTGTGTCTTATCACCGATGCTTTTTGGAATAGCTATCGATTGGGTCATGCGCAAATGCACAAGCAACACATATATGGGTATCCATTGGGTTGACAAAATTCTAGAAGACCTGGACTTTGCCGACGACATAGTGCTTTTGAGTTCAACACATCCGGATGCCCAAGAGAAAATAAACCACCTCCAAAATGTTTCAGGGCAAATTGGTCTCCAAATTAACACCACAAAAACAAAGACTATTGATCTTACCAACAGTTCAGATGAGACCAAATTGAACAGCTACGTTCTTGAAAAAGTCAACAGCTTCACATACCTAGGAAGCAAAATGACATCCACAGGGGACTCAACACCAGAAATATCATCTAGAATCGCACTGGCATCTAGTGCCTTCAATAAACTGTCAAACATCTGGAAGTCAAAGACACTCAGCAAACACACAAAACTTAAAATCTTCAACTCTTGTGTGATTCCAGTGTTAACGTATGGATGTGAAAGTTGGAAATCAACGGTAGCTTTAGATAAAAAATTAGACAATTTTGAGAACAAATGTCTTAGAAGACTTCTAAACATCCACTGGACAGACTTCAGAACCAATTCGCAAATAAGACAAGAGACTAAGCAAGATACAGTATCCAATTTCATAAGAAGACGCCGTTGGAACTACATCGGCCATGTACTCAGAATGGACAAGACAAGACTCCCCTACCAAGCCCTCATATGGTCACCGGTAGGGAAAAGAAAACGGGGAAGACCAAGAGAGACCCTGCGTAGAACCATCATTAGAGAAGGCTCATTCAATGGCCAAGTAAATATCCAAGATCTACAACAGATAGCAGCGAACCGCCAGGCATGGAGAGACAGGACTTCTGCCCTATGCGCCGCCTTAGGCTCAAGAGGAAAGACTAACTAACTAACTAACTACATTATGTAGGTTCATAGCTAACCCTGGAATGGTATTCGGGGTCTAAGCGTTGGTTCAATATATTCTAGATTCGGGGTCTAGCCTGGGTTTGCTGTATTCTTGGCGTTAGTTCCCATAATCTGACTTATGTATGTGTCAGCGCATGTTAATTCTGCGTCTGTTAGTTGCACTTCTCATTGCACTGTTATATTCACACAAGTTATATATCTGGCGATGATAACGCACTTACGATATGTCTTAATTAATCACCACATACGGCACTTGGTTCTCTAACATTACAGTGTCACTGTTTCTGGTGGTGTATGGTCGATCCCTTCCTGTAACTCAGGTATTTGAATGGATGAAGGACGACTCAAAATATCTGCAATCGTATTTAATCTCCCTTTTAAGTGCTGGATGGTAAATGTGTAATTTTGGAGAATCAAAGCCCACCTGTAAATTCTATTGTTGGTAGGATGTCCAGATTGCATCACAGACAATGGAGAGTTATCGGATTGGATTACAAACTGCTCCTGCCAAAAATCTGTGAAACGTTCTCACGCAATAGATCAAACTAAGGCCCTCCAATTCTGATGCTGAGTATCTTCCTTCAGCAGGAGTAATCTTGCGACTTACGTACATTACGGGGTGGAACGTCCCGTCGTAGAACTGTCCTAGTATTCCAGATATGGATATGGCACTCGCATCTGTGCGTAAGAAATAAGTGAGTTTTGGATTAGGCATACGAAGGATAGCTGGAACGCTGAAAAAATATTTCAATTTTGATAACGCACTAATTAATCGTGCATCTTTCACAAATAAATTAGCCGAAGCTTTTAAGATGTTAGAAAAACCACTGGTGATTTCCGCCAGGTTTGGAATGAATTTACTATAGTAGTTTCGGACCTGTTTCTTGGTCGTTGGCATTGTCAAATTCAGAATCTTAGTGACGATTCTGTCATCAGTTTTCAATTGGCCCCTGCAGATGGTATGACCCAGGAAGTCAATTTGTTCCATGCCCAACTCTACTTTGGACGGCTTCGATGTGAGTCCAAACAATCTCAACCTGTTGAAGACTTGTCGACGTTTCAGTAGGTGTTTTGTCCCGTCTTTCGTCTGACTGCATCTGTTATTCCTATATGTCGAGATATTTGTCGCAGTTGCGTTTACTGTAGGAACTGGTAGGTCCATCTCGTCCAATACTGTTGTGCTACTAGTTGTGTGTGCTGTTATCTGGCTGAGTGTGTTTGCGTTGTCGCTGTTGTGTGTCGCCCTACCTAGTGAAGTTGGGTTATGTATGTCTGTCGTCTCATTGCTTGGTGTTGGTGCAATCTGTTCGTCTGTCTGTTGTACTTGTTGTGAAACGTATGGTTTCAGGATGTTGATATGAAATATCTCTAAGTGTTCTTTTATCGATATTTCATGATCCGCATCTGATATTTTGCGTTCAACGTTGAGAGGCCCTTGGCAACATGTTAGTACCATATTATGTTTATCAGTTAGTTGAATCACAACCTTTTGGTTTGGTTTAAGGTGAATCGTTTTAGTACCCTTGTTTGGATAGTTATAGTTTCCATTACTCGACACCTGCATTAGGGGTCCAGTAATATCGACCGCTATACTTTCAAGTGGTCTAGATGTTATCACTGACCGTTGCACTCCGGTCTTTACATGCTTTTTCTTTCGTACACGATGTTGACACACAGTACAAGAGCGACAGAAAGATTTTATGTCCGAACAGAATTTTGGCCAGTAAAATTGTAATAGAATTCTGGCTCGCGTTTTATGATAGACGAAATGTTCAGCAAACGGTGGTGAATGTGCGATTTTTAGCACCTTTTTTCGGTATGTTACAGGTAACACCGTCTGCTGAATTTCATGGTTATTATATGTGTAATAACGCATGAGAATTCTGTTAACTTTTTTAAAGTACCAGGAAGAATTTTTTGAAACTTTCTTTTGCTCACACAACAAGTTAAAATATGGTGTGAGTGTTTGGTCGGTGCTTTGTGCCTCGCTCAACTTTTGACGAGTATTGTTGGTATCTGCACCACTTGGTGTTAATAGCTGTAGTGTTTCATTTTGTAAGTCAGTATAATTTGTTTCTGTATCTGACTTAGTTACAGCGTTGACCATGTGTGTTTCATTCCAGGCTTTTATGTTGTCGTCTGTACATTCTTTCAATGCATCAAGGCATCCTAAAATAAGATCAGTACATGGATCTTGGAGGATAGCGCATGTAAATGTGCCGGTAAGGAACGGGGTATTGATATGCGCTTTTGCCAGTGGATATTTCTTGATAGTTCCCGAGAAAGTACGGCATTTGACAAATTCATCCGTATAATCTTCTGGTCTAGCAAGTTCTCTCCTTAAACCCAGTAGAGTGCTTCCGCTATCAACCAAACATTGGCATGGTTTACCATTGACCAGTGTATCGTAGAACTTAAGGTTACCTCTGGAGGCACATACTGCATTAGCTTCTTCATTTGAACATGATATTATGTGTCCACATTTCAATCTCCCCTCCGCATGAAACTGCTGGCATACTTTACATGTTTTAAAGTCTAAAATATCGGTTACTGATGATACACTATGACATTCATTCGTTGGCAATACATTGACAAGTTCGGGATCTATGTCACTCTCATCGTCTGATGATGTATCGACGAGGGCTGCGTTGTTTGCCTTCATTCTCTGTCTCCCAAGACATTTATTGTTATAGTGGCCATAACTTGAACAAAAATAACATTTCACAGCACGTTTAAACGATGATCTTCTGCCTTCTTGCTTCTTTAACACTTGTTCTAGGTGTGACGGATATGTGGGGTTCTTATCACACATCGAATAAGTTGGATGAAAAAGATTGCAATAATTACATCGAGGTGGTTTCTGATATGGTTTGTCTTTCTTACTGTAGTCTTTCTGTTTGTAGGATCTATCTGGGACTCTATTTGCAAAAGCTGTAATTTCTGTGTCATGTGATGTAGTTTTAAATATGTCCCGATTAGAGGAAAAATAAGCTGACCCCCGTTTCTCTAATTGTTGAATGGAATCAATATCTGACTGTTGTAAGAATTTAGCAAAAGGGGTAGGCACTGTAGAAACGACTTTGTCCATTACCATTAGTTCTTCTAGTTTTTCATAGCTGTTACCTACCTTAGCCGCTTTAGTCCACTTTTTAAATGTGCTCTGCACGTTAGAAATGTAGTCTAAGAAAGTTTCAGTTGCTTTTGGCTTAATCTGTGAGAATTGAATTTGATAACCAGTAGCGTCCAAAAGAAAATGTTGCATTATCCTATCGTGTATGTACTGGTAATTGTTTCTAAGATCTGTAGGTATGGATTCTATTACTTTTAAAGACTCCCCACTCAGGTTCCTCATGTAAATCATTGCCCAATCCTCTAAAGGTATTTTCTGTGTTTTTAGTTGAAACTCTATATTTTCAGTCCATGCGCTGATTGAATCACCTACAGTGTATAGTTTGATAAGGCCCTTGTACATACTAAATTTGTTCTGTTCTTCTTGGCTCTTTTGTTTGCTAGAGGCTATTTGTATGTTAGAATCTACCTCCATTTCTTTCATCTTTAGTCTAGTTTCAGAATCTACTTGTATCTGCTTTTGTTTGGTGGCCTCCTCAATCTCTTTCATTTCTTTTTGATGTTGCCTTTCTAATGCTCTTTCATCTCTCTCAAGAGCAGCTTTTCTTTCTGTTTCTTCTTTCTGTAAAGCAGCTATCTTTTCCATGCGGGCTATTTCTTCCTTATACTTTTGATCCGCCCATTTTTCTAGCTTATCTCCAGTGTGGCCCATTGCGATGCCCGCCTGGATACATTCTTTTAGTGACGCCATTTTGTGGCGTAATGTTTGTTCAAAATGATAATACAATAATATGCACAGAATAATTTACAATAATGTGTTAGTAAATGTACATCTTTCGCTGGAAAAGAAGATGCATGATTAAGTTAGAGCATATCAAAATATTCGGAAAATATACTCATCTAATTTGTTGGAAAGTACGGTACTTGGGATGTTCCACCGCTGTCTTTCACACTACACACTGTTTTGATTTGATACCACACAGGCTGCTTCTGGTTAGTAGAGCAGCAAAAATTAGACACATGCTTAAGTTGTCAATACAAGCTCATAATTCATCATATTTCATCAAATATTTCATATTTCATCAAGTTGTTAATACAATCTCCTATTTCATGCGAATGATGAATGAAAATGTGCTAAATAGTGATAAATGGTATTAATGATGAATGATATGATCGTCTTAATGATTGTTAGATGATAAATCAGATGATTAGTCGTATGGCCGTCAATGTCGTCATGTCTTTGCTGTTTGACTCTGGCGTACCTTCGTTCTAGGCTGCAGTTTGTCGCTAATCTATTTATTGATTTCGTAGAATGGTGACATTGATGGCTGTATCACATGCAATGAAATGTACACGGTGGTTACGATGGTAATGTTCACTGATGATTTTATACATTTCAATTGCTTTTAGTATAATAACACACTTTCTAATTATATTGGTAGAATTTCACACTTTACCGATCTAATTTAACTCAATTGTGGTTCACACTCCACAAAATGGCGATCGTATAATTTACCACAAGGAAAAAAAATTATTTATGGCATGTATCGAAACAAATATGTATTACTTTGCAATATATCACACAGTAATTATGTTGAAACGTGCATTGAACTGATGCTGGTTCACACTTTTGTAATATCAATCGATAGCTAGCGTTCGTTCAGTGGTTCCTACAATACCACTTGCATGTTGGCGTTAACTGTTCGTTGAATACTACAACAACTGCCTGCTATGAATGCTCAGAACCGTTCACTGAAATCTGACAGTAATTGTACTGCTGGCGTTGGTTCAATGTGTTCTGACACCAATTCGGGGTCTACTGGTGTTTATTCCCTGTGTTCTGACACCAATTCGCTGCTGGCGTTGGTTCACTGTCTTCTGACACCAATTCACCGCTGGCGTTGGTTCACTGTCTTCTGACACCAATTCGGGGTCTAGCCTGTCAGCGACTTGTGCGCTGCAGATTCTCACGACTCCGCTACTTTCGCACTGCACGAAATAACAATTCATGACATTTGCGAAAGGAATTCAATTTATTCAGAGCCGACATTTGAATTGCTCTACGAGCGTTATGTTTCATCATCATTTACACAACATGAATGCATTAACGTGATGATAGATGATGCTAGCATTTCACAATCTAAATGAACAGCCCTATGTTTGCCTATGGCCTAGAAAGCTATCGCATTGGTCAAGGATACGTCTGCTCTCTCTACCGTCTCCAGTCAGTCGGTCCACACGCTACACATTGCGTGGACAAGCACGGACACTTTACTCTCCGTGCAGTAGCTATTATTCCGTGCCTGGTCTTGCCAGCACGCCGGCTGGTGAGTTCGAGTAACCCGCCATATCACAGTTACTCGCAAGGACCAGCTACCCGATTGCTTGGGGAAAGCCCTCGCTCATCTGTACTTATCGACCTCTGGTCTGACACAAATGTGTCTCCTTGTGAGGCTATTAATAGTACTCGGTGTCTCTCCTGTCTGCTGTCTCTCTACTAGACTAGTGTTAACTCATTACTTCTGTAAGGCCTTATTGGGGATGCTGACACTAATGATTAGATATGCAGGATGGTTCTTCTTCCATATTCTCATCATGCATTGTTCTTGTGGTCTCTGTTTGGCTGGTTTCTTTACATGGTTCTTCTTCCGTGTTCTCATCATGCATTGTTCTTGTGGTCTCTGTTTGGCTGGTTTCTTTACATATGTTGTCTACATATGTTACGAACAAGAGAGGGGACAGGACACAGCCTTGGAGTACTCCGGATCTTATGATGAAGGGTTCTGAGTGTCCTCAAGTTGCTCTCACTATGCATTCACTGTTGTTGTGTAAGCTTCTACATAGGTTTGTTAGATGTGTACCCACTCCATATAGTTTTAAGGCTTTTCTTGGTCGACAAAGGCTAAGTAGAGTGTTTCATTGAATTCTATCAATTTTTCTATACGTTGTCTAAGAGCAAAAATGCCATCTGTACACCACTTGTTTTTCCTAAATCCAAGTTGTGTTTCGCTTAGCTGGGGTTCTATAGTAGTTTGAAATCTTTTCTCAAGAATTTTGCACAATATTTTCCCAGTACGACTTAACAGTGAAATTCCTCTGTATTGTGTGCAGTCTCTTTTGCTGCCTTTGTTTTTCCAAATTGGGATAATTATGGCATTTCCCCCATCTCGTGGTGTCTGTTGTTCTACCCAAACATGGTTGAATAGTCTATGTAGCCAAGCTGTTCATACTTCTCTTGCTGCTTTAATTAGTTCATTTGGTATTTCATCTTGTCCTGGTGATTTATTCAATGGGGCTAATCTGACGGCTTCTATAATTTCTTATTTCAGTATTTCTGGTTCTAGTTCTTCGGTGGCATCTGTGTCGGTTACTTGAATTCCTGTGACATCTGATGGGATGTTGAGAAGTTGTTCAAAGTACTGTTTCCATGTTATTAGGATTTGTTTTTGTTCACTTATTGGTTCTCCATTTTTACTGTTAATTATTTCAGTTGGGTCAAAGGGTTCTCCTCTGATTCTCATTGCACTTATATTTTTGTAGAAGTTTCTAGTTGCCTCCTTGTAGTTTTTATTTAGGGTTTCTCCATACTCCTCCCAGTCTTTTTGTTTTTCTCTCTTTACTATTCTATTCACATGTCTTCTCGCTATTTTATATTCTATGTAATCACATTCCTGTTTGCTCTTCAACCACTTTTTATATTTTTATTTTTTTATCTTTTACAACTTTCTTTACTTCTGTGTTCCACCAACTTGTTATTTTCTTTATCTCTGTTTTGTGTTTTTTCGTGGTTCCACATATTATTTTTGCAGTATTTAAAATGCTTGATTTGAACATCCCCCATTCTTCTTCTGCTGTTTTTCTTTCTATAGGTAATTTTATAAGGGGTGTTCATTTGAAATATATTTGTGCCGCACCGCGCGTAATTGCGTATGTCGAACATGATCATGTCATAGTGATGTGATAAGTACTGACCAATGAATAAAAGAGCACATGCTTATCGTCCCATGATGCATAGGTTCTGTTTCTGAACGTTGAGAAAATGGCCGGGTTGATCCAAAATCTGTCCAATGAAGCTCAAAGATCAGTGATTCAGTTTCTTTCATTTGAAGAATGTCGACCAGTGGACATTCATTGAAGAATGCAGGCAGCGTATGGTAGCAAATGTGTGTTGAAGACAACAGTGACAGACTTGGCATGAATGTTTCACAAAGGACATCAGTTCACGACAAATCTTCGATGGCCAGGTCAAGTGCATATTGTTGCAACAGAAAAAAACATCAGCAAAAGTGATGCAGCAGTACAGATGAACAGTTGTCGAAGCATATGTTCGCTAGTGAAAGAATCTGATGTGTCAATTGGGACAATTTAAAAGGTCGTTCGTAAGAAACTGCAATATCGGAAGGTGTGTTCACAGTGGGTACTACGGATGTTGACAGACCACCAAAAAGAGGAACGCACGGGATGGTGTCTGAACCACTTGCTGCATTACAGAGTGGAGGGTGATGCATTTCTCTTCCGCATAGTGACAGGTGATGAATCATGGTGTCACCACTTTGAGCCACACAGAAAAAGAGAGAGCATGCAATGGAAGCATGCTGGATCACTACAAGCCAAAAAATTCATGTTACAGGTTTCTGCTGGTAAGGTAATGCTGAGTGCATTTTTTTACCATTAAGGGCTATTGTTGGCCGACTTTAAAGAACCTGGTGTCAACATCAACTCTACCCACTACTTGCAAACACTAGACAAGCTGCAAAAAGCCATCAAAGATAAATGACCTGGCCTTTCTCACGGTGTGATTTTGTTGCACGATAATGCTCATCCGCACGTCGCAAAGATTGTGCAGGAAGCATTAGCAAGGAAGAAATTGGAAATTCTGCAACATCCAGCCTATAGTCCTGATTTGACACCATGTGATTTTCATTTGTTCGGACCTCTAAACAAAGCTCTCAAGGGGCAAAGATTTCACACATATGCAGACGTAATGAACGTGGTAAACAACAACAATCCTTTTTGCGGACGGCATTCGCCGCCTACCTAAGCAATGGGATGCTTGCCTGGATGCCTACGATGACTTCTTCTGACCAACCCATGGTGCATAATTCATTCAAAATGAATGCTTTGTTTAATTCTACCACACCTGTTAATGTTTCTTTCATGCTTTTGTAATAAAGCCATTGGAACGGGATTCAAATGAACGTCCCTATTAGAAGCTTATACAACAGTAAATGCATAGTGAAAGCAACTGGAAAACACTCAGAACCCTTCACCATAAGATCTGGAGTACGACAAGGTTGTGTCCTATCCCCTATCTTGTTCATATAATATATAGACAACATATGCAAAGAAACCAGCCAAACAGAGACCATAAGAACACCGCCATGACGAGAACACAGAAGAAGAACCATCTGCAAATCTAATCATTAGAGAACTCCTGTTTGTGGACAACCAAGCACTAATAGCAAAATCAGAAGCTGAATTACAAGACCACATGAATAGTCTAAACGAAATGTGTAGGGAACATAACATGAAAATTAGCACAAGTAAAACATAGGTAATGACTGTAACTAAAGAAGAAAAAGCAACAATGATTTACCTAAACGAACATCCATTGAAACAAGAAAAGATTTTCAAGTACCTAGGAAGTATAATATCATCAAATGGCAAATCAGAAGACGAGATCGAAAATAGATGCAATAAGGCAAACCAGCTCATTGGACAAATGGCACCAATACTAAAGAACAAACATGTACCAATAACTACTAAGAAAGCACTTTACAACGCAATCTTCCTACCAATTCTATGTTACCAATGCCAAACCTGGTCAATGACAGAAAAAGAGAAAAGAAAAATCACAACAACAGAAATGAGATTCCTGAGAAGAATACTCAATGTATCAAGAAGAGATAAGAAATTAAGAAATCATGACAAAAGTGGGGGTTGTAGCTGCACTAGATTTTATTAGAAGGCAGCTAGTCAAATGGTTTGGCCATACAAGTAGGTTACCAACTAACAGTACACCACAACAAGCAATGATGTACAGACAAGAGGGAATCAGAGGAAGAGGCCGACCACGTAAACGATGGACGCAGGGAATAACAACATCCATAGGAATATCGATATATGAAGCCCATAATCGGGCACTCTCCCGCTGTTTATACTTCACCTCAACACCGCAAGGTACAAGAGGCACATGATGAGATGAGACAAGAGTTAAAATAATAACACAATGGAGGAAATAGGAATAAAAAAATAACATTAGGACAGAGTGGGTTAATGAAACAAATGGATGATGCAGAAAGAGAATATTTAAGAAAGGCATATATAGTAAGAAGTAATCAATAAACACATAGGTATAAATGTAAGAAGTAATCAATACACATGTGGGTATCAAGTAAGAAGTAATCAATGAACACATTGGTATCAAGTAAGAAGTAATCAATGAACACATAGGGAGTTGCTTGGCTCATGGGGAGGTCAAGGTGCCTTACAGAAATAAATACAAAACATCAACATCTAATCACAATGTAAAAGAGATAAAGTGCATCATTGTTTCCAATCATCATCTTCTTGTGCTGTATCGATAAGCATGGGTGATTAAGGTTGGCCATCTCACACAATCAAGAGCTGTGGTAATACAGTGATTAGCATGCTTACCTGCCATCTCAGTGGTCATGTGTTCAAATCCCTATTGAGGCAGAAATGTAACCTGGACTCCAGGGTCGACCCAACTTAAAATGGATATCAGAAAATGCTCTGGGAAGCAAAGACGTCTGAAGTGATAATGACCTACCACCCGCTGAGTGCCAGTTGCCGTATAAACATATGGGGCTAGCAGTAGAAAGGTTTTTAAAACAAACAACCACCAGATGTTCACAGCAGGTCTGTGTTCTTGTTTCGATAATGCCATTTGACCAAGCCATCTAGGTATTTAACTCTTTGCCTTACTCTTTGTTTCTTTGCCAGTTTTCACCAAGATTTCAAGTCTATTTCTCCTCAATACATGACCAGGAAAATTTAGCTACAGCTAATTTTCCTAATCAGTTTGTGACTTTCGTCTGCTTCTTGATGGACTGCCTCATTAATTTTTTCTCTGGCCATAATATTATTTGCATTTTTATTATCTCTTTGGCACCTGGCCATCTTGACAGATGATAGTTTGTTACACTGTGCTTTAAAAAAGGCATAATAACTACAACCCATGGCAGTAGCAAATGTGACTGATCAGACCACATCACACTGCAGATTTTTGTCCACAATGGATGCATGTGAACACATCATCATTTTCACCATCATGCACCATCATATATCTTACGCGCTCAGTGTGTGACCTAAGTGCTATACATTTTTTTTGTCTTTATTCAATTTCTGATACTTGCCCTCCGTACAACATTTTCGGCAGCAACTTGCTCCAAATGTGCATTATCAATGCCTGTATCATTCATGTCCTGTTTACACACATGCATCTTTGTATCATAGTAGAGGCCGACCCGGAGATCTCTTACCCACCTGTAATTCATCAAAAAAGTCCTTTGATATTCTACCATCATCCATCCTCCTAACATGTCCTATCCATCTAAGTCTACGAAGACTGAGCAAGGAACAAACCATCACACAACCTGATCTTTCCAATACTTCAGTTTTTGTGATTTTGTCTTGCCACTTAACACCAAGTATTCTTCGTAGACACTGCAAATGAAAGCTGTTTAAACGTTTCTCTTGGTGTGAGTAAGTTGACCAGGCTTCACTGCCATAAAGAAGAGTACTAAGGACACAGGCTTGATAGACAAGGATTTTTGTATTGGCAGTAAGCTTCCTGTTCTCCCAGACTTTTTGTTAACCTATTCATTGTTGTTGCTGCCTTACCAATCCTAATGTTGATTTCCTGATCTAGGGATAAATTGTTATTTATATAAAATGGTCTACTATCTCCAGTTCGGCGTCATCAATAAAGATTGATGATATCCCATGTGCACCTTGTGACATAATCTGTGTCTTCTTTTTGCTAATTGTTAAACAAAATTCAGAACAAGCATTGGAGAATGCAGATAGTAGACGTTGAATGAATCACCCAAATAAACGAGAAGTAGATTGTGAGCTTTACTAAAACACGACTACAAGAGACAAATTGGACGTTGCGGCCAAAGCCTTCGTCAGCACAAGACAAACAAATACAAACCAACACAAAACTACATGAAACACACTATGACAATATTAAACTATTAAACTAATTAAAATAAAATGTACTCATCTGAATACTGTGTCCTAGCTTGGAAGGTCTGACACACGTAGGGCGCCAGTGGATCAATAGACCGGATGTATGGTACACGGGTCAAAGGTCAAGCGGGAAGGGAGTGGGGTGGAGACGCGCCCATGTGTGCGGAAAAGTGAAATTAGAGACCGGCAAAGATGTTACGGACGCAGATGACAATTAGCAATTATCGTTAAGCGCTCGAAACACAGCTGCGGAAACCTACATAGTGTTAGTACACACAGAGAGGCATGAGTGGCGGTCGTTCAGAAAATGATGGCAAAACACCGAACGTAAATCCGCCAAGAGAGTTGACTGTGATGTCATACAAAGGATCTGCACGTACCCAGATGGTGGACTGTAAGCTAGGGGTGGGAGGGGTGGGGTGGGAAGTTAAATGAAGCTGTGTTGGACATTAAGGCCGTGAGGGGAGAGTGTGCCCAACTGGAAGATGAGACGGTGTTCCAATGTCTTCCGATCCCGTTCGTGGGATGCGCATGATTTGATGGCCGTGACCTGTATGTCGGCTACGCCATGGTGGTCAGGACTGTTGAAATGTATGGATACTGGTTTCTGGGCGCCGCTGGTGATGTCAGAAAGATGTTGTCGAAATCTGTCCCCAAGACGTAATCCTGTCTCCCCGACATATCTCATGTCGCAACGTGTGCAGGTAATCGCATAGATGACGTTGCGACTGATGCATGAGAAACCCTCACGGATGTGGAAGGTCGTCTTAGGGAATGTCAGACTCTGGGTTTGAAGTACGTATGGACAGGTCTTGCAAACCGATCGAAGACACGCCACCGTGCCAGGAAGAGACTGGTGAGGTTGGGGTAGCCTGCTATGGACCAGCACATCTCTGAGGTTACGATCCCGCTTATATGCCACTAGAGGAGCCTCTGAGAAGACATCACGAGTGGTCGATTCCGCCCGGAGAATGGATAGATGTTTAAAAAGGATATTCTTGGCAGCAATATTGTGGGGGTGATAAGTAAGTGAGAGGACAGGTCTATTGTTTCATGGTTTCGGCCTGGAGGAGAGAGCCTCAGTGCGACTGATAGATTGGCAGCGGTGGAGAGCTGTAGATAGAACATTATCAGGATAGCCACGAAGGCGAAAGAAATCAAGCATCTCGTGGGCTTTTTGATGGAAGTCGTTGTTGTCCTGACAAAGTCGTCGGAGACGTAACAGTTGGGAGAAAGGAATAGAACGTTTGCACGAGGGAGGGTGGGAGGAGGTATAGAGAAGGAATGAGTGCGAGTCAGTTGGTTTATAATAAACCGTCGTGCATAGACCAGCGGAACCTAAAGAGACTGTGAGGTCTAAGAAATTGACAGCCGACGAAGAAATGGTGGAGGTAAGTTTGATGCTGGGATGGAAGTCTGAAAAAAAGGCAATGAAGTTCTGTAGGTCAGGCAAGGGCATGTCCGAGACACCAAAGCAGTCGTCAATGTACCTCCTGTAGAGCTCCGGGAGCCTACCGGTGTACTGATTCCATACCTGGTGCTCCAGATAGCCCATGAAGAGGCAGGCATAACTGGGACCCATCTTAGTACCCATGGCCACACCGCTGATCTGGTCGAAGTAGTCCCCATTGAACTCAAACGAGTTGAGGTTGAGGACTAACTCCGCAAGACGCAGTAATGGTCCAGTGGCTATCGAGGGATTAAGCCTTTTCTCCAAGAAAAATTCTAAGGCTTTAAGGCCGTCAGAGTGAGGAATGGAAGTGTAGAGTGAAGTCACATCTAAAGTGAAGATGTGATACTGAGAAGGGTTAGTGAAACTGATGGAATCGAAGATGGAGATAGCGTGGTTGGTGTCTTTGATATACGAAGGGAGGCTGGCAACCAACGGCTGAAACATGCTGTCTAGAAACTCTGAAATCCGTTCTGTAGGGCAAGAGCAGGCCGAGACGATAGGTCTGCCTGGGTTACCAGGTTTAAAAAAATTTGTTTACTGACGACATTACGACCTACAATTACACTCAACGCCATACAAACCTAATCAAAACTTAGTGACAAGCATACACACCACATCAGATAGACGCTAATTTATTTCCTCCAAAAACAAAGCAGGTTTTCTGTGCCATCTGAACCCTTGCCCGTAGAGGTCATTTGTGTTTTGAAGTAGCGACCCTACAGTTCCTAGCCCGAATTTGAACCGTTCTCCATCGCATCCAGTACACTTGAGTATATTTTCTTTTCTATATACTTTCGGATGCAAATTTGGGCACAAATTGTAAGTTGAACACAATTGTAAATTTTTCACTTTACTAACAACTTGTAACAAATTGTGTGTCTGATATTTCATTTGCATTTAAATTTTCCATCATGTCTTCATTAAATGATTTCATCGAGATGGGTTTAAAGTTAAAGTTAACTGGTGATGAGTTAACAAAGTGGAGTGAAAGAAAATACTCTGAACACCTCCTAGTACAGGAAAAAGCTAACGAACGCGAGGAAAGAGCAGCTGAAAGAGCATTAAAGCAGGCAGAGACTGAAAGAGCTGCCAAGCAAGTAGAGGCAGAAACAGCCTTAAAGCAGTCAGAGGCAGCAACAGCCTTAAAGCAAGCAGAGTTAGATAATGAATTAAAGAAGGCAGAAATAACAGCTCAGAGTAAAAGAGAAGAGCTGGAGTTACAACTAAATATTAAACAACTCGAGACTGAGACGGCCATAAACAAAGAGTCAAATACATCTGAGAGACTGGAGACAGAAATCCAGTACAAAAAGTATCAAGGTATTGTGAGGAATTATACCTCGGGTGACTGCATTGCAGCTGTCACCCAAAATTTTGAAACTTAAATGGACCATTACCAGGTCCCACTGTCTGAATGGAATATTATTTATATGAGGAGTTTGTCAGGGGAGCCTCTGAAAGTCATAGAGACTATCCCCAAAGACCTCAGAAAAGATTACCATTATCTGAAATCAAAGATTATGGCACATTTTATGCTAGATGAGGCGGGTTACAGAGAACAATTCAGCAAGTTGAGCCCCAAACCGACTCAAACGTTCTCTGACTACCTCTGTTTAGTCCGAGACATATTTACCAAATGGACTTCAGCAGCTAAGATAGATAAAGATTATCAAAAATTAGAAGATCTTATCATCAGAGATAAAGTCATCTCATCCATTCCATCAGCATTTTCAAAATTTTTGCAAGAGAATGAATGTACGAGTGTGGATCAGATTGAGAGACGTGGTTCGGCTTATTATACAGCCAACAAACATAGACGTTGTAATTCTTCCTCAGAGTGGGTCGTAATCGCAGCATCATCTGCAAACAACAACTCCCTGATCAGTAGTCTACTAATTTTAGTCTTGGCCGTCAATCTCTGAGCATTGTAGAGGCCACCATGAGTGAGTGAAGGTATACACCACCATCCTGATCACCAAAGGCATATTTCAGTAGAAGTGAAAAATATATTTCAAAGAGGGTAGGAGTAAGTACACAACCTTGCTTAACTCCACTCTTGATTTCAAATTCTTCTGAAGTTGCACCACCAAACTTGAGTATACCCTTCAAGCCTGTGTGGAACGATTCTACAATAGACAGAAGAGTTGATGGGCAGCCAATCTTCTTTAGTGCCTTGAACAGAACCTCTCGACTGACCAAACCAAATGCCATTGTGAGGTCGATGTAGGCAATAAACAGTGGTTGATTCAGTTCATGGGATTTTTCTTGCATTTGTCGCAATGAGAATATCATATCAATGGTAGATCAGTTTCGTTGAAAGCCACACTGTGATTAGGGATAGACTTGATCTCCTAGGACTTGAAGTCTATGCAGAACAAAACTGGCAAATACTTTCCCAACAATACACAGAAGTAGTATACCCCTATAGTTGTTACAGTCGCTCCGATCGCCCTTGTTCTTGTACAGTGTTATGATGCTTGAATCTTTGAAATCCTGTGGGACTTATCCTTCTCGCCAGCATAGCTCTAATAGCTGGTGGATCTGTAGAGCGAGTGTGTCTTGCCCACTCCTGATTACCTCTATTGGTATCCCATCCTTACCTGGAGCCTTGCCAGATGCAAGTTCATTTATAGCACACTTAACGTCTGTTATGGTGGGAAGTGTATCCAGGTGGTCAAGAGTTGGCATTGCCTCTATGGCGTTGAGGGCATCATCCGCTAGTTTGGTCTCACTTGAGTAAAGCTCCAAATAGTGCTCTACTCATTTATCTATCAGTGCTGATTTCTCCAGTCAAGGTTTTCAGTGGTGCATTTCTTTTCATCATTGGACCACAGGCCTTCTTTATTCCTTCATACATGCTTCTGGTGTTTCCCTTATCCTTTGTATTTTGAATTTACTCACATAACTTGATCCAATAATCATTTACACACTGCCTGGCAGCCCATTGCACATCCTTCCTAGTTTGCTTCAGCTCACTGAGTGTGTTTCGCGTCGTTCTTTCCTTGTTTCTTAAGAGAGCTATCTTCTTTTTATCAATCAAGGGCTGCAAGGTCTGACTGTTTTTCACAAACCAGTCCTGCCTGTTATGATCCACAGTGCCATAAATCCCTATCACTGTTTTATAAAGAGTTTCCTTAATTAAGTTTACCCCACTTTTAACTTGCTGTACAATTTTCTGATGTATCAGCAAAAGCGTCTTGAAGTTACTGTTGGAACTCAAAGCACTTATCAGTGTCAGAACCTCCAGTGTTGCCAAACGAGATGCAGGTACATCGTTACGCCCGCCAGGCGAGTATTAGTTACCTGCCCGCGAGGTTGCTGGCTGACGTGACAGCCAGCGGTCAGGCAAGGACAAAGCAAGACGCACGCAGGCCTCGTGCGTCCATCCACAGAGGGAAAGCGCTTTGTGAGAAACAGACAGACAGCTGCGGGACTCGGACTCGACAGGACGTATGGGTAGAGAAAGGCTTTGTGTAGTTCTGTGCCCGAAAGTCGAGTACTTGTACATCTTGTGAGATAGACTGTAAGCTGTGGGTTGTCTGTAAGTGTATTGATGTATAACGTATGTATTGTAATCACATGTCAAACTAGATCGTATTGCATGTGATCTGTAAATAAATCCATTGAACTTCGCGTCGTTGTGTCTCAAGTCCAATCATGTTGTACTTGTACTTGTCTCACATGTGTTAGGTATAACGAGCCAGGTTTAAGACCCTGACATGTGTGGACGTGGTGGCATTCGTCCGGCTTTAAATGAACGTGGTTTAATTAATTAAGATTTAAACCTAGATTTGTGAACGTGACGACTGTTGTCAAGCTTTAATGTACATTTAAATGTGATCGTGAAGGCTCATCTTTAAATATATTATTAGATTGGTTGAATATGGAGGCTAGATGTGAACGTAAAGTACATACATTTGTTTGATCTTGTAAACGTGTAAAACATCAGTGATTGTGTAACTTGTCGCGATTTTGACCTTGTCGACATTGTGAAGTTGTCGCCATTGTAACCTTGTCGCCATCTTGTAAACTTGATGTTTATGTCCTTACTGAGTGTCATCTTGATGTAAGTGATGTGTCATCAATGTTGTAGAGTGTTGAGATATATTTAGATTGTCTTTGTGAAGTTAGTTGCGGAAGCAGAAAGTTTCGGAAAGAAAGTGACTTGTGGTTTTGAAAAAAAATTTGTTTACTGACGACATTACGACCTACAATTACACTCAACGCCATACAAACCTAATCAAAACTTAGTGACAAGCATACACACCACATCAGATAGACGCTAATTTATTTCCTCCAAAAACAAAGCAGGTTTTCTGTGCCATCTGAACCCTTGCCCGTAGAGGTCATTTGTGTTTTGAAGTAGCGACCCTACAGTTCCTAGCCCGAATTTGAACCGTTCTCCATCGCATCCAGTACACTTGAGTATATTTTCTTTTCTATATACTTTCGGATGCAAATTTGGGCACAAATTGTAAGTTGAACACAATTGTAAATTTTCACTTTACTAACAACTTGTAACAAATTGTGTGTCTGATATTTCATTTGCATTTAAATTTTCCATCATGTCTTCATTAAATGATTTCATCGAGATGGGTTTAAAGTTAAAGTTAACTGGTGATGAGTTAACAAAGTGGAGTGAAAGAAAATACTCTGAACACCTCCTAGTACAGGAAAAAGCTAACGAACGCGAGGAAAGAGCAGCTGAAAGAGCATTAAAGCAGGCAGAGACTGAAAGAGCTGCCAAGCAAGTAGAGGCAGAAAACAGCCTTTAAAGCAGTCAGAGGCAGCAACAGCCTTAAAGCAAGCAGAGTTAGATAATGAATTAAAGAAGGCAGAAATAACAGCTCAGAGTAAAAGAGAAGAGCTGGAGTTACAACTAAATATTAAACAACTCGAGACTGAGACGGCCATAAACAAAGAGTCAAATACATCTGAGAGACTGGAGACAGAAATCCAGTACAAAAAGTATCAAGGTATTGTGAGGAATTATACCTCGGGTGACTGCATTGCAGCTGTCACCCAAAATTTTGAAACTTAAATGGACCATTACCAGGTCCCACTGTCTGAATGGAATATTATTTATATGAGGAGTTTGTCAGGGGAGCCTCTGAAAGTCATAGAGACTATCCCCAAAGACCTCAGAAAAGATTACCATTATCTGAAATCAAAGATTATGGCACATTTTATGCTAGATGAGGCGGGTTACAGAGAACAATTCAGCAAGTTGAGCCCCAAACCGACTCAAACGTTCTCTGACTACCTCTGCTTAGTCCGAGACATATTTACCAAATGGACTTCAGCAGCTAAGATAGATAAAGATTATCAAAAATTAGAAGATCTTATCATCAGAGATAAAGTCATCTCATCCATTCCATCAGCATTTTCAAAATTTTTGCAAGAGAATGAATGTACGAGTGTGGATCAGATTGAGAGACGTGGTTCGGCTTATTATACAGCCAACAAACATTGTTTTGCTAGTGAAGCTATTGATACAAACTTTGTATCATCGGCTAACTATGAAAAAACTCGATCTGAATCCTATAATAGGCAAAAACCATATAAGCCTACATCTGAGAAATACAATCATTGTAGATATTGTAAAATTTCACACCACCAAGGTGAGATGTGTGACAAGAACCCCGCATATCTTACATATCTACAGAACATCGTAAATAGACAAAATAAGGAACGTAAATCCTTCAGAAATTTACGTAAATGTTTCCTCTGTAAGGCGTACGGACATTATCGTCATGATTGTAAAGGAAGGCAAATGACCAAGAACGCAAATGCCGCCTTATTTGATAGTTCATCATCAGATGAAGAACAATCAGAGAAACACCCTGAAACACCCAACTCAGCACAGGCTTTTGACATGTTTAATGCAAATAAATGTACTGTTTGTAATACCTTTTATGAAGATGGCATTTTGACCTGCGGCCACTCCATTCCTATTGCCAATGAAGAAGCTAATTTGGTAATAGATTCCAAAGGCAGAATAAACATCCATCAGGGATATGTGAATGGCAAGCCTGCTACAGTCCTTCGGGACAGAGGAATTTCACTTATTGGACTAAAGAGAACGTTCATAATGCCTACAGACTATACAGGCAGGCACGTAACATGCAGAACATTCTCTGGCAATATTGAAATGTACCCACTAGCATGGGCATATATTCAAACACCTTTCCTCACTGGGAAAGTAAAATGCGCAGCATTAACAAACCCTGTGTGTGATATTATCATTGGAAATTTACCAGAGGTGAATGATATGCCTCATGATATAACATCCGTTTGCATTGATGAGATCATAACATCATCACCATCAAATGTCATCATTGATAATGTTGTACCACCAAATGAATGTATGGTAGCTAATGTAGCACTAAGATCTCACGACATCATTGATCAAACTATTTCATCACCATCTGATATCATTGAATGTGTGAACGCAGTAACCAGATCTACTGCTAGAGTGCAAGATGAAATTAATCAAACTGAGGCTATAGAAATGCTTAGCCCATTGTTACTACCACCTAACACCATGAAGGAGACTTTTGTAACAGCCCAAAAGGCTGATCCTTCATTGTCTAAGTATTTTAATCTGATCGGCCAAAAGCCAAAGGTAACCAAAAATGCAAGATGGCATTTTGCTTTGAAAAATTGCATTCTCACCAGGTACTATACCAGAGGTGACAGCACAACAGAGCAAACTGTTTTGCCGATTGAGTATCGTAAGCAAGCCTTACATCTTGCCCATGATATACCTCTTGCAGGGCATATGGCATACTCTAAGACCAGATCAAGATTACTAACACAGTTTTATTGGCCCAAATTCTGCAATGACATTAAGCAATATTGCAGAAGTTGTGACATCTGCCAAAATTAGTAAAGAAAGGTAAACACCCACAGGCAAAGTTACAGATTACTGATTTAGCCAGTCGACCTTTTGAGAAAATATCTGTCGACATAGTGGGCCCTCTTAATCAGATAACAACCAGAGAGAATAAATATATTATTACCATCATTGATCTATGTAGCCGCTGGCCGGAAGTGATTCCGCTAAAGAAAATAACTTCCAATGATATAATGGAAGTTTTCTTCCATATATTTTCACGGATAGGATTTCCAGACACTATCCAATCAGATAGGGGAAGTCAGTTCATCGCCGAATCTACTCAAGCTTTCACCAAAATGTTAGGGGTGAAGCAATGTTTCAATTCTCCGTACCATCCTCACTCGAGTGGAATCATAGAAAAATTTAACGGTGATTTAAAGCATATGCTTGCTAAAGTCACGCAAGAGCATCCAAATAATTGGGACATATATTTGCCTGCTATACTCTTTGCTTATCGCGAAGTGCCACATTCTAGTACGGGTTTCTCTCCTTGTGAACTTATCTATGGTGCCAAACCACGGGGCCCATTAAGTATCTATCATCAAATGTTAACTGAATCCACTCCTTTACTTAAACCCATATCATCATACGTATACGTTACATCATTGGGTGAAAGAATCATCAAATCTTGTATAATTGCAAAAGATGCACTAAAATTATCTGGTGCTACATATAGACAATATGCAGACAAAGGTAACAGGACAATAACGTTGACACCTGGACAGGACGTACTTCTTCTCTTACCTAGTGACAGACACTTATTGACTGAGTCTTGGCAAGGACCATTTAAAGTTATAAGACAGATTTCAGCTGTAGACTATGAGATTCAAATAAAAGACAAACACAAAATATTCCACATCAATATGCTAAGACCATATTACAACGGAGACAACGAACAAGACGATACAACAGCCTGTACAGTGATAATAGACCATGAAGATGACGAAGATAGTGACGAAATTCCAACACCTGCATTAGACACGACAAACTGCTTGAAGGAAGTTAAAATCAACCCAAAGTTAACTCAAGCAGAAACAGACAGTTGCAACCATCTCATACAACAGTACAACACCATCTTCTCCAACAACCCAGGACAAACAGAATTAGTGCAACATCACATCACACTCACGTCAAACACACCCATAAGATGCAGACCATACACCATTCCATTGCATTACAAAGAAAACTTACATCAGGAAATCATTAGCTTAGAGAAAAAGAATATCATTAGACGATCCCAATCACATTTCTCATCTCCAATGGTCATGGTGCGCAAAAAGGACAACACGATAAGACTCTGTGTCGACTATAGGAAATTAAATAAAATAACTCTTCTAGATCTAGAGCCAATGGCCAACTCTGAAGATCTACTGACAGAACTGACAGACTCTAGGTTCTTTACGAAGGTAGACATGACGAAAGGTTACTGGCAGATAATGGTAGACGAACAGAGCAGACATCTGACAGCATTTGCCACACCTTGGGGACTGTACGAATGGTGCAAACTTCCATTTGGGCTTGTCAATGCCCCAGCAACATTCGTACGTATGACACGACTTCTACTAGTGGACATACCGAATATTATCTGTTACATGGACGACATTTGTGTTCACACAAAGACAATGACAGACAACATAAAGACATTACAACAGACATTTGAACGGATCAGACAGCACGGACTGACAGTAAAGCCTACAAAAGTAGACATAGCCTATCAGGAAATATCCTTCTTGGGGTACAAAATATCTAATGGCTTTGTCACGACAGACGATAACATCGTGTCCAAAATACTAAAACTCTCACTTCCGACTACGAAAAAGCAAGTCAGAAGTGTGTTGGGACTTATAAATTATTATAGGCAGTTCATACCAGATTTTGCTGAACTGACCGAAATATTTACTAACCTACTAACGAAAGATCAACCTGAAAAGATTGTAAACATTGAATGCCTAAAATTTGCATTCCAGAAAGTGTTATCTTATTTTTCTGAGAATAGTTTAAACAATCCCATTCTAAAATTGCCAAATTTACAAATCCCTTTCAGATTACGCACAGGCGCGAGCTCCGTGGCGATTGGGGCAGTTCTGTTACAGGAACACGATAACATTCTACATCCTGTATACTACGTCTCCAGAAAATTAAGACCAAGAGAACGGGCTTGGTAGACACCACAGTTGGAAGCCCTCGCTTTAGTGGTGGGTATAACTAAATTGTCCAGATTCCTCCTAGGACGTCATTTTATTGTGGAGTCTGACAATAGTCCATTGAAATTTATCACTTCAGGAGTACCTTCCAACCAAATGATAGCACGCTGGTCTCTTAAGCTTCAAGATTACAGCTTTGAAGTTCGACATATCGCTGGCAGAACTAACACGATTGCCGATCTTTTGTCCCGTTGTCCGACCGACCCAGTAAGCACTAATGTCTGAGTGCAGAGTGTTAAATACACTCAGAACAACACAGCCATCATTGAAGTTTTTTTCCACGAAAACTGTGTATGTCTACTATGTGATGTGATAGGGTTCATTCCCACTATATATATATATATATATAGTTTTCTTATTTTATTATTAACGTAGTGATTGTCGTGAATAATTGTGTTGTGTGTGGTAGAAAGCGAACAATATTAATTGTATATATATTACGAAACAAGAACAGTGCCACATTCGCTCTGAACTTACTGCAAGCGAATTATCCAATTTATCAGTGGTATCTGCGATTGGAACATATCCAGTGGTATTTTAACCCGTGTACGAAAGAGTGACCTGAACATTGACATTTACACCACTGCAGTCAATCGAAGTCCAGAAGTTTTCCAGCGAAACAACGAACACATGAACTATCAGAACATTGTACAGTCCGAATTACTACATCAGACCGGAACAAGTGTGTTCTACAATTTTCAACATCAGCTGTTCGTGTGTACTTCCGGATGATTTATAAATTTAGTTCAAAATTAGCAGACGACAAACACAACCTTAAAAAGTTATGACGCTTTTAAAATATTTATGAATCACAAAATTCGAATACACGAATTGTGTATTAAGATTTTTTCAACTAGTGTAATCTTAGAATCATATCTTGATTAATTTATTCATACTATCGACATTTTTTCGCTAGTATGGAGAAACATCAAGCTATGACGCTGAGAAATAGAAGAATAATTGTAATATATTAGATTTTATAATTTTTGAAATTACGTCCCTTTCATTTAAATGTTATTACATTATTACACCAAGGGCGGTAAATTGAAATGTATACGAATATGTGTTGTATATAAATAGCCATGTTGTTGCCAGATTGTTAACACGCCAAGAAGTCATCAACTGGGCATGGTAAGAGTTACCAACGTTGTAGACCGACACAAGAGCTCCTGGCCAAATGAGGTCAGAGTTCGAGCGTTGAATTCGGCTTATATAAAGCCGTATTACAGTCTTGCCAGATGTTTTTGTTTTAAAAAGCATATTATTACTTTTTTTTAGAGGTTGCGAGGTAGTTGCGTGGGAAGCTGTTGCTACCGATCTGACTGGGTCAATATTGCAACTCAGGTGATCATCCATCGAGAGGATGAAACTTGCAAAGTGTTAAAGATTGAACACCACATGTCTTAAAATACAACTTGCATTTCTTATGTATTTCTATGCCAATATGTGTATTATTATGTATTTCTATACCAATGTATATAACAACAGAAAGGTGGGTTCTGACATGGTTAAAATATTAACCCGCTATGTATATAGAGTATACATGAAAGATGACATCTTTCATGAAAAAGACCCGGGGGAGTGTGTCAGAACCTCCAGTGTTGCCAAACGAGATGCAGGTACATCGTTACGCCCGCCAGGCGAGTATTAGTTACCTGCCCGCGAGGTTGCTGGCTGACGTGACAGCCAGCGGTCAGGCAAGGACAAAGCAAGACGCACGCAGGCCTCGTGCGTCCATCCACAGAGGGAAAGCGCTTTGTGAGAAACAGACAGACAGCTGCGGGACTCGGACTCGACAGGACGTATGGGTAGAGAAAGGCTTTGTGTAGTTCTGTGCCCGAAAGTCGAGTACTTGTACATCTTGTGAGATAGACTGTAAGCTGTGGGTTGTCTGTAAGTGTATTGATGTATAACGTATGTATTGTAATCACATGTCAAACTAGATCGTATTGCATGTGATCTGTAAATAAATCCATTGAACTTCGCTGTCGTTGTGTCTCAAGTCCAATCATGTTGTCCTTGTACTTGTCTCACATGTGTTAGGTATAACGAGCCAGGTTTAAGACCCTGACATGTGTGGACGTGGTGGCATTCGTCCGGCTTTAAATGAACGTGGTTTAATTAATTAAGATTTAAACCTAGATTTGTGAACGTGAAGACTGTTGTCAAGCTTTAATGTACATTTAAATGTGATCGTGAAGGCTCATCTTTAATATATTATTAGATTGGTTGAATATGGAGGCTAGATGTGAACGTAAAGTACATACATTTGTTTGATCTTGTAAACGTGTAAAACATCAGTGATTGTGTAACTTGTCGCCATTTTGACCTTGTCGACATTGTGAAGTTGTCGCCATTGTAACCTTGTCGCCATCTTGTAAACTTGATGTATATGTCCTTACTGAGTGTCATCTTGATGTAAGTGATGTGTCATCAATGTTGTAGAGTGTTGAGATATATTTAGATTGTCTTTGTGAAGTTAGTTGTGGAAGCAGAAAGTTTCGGAAAGAAAGTGACTTGTGGTTTTGAAAAAAAATTTGTTTACTGACGACATTACGACCTACAATTACACTCAACGCCATACAAACCTAATTAAAACTTAGTGACAAGCATACACACCACATCAGATAGACGCTAATTTATTTCCTCCAAAAACAAAGCAGGTTTTCTGTGCCATCTGAACCCTTGCCCGTAGAGGTCATTTGTGTTTTGAAGTAGCGACCCTACAGTTCCTAGCCCGAATTTGAACCGTTCTCCATCGCATCCAGTACACTTGAGTATATTTTCTTTTCTATATACTTTCGGATGCAAATTTGGGCACAAATTGTAAGTTGAACACAATTGTAAATTTTTCACTTTACTAACAACTTGTAACAAATTGTGTGTCTGATATTTCATTTGCATTTAAATTTTCCATCATGTCTTCATTAATTGATTTCATCGAGATGGGTTTAAAGTTAAAGTTAACTGGTGATGAGTTAACAAAGTGGAGTGAAAGAAAATACTCTGAACACCTCCTAGTACAGGAAAAAGCTAACGAACGCGAGGAAAGAGCAGCTGAAAGAGCATTAAAGCAGGCAGAGACTGAAAGAGCTGCCAAGCAAGTAGAGGCAGAAACAGCCTTAAAGCAGTCAGAGGCAGCAACAGCCTTAAGCAAGCAGAGTTAGATAATGAATTAAGAAGGCAGAAATAACAGCTCAGAGTAAAAGAGAAGAGCTGGAGTTACAACTAAATATTAAACAACTCGAGACTGAGACGGCCATAAACAAAGAGTCAAATACATCTGAGAGACTGGAGAAAGAAAACCAGTACAAAAAGTATCAAGGTATTGTGAGGAATTATACCTCGGGTGACTGCATTGCAGCTGTCACCCAAAATTTTGAAACTTTAATGGACCATTACCAGGTCCCACTGTCTGAATGGAATATTATTTATATGAGGAGTTTGTCAGGGGAGCCTCTGAAAGTCATAGAGACTATCCCCAAAGACCTCAGAAAAGATTACCATTATCTGAAATCAAAGATTATGGCACATTTTATGCTAGATGAGGCGGGTTACAGAGAACAATTCAGCAAGTTGAGCCCCAAACCGAATCAAACGTTCTCTGACTACCTCTGTTTAGTCCGAGACATATTTACCAAATGGACTTCAGCAGCTAAGATAGATAAAGATTATCAAAAATTAGAAGATCTTATCATCAGAGATAAAGTCATCTCATCCATTCCATCAGCATTTTCAAAATTTTTGCAAGAGAATGAATGTACGAGTGTGGATCAGATTGAGAGACGTGGTTCGGCTTATTATACAGCCAACAAACATTGTTTTGCTAGTGAAGCTATTGATACAAACTTTGTATCATCGGCTAACTATGAAAAAACTCGATCTGAATCCTATAATAGGCAAAAACCATATAAGCCTACATCTGAGAAATATAATCATTGTAGATATTGTAAAATTTCACACCACCAAGGTGAGATGTGTGACAAGAACCCCGCATATCTTACATATCTACAGAACATCGTAAATAGACAAGATAAGGAACGTAAATCCTTCAGAAATTTACGTAAATGTTTCCTCTGTAAGGCGTACGGACATTATCGTCATGATTGTAAAGGAAGGCAAATGACCAAGAACGCAAATGCCGCCTTATTTGATAGTTCATCATCAGATGAAGAACAATCAGAGAAACACCCTGAAACACCCAACTCAGCACAGGCTTTTGACATGTTTAATGCAAATAAATGTACTGTTTGTAATACCTTTTATGAAGATGGCATTTTGACCTGCGGCCACTCCATTCCTATTGCCAATGAAGAAGCTAATTTGGTAATAGATTCCAAAGGCAGAATAAACATCCATCAGGGATATGTGAATGGCAAGCCTGCTACAGTCCTTCGGGACACAGGAAATTCACTTATTGGACTAAAGAGAACGTTCATAATGCCTACAGACTATACAGGCAGGCACGTAACATGCAGAACATTCTCTGGCAATATTGAAATGTACCCACTAGCATGGGCATATATTCAAACACCTTTCCTCACTGGGAAAGTAAAATGCGCAGCATTAACAAACCCTGTGTGTGATATTATCATTGGAAATTTACCAGAGGTGAATGATATGCCTCATGATATAACATCCGTTTGCATTGATGAGATCATAACATCATCACCATCAAATGTCATCATTGATAATGTTGTACCACCAAATGAATGTATGGTAGCTAATGTAGCACTAAGATCTCACGACATCATTGATCAAACTATTTCATCACCATCTGATATCATTGAATGTGTGAACGCAGTAACCAGATCTACTGCTAGAGTGCCAGATGAAATTAATCAAACTGAGGCTATAGAAATGCTTAGCCCATTGTTACTACCTCCTAACACCATGAAGGAGACTTTTGTAACAGCCCAAAAGGCTGATCCTTCATTGTCTAAGTATTTTAATCTGATCGGCCAAAAGCCAAAGGTAACCAAAAATGCAAGATGGCATTTTGCTTTGAAAAATTGCATTCTCACCAGGTACTATACCAGAGGTGACAGCACAACAGAGCAAACTGTTTTGCCGATTGAGTATCGTAAGCAAGCCTTACATCTTGCCCATGATATACCTCTTGCAGGGCATATGGCATACTCTAAGACCAGATCAAGATTACTAACACAGTTTTATTGGCCCAAATTCTGCAATGACATTAAGCAATATTGCAGAAGTTGTGACATCTGCCAAAAACTAGTAAAGAAAGGTAAACACCCACAGGCAAAGTTACAGATTACTGATTTAGCCAGTCGACCTTTTGAGAAAATATCTGTCGACATAGTGGGCCCTCTTAATCAGATAACAACCAGAGGGAATAAATATATTATTACCATCATTGATCTATGTAGCCGCTGGCCGGAAGTGATTCCGCTAAAGAACATAACTTCCAATGATATAATGGAAGTTTTCTTCCATATATTTTCACGGATAGGATTTCCAGACACTATCCAATCAGATAGGGGAAGTCAGTTCATCGCCGCATCTACTCAAGCTTTCACCAAAATGTTAGGGGTGAAGCAATGTTTCAATTCTCCGTACCATCCTCACTCGAGTGGAATCATAGAAAAATTTAACGGTGATTTAAAGCATATGCTTGCTAAAGTCACGCAAGAGCATCCAAATAATTGGGACATATATTTGCCTGCTATACTCTTTGCTTATCGCGAAGTGCCACATTCTAGTACGGGTTTCTCTCCTTGTGAACTTATCTATGGTGCCAAACCACGGGGCCCATTAAGTATCTATCATCAAATGTTAACTGAATCCACTCCTTTACTTAAACCCATATCATCATACGTATACGTTACATCATTGGGTGAAAGAATCATCAAATCTTGTATAATTGCAAAAGATGCACTAAAATTATCTGGTGCTACATATAGACAATATGCAGACAAAGGTAACAGGACAATAACGTTGACACCTGGACAGGACGTACTTCTTCTCTTACCTAGTGACAGACACTTATTGACTGAGTCTTGGCAAGGACCATTTAAAGTTATAAGACAGATTTCAGCTGTAGACTATGAGATTCAAATAAAAGACAAACACAAAATATTCCACATCAATATGCTAAGACCATATTACAACGGAGACAACGAACAAGACGATACAACAGCCTGTACAGTGATAATAGACCATGAAGATGACGAGGATAGTGACGAAATTCCAACACCTGCATTAGACACGACAAACTGCTTGAAGGAAGTTAAAATCAACCCAAAGTTAACTCAAGCAGAAACAGACAGTTGCAACCATCTCATACAACAGTACAACACCATCTTCTCCAACAACCCAGGACAAACAGAATTAGTGCAACATCACATCACACTCACGTCAAACACACCCATAAGATGCAGACCATACACCATTCCATTGCATTACAAAGAAAACTTACATCAGGAAATCATTAGCTTAGAGAAAAAGAATATCATTAGACGATCCCAATCACATTTCTCATCTCCAATGGTCATGGTGCGCAAAAAGGACAACACGATAAGACTCTGTGTCGACTATAGGAAATTAAATAAAATAACTCTTCTAGATCTAGAGCCAATGGCCAACTCTGAAGATCTACTGACAGAACTGACAGACTCTAGGTTCTTTACGAAGGTAGACATGACGAAAGGTTACTGGCAGATAATGGTAGACGAACAGAGCAGACATCTGACAGCATTTGCCACACCTTGGGGACTGTACGAATGGTGCAAACTTCCATTTGGGCTTGTCAATGCCCCAGCAACATTCGTACGTATGACACGACTTCTACTAGTGGACATACCGAATATTATCTGTTACATGGACGACATTTGTGTTCACACAAAGACAATGACAGACAACATAAAGACATTACAACAGACATTTGAACGGATCAGACAGCACGGACTGACAGTAAAGCCTACAAAAGTAGACATAGCCTATCAGGAAATATCCTTCTTGGGGTACAAAATATCTAATGGCTTTGTCACGACAGACGATAACATCGTGTCCAAAATACTAAAACTCTCACTTCCGACTACGAAAAAGCAAGTCAGAAGTGTGTTGGGACTTATAAATTATTATAGGCAGTTCATACCAGATTTTGCTGAACTGACCGAAATATTTACTAACCTACTAACGAAAGATCAACCTGAAAAGATTGTAAACATTGAATGCCTAAAATTTGCATTCCAGAAAGTGTTATCTTATTTTTCTGAGAATAGTTTAAACAATCCCATTCTAAAATTGCCAAATTTACAAATCCCTTTCAGATTACGCACAGGCGCGAGCTCCGTGGCGATTGGGGCAGTTCTGTTACAGGAACACGATAACATTCTACATCCTGTATACTACGTCTCCAGAAAATTAAGACCAAGAGAACGGGCTTGGTCGACACCACAGTTGGAAGCCCTCGCTTTAGTGGTGGGTATAACTAAATTGTCCAGATTCCTCCTAGGACGTCATTTTATTGTGGAGTCTGACAATAGTCCATTGAAATTTATCACTTCAGGAGTACCTTCCAACCAAATGATAGCACGCTGGTCTCTTAAGCTTCAAGATTACAGCTTTGAAGTTCGACATATCGCTGGCAGAACTAACACGATTGCCGATCTTTTGTCCCGTTGTCCGACCGACCCAGTAAGCACTAATGTCTGAGTGCAGAGTGTTAAATACACTCAGACCAACACAGCCATCATTGAAGTTTTTTTCCACGAAAACTGTGTATGTCTACTATGTGATGTGATAGGGTTCATTCCCACTATATATATATATATATAGTTTTCTTATTTTATTATTAACGTAGTGATTGTCGTGAATAATTGTGTTGTGTGTGGTAGAAAGCGAACAATATTAATTGTATATATATTACGAAACAAGAACAGTGCCACATTCGCTCTGAACTTACTGCAAGCGAATTATCCAATTTATCAGTGGTATCTGCGATTGGAACATATCCAGTGGTATTTTAACCCGTGTACGAAAGAGTGACCTGAACATTGACATTTACACCACTGCAGTCAATCGAAGTCCAGAAGTTTTCCAGCGAAACAACGAACACATGAACTATCAGAACATTGTACAGTCCGAATTACTACATCAGACCGGAACAAGTGTGTTCTACAATTTTCAACATCAGCTGTTCGTGTGTACTTCCGGATGATTTATAAATTTAGTTCAAAATTAGCAGACGACAAACACAACCTTAAAAAGTTATGACGCTTTTAAAATATTTATGAATCACAAAATTCGAATACACGAATTGTGTATTAAGATTTTTTCAACTAGTGTAATCTTAGAATCATATCTTGATTAATTTATTCATACTATCGACATTTTTTCGCTAGTATGGAGAAACATCAAGCTATGACGCTGAGAAATAGAAGAATAATTGTAATATATTAGATTTTATAATTTTTGAAATTACGTCCCTTTCATTTAAATGTTATTACATTATTACACCAAGGGCGGTAAATTGAAATGTATACGAATATGTGTTGTATATAAATAGCCATGTTGTTGCCAGATTGTTAACACGCCAAGAAGTCATCAACTGGGCATGGTAAAGAGTTACCAACGTTGTAGACCGACACAAGAGCTCCTGGCCAAATGAGGTCAGAGTTCGAGCGTTGAATTCGGCTTATATAAAGCCGTATTACAGTCTTGCCAGATGTTTTTTGTTTTAAAAAGCATATTATTACTTTTTTTTAGAGGTTGCGAGGTAGTTGCGTGGGAAGCTGTTGCTACCGATCTGACTGGGTCAATATTGCAACTCAGGTGATCATCCATCGAGAGGATGAAACTTGCAAAGTGTTAAAGATTGAACACCACATGTCTTAAAATACAACTTGCATTTCTTATGTATTTATATGCCAATATGTGTATTATTATGTATTTCTATACCAATGTATATAACAACAGAAAGGTGGGTTCTGACATGGTTAAAATATTAACCCGCTATGTATATAGAGTATACATGAAAGATGACATCTTTCATGAAAAAGCCCCGGGGGAGTGTGTCAGAACCTCCAGTGTTGCCAAACGAGATGCAGGTACATCGTTACGCCCGCCAGGCGAGTATTAGTTACCTGCCCGCGAGGTTGCTGGCTGACGTGACAGCCAGCGGTCAGGCAAGGACAAAGCAAGACGCACGCAGGCCTCGTGCGTCCATCCACAGAGGGAAAGCGCTTTGTGAGAAACAGACAGACAGCTGCGGGACTCGGACTCGACAGGACGTATGGGTAGAGAAAGGCTTTGTGTAGTTCTGTGCCCGAAAGTCGAGTACTTGTACATCTTGTGAGATAGACTGTAAGCTGTGGGTTGTCTGTAAGTGTATTGATGTATAACGTATGTATTGTAATCACATGTCAAACTAGATCGTATTGCATGTGATCTGTAAATAAATCCATTGAACTTCGCGTTGTTGTATCTCAAGTCCAATCATGTTGTACTTGTACTTGTCTCACATGTGTTAGGTATAACGAGCCAGGTTTAAGACCCGGACAATCAGGATCTTGGGTGTTAATAATATTAATCCTGGGACTAGATTTGTCTTTAGTCATGTGGATTATCTTTGGTCTCAGTCTAACCCTTGCAGCAACTAAAGAATGACCAGTATCACAATCAGCACTGTGGTAACTTCGAGTTAATGATGTTTGATTCAGATGTTGTCTCCGTGTGATGATGAAGTCTAGCTGATGCCAATGGCCAGATCTTGGGTGTTTCCATGTGACCTTATACCGCTCGCTTGTTTTAAAAAAGAAGTTTGTAATACATAGGTTGTTTCTGGTGCAATGCTCCAGCAGCCTTTGCCCATTGTCATTCATGTGACCGATGTCTTATTTTCCAAGGCACACTGGTCATAAACTTGAGTCCTTGCCCACACGAGCATTAAAATCACCGAGTATATACATGTTGTCAGATTTTGGTACTGCCTTGACCACAGAGTCTAACTCCTAATAGAATAAATCCTTCACATCATCAGAGGACGTGAGTGTTGGTGCATATGCAGTAATAATGGTGGCAAAACCACAAGTTGTTGCAAAGTGCCGGGATAATAATCTTTTATTTCCGCCAGCTGGAAATTCAATCATTCCCAGTAGTGAATTGTTGACTGCAAAGCCCACTCCATGTTGTCTGTTTACTTCCTGTCCTCTAGCTTTCCAAAAAACAAGTGTAATAGTTTTCGCTGAGTGACCCTTCCTCAGTGAGGTGAGTCTCATGCAGGCCAGCAATATCAACGTTGAGACGATTGAGTTCGGCATCAATCACAGCCATTTTTCTCACATCGTCAATATTCATCAGGTTAGTGGGAAATCCTTCGACACATGATTCTCACGTTCCATGTTGCAAGCCGTGGCTTAAGGTTTCTATTTTTCTCTTTAGTAGTACCTGGTGCAATGGTTTTACAGCCTGCGATTCAGATTCTGTCCTAGCCCCAAGCACCCATTGAAGCAGGCAGGTTATGGCGGATCAGCACCTAATTGGCTGGGGGCTGCCCAGCTTGAGGCGGGCGGTAGCTCATCGGTCACACCTGTACATGTTTCCCATTGTCAGAGGCAACCTGCGGCGCCCCATGTCCCCACCAATTGACTAGGACTTATAACCCGTAAGTGCTACCTCTCGCTTTGATTCCAAGACCCATTAAGACCAGGGATGGAGTTATACATCTCCATAGCACAAAGCCTGGGCTAAAATATAGAGACCATGTGTTGCCAATGCAGCATGATCCCTCTCTCTGCCTGCCTAGTTCACTCCTGAGGAAAGGTAACACCAAAACATCTAGAACAAGACAAGCTGCAGAAGCGTTCGCATCAGCAAAGGAATGCTCTGTCCGCCTGTCAGAGTTTCGATCCTAGACCAGCTGCCAGCCAAGGCTTAGGGCCTGGTCTGCCCTGCCATGACATTTTGATCTTTAGGTTACATTTCCTTGCACAAGGATAAGGCTTGTACCCTCCTAATTGCGCTCCTCCGCCCGAAGCCATTGGCACAATATGGGGTGTCGGGTTTGGTAAGTGCCGCACAACATTCTGCGCTAACAGAAAGCAGGTAGAACCGTCTACTGTCATATCTGACTAAGACCTAACACGTATTTTTTCATCACAAACCACATTACAAATTCAATGAGCTGTCAAATAATAATGCATAAGGTAGTACAAAAGTAGTTTTCACTTGCCCTCCACCAGTGTGACTATAGTTTAAGCCTGTTAGTCTGTGGCTGACAAAACAAACCCTGCTAGACAGCAAGGAGGCTTAGGATCTTGATGCTCTTTACACACCAATGGTCACACCAAAGAGTTGTCAGATATTTTACAGTGTTAGCTGCATACTTCCAAGAGTTGGCAGAAATATAAAATAAGCAATAACCTCTTTGTAACACTCACTCTTTTATTTCTGCTCCCCTCTGATCAGACACAGTGGAGTGATCTTCCCTTGCATTCTCATAAGCATATGCCAGAATGTCTGCAGTTTTCCCAGAACCCTGGAGCAGAGAAGGTTAGTGTAAGTACAAAACAATTCAAACAAATATACACATACTGGGTATCCCAGATGTTAACACTGCTGTTATACCTATTTACTTGCTGTATTTCTATATTTAAATTATCAAAGATTGATAGTTTCTAAAAGTATGCACAACTCATACCAAATGTGCATCAGATATCGACAATAATAAGGTTAAGTTGTCAGTGAAGCCATGTGGCATCTTTCGGTTTGTACATCTTAGGGACATTACACAACATTCTCACAAACTCATTTCCAATCACTTCACTTATAACAATCACTGGGTGTCGATGACGCATGTTTCTCTTTCACAAAATCATTTTATTGGTCAGTCTAAGGAAAGAGATACTTAATTATCACTTTGTGATGTGTCCATCCAGCTAGAATCAATACTGTTAAAGATAAGTAAAAGACATGTTTACAAGCGTTAAGGCGCATTGATCATATGGTGCTAGACTCGTCTTTTTATAGACTAACTGGTGCATGAAGGCCGGTCTCCCTGGCTGAGGAGTTAGCAGCTTTCTCCGTAACCCCGAATACTCTCGTGGTTGACGTGAGCGCACGAGAATTGGAAGCGGTTCGAGTCGCGCCAGTGACTTATGAGAGTATGGAGCCGGTCGCTCAAAAAGCAATGGCAAACTAGTGTAATCTTGCCAAGAAATCAACAATCAGCTGATAGATGCTGATGTTGACAGTGGTGTCCTGTAAAGGATATGCAAAACATTTTTTTATTATTTTGGTGCATGAAGGTTTTTTTTTACTATAGTAGGTGTCACTGTTTAACTCTGTTTACATCCTTCCATATCATATATATGCCCTTACATATTTAACTTTACCTTTTTCTTATGACCTTATCATATATCCGGTCATAAGAAAAAGGTAAAGTTAAATTTCTTTCTTATGACCTTATCATATATCCTAGTTAGTTAGTTAGTAGTTAGTTAGTAGTTAGTTAGTTAGTTAGCAGTTAGATAGTAGTTAGTAGATAATTAGTAGTTAGTTAGTTAATTAGTTAGTTAGTTAGTTAGTTAGTTAGTTGTTAGTTAGTCAGTTAGTTAATTAGTTAGTCGTTTAGTTAGTTACTACTAGTTAGTTAGTCGTTCAGTTAGTTAGTTAGTTAGTCATTTACTTAGCTAGTTAGTCAATTAGTTATTTACTTAATTAGATAGTTAGAAGTTAGTTAGTAGTTAGTTAGTTAGTTAGTTAGTTAGTTAGTTAGTTAGTTAGTTATTAATTAGTTAGTTAGTAGTTAGTTAGTTAGTTAGTTAGTTAGTTAGTAGTTAGTTAGTAATTAGTAAGTTAGTTAGTTAATTAGTTAGTTAGAAGTTAGTTAGTAGTTAGTTAGTTAGTAGTTAGTTAGTAGTTAGTAAGTTAGTTAGTTAGTTAATTAGTTAGTTAGAAGTTAGTTAGAAGTTAGTTAGTAGTTAGTTAGTTAGTTAGTAGTTAGTTAGTTAATAGTTAGTAGTTAGTTAGTTAGTTAGTTAGTTAGTAGTTAGTTAGTTAGTAGTTAGTTAGTAGTTAGTAAGTTAGTTAGTTAGTTAGTTAGTTAGTTAGTTAGTAGCTAGTAAGTTAGTTAGTTAGTTAGTAGTTAGTTAGTAGTTAGTAAGTTAGTTAGTTAGTTAGTTAGTTAGTAGTTAGTTAGTTAGTAGTTAGTTAGTAGTTAGTTAGTTAGTAGTTAGTTAGTTAATTAGTTAGTAGTTAGTTAGTAGTTAGTTAGTTAGTAGTTAGTTAGTAAGTTAGTTAGTTAGTTAATTAGTTAGTTAGATGTTAGTTAGAAGTTAGTCATCTTCGTGACAGGGCATGCGGGAGTACAAGGAAATGAGCGGGCTGACAAGCTCGCAGGTGAGGCTACTGTGGAGGGCGGACGCGCCATGGACCAGGCCGACATTCTGAATGCTCTACGAGAAGTAAGACTTTTGCGAGAACCAAGTGATGACTGTGAATCTACAACAATGGCCAGACTGCGAGAGCAGCAAATTAAAAGAGGGGTGGCCAAACAAGAACACTACACAGGAAGCCAAAGAAGATTGATAAACCAACACAGAACTGGTGTCGTTAGCTGCTACACGTTGCGGGATTTGCTGAGGAGGGGATCCGAGCACTTATGGACTGAATGGTTCGATGTGCAATGAGGATGATCTGTCGACTAACTAACTAACTAAAAGTTAGTTAGTAGTTAGTTAGTTATTAGTTATTTAGTAGTTAGTTAGTTAGTTAGTTAGTTAGTTAGTTAGCTAGCTAGCTAGTTACAGCATCAACTCTTCCATTCAGTTTCCATTGCTTGAGTGGTTGTCAAATGATGCCAAAATATAGAAAAGCTCAAAGTTATTGATAATTTCATTGTTGGTATTATCTGTTGTGAGCTTACTACATGCTGTGTATTTCTATTATCATTATTAATATTGTTATTGTGTCAGGTCTTAGTCAGATATGACTGAGCTACCGTATAACAGTAGACTGTACTACCTGCTTTTCTGTTAGCGCCGAACGTTGGGCGGCGCTTACCAAACCCGACACCCCACATTGTGCCAACGGCTTCGGGCGGAAGAGCACAATTGGGAGGGTACAAACCTTACCCTGGTGCGAGGAAATGCAACCTAAAGACAATGTGTCATGGCAGGGCAGACCAGGCCCTAAGCCTTGGTTAGCGGCTGGTCTAGGATCGAAGCTCAGACAGGCGGACAATTAGAGCATTGCTTTGCTGATCTGGCAGCTTCTGCAGCTTGTCTTGTTCCAGATGTAGAGGTGGTACCTTTCCTCTGGAGTGAACTAGGCAGGCCGAGAGAGGGATCATGCTGCATTGGCAACACATGATCTCTATATTTTAGCCCAGGCTTTGTGCTATGGAGGCAATAACTCCATCCCTTACAAACTATCGTCTGTCAAGACAGCAAGGTGCCAATGATCATATATCCATATGTAATATCTTTCTCAGTTAGATTGTGCCCATATTTGGCTTCATATTTCCTAATTTGGCATCTAAACTTTTAAATGGAAGTTAAGCACTCATCCTTTGCCACTGCCTATTTTTAATACGATTGTGTCCGACTATTTATATTTTGCATTATTATTTACTATAATAATGCTATCATTCGCTCTGTCTGTATTGCTCTTGCAAAAGATTACGAAGACCAATATGCCGGATTAGTGTCTTGTGTTTTATCTTATTTATTACATAGTTCCTTAACATTACTTTATGATTATTATTTTTATTCTTCATTCTTCTGATTCATTTTCCGAATGTAATATATCTATTCACCTGACCAGAGATCATTATAAGGTATGTAAATATGTCTGTGTTTGTTGTTTCTCCACATACTACATTCTTACATATTTCATTTAATAAACAAATGCACTAATCACCACACTACCAGTTTCACAACAGATAACACACTGAAACTAATACACTTAAAATCACCACCTTAATGACTACAGTTGGCGTCCCACTATTCAGTGCCAGGTGTACAGTTTGCAGTGTGCCAGGCCCTCCTCCTAGAACCAGTAGACAAATGGGGACGGATACGGAATCTGGTGAAAGAATGTTGAAATACAATGTTTATTTATACCATGTGATAACTCTACAGCTAGTCAGGATAATATAGAAACATTTTCAGATAATATAACAAGAGTGGCTGCCTGAGGTGAAACAAAGAATTTTAACACTGCAACCTCCATGCATGTCTTAACAGGCAACTGAGGAGGGTTCTGTCCATGTGTTACTGAGACCATTAAAGTAAGCAAAGAATAGTAACACACTGTAACCTACCATACATGTTGTGGCAAAAGCCCTTGCTTACCCGTCTCTTCTTGCTTATATTAAGTGACTCATAGTATAAATATACTTTATATGTGTTCTTGTTACTTGTGACAGATGAGTCTAGATCACTATGTGACCCCACTAATATTGCTTAGCCGATTTACTATTTACATTCTAAATCTCCATAGCGTCAATATGACCATTAATGATGTCATTACTATGACATTTGCTAAAACTATACCCAGCTATATTTGGGACAGCATTTAATTCCAGTCATCAATGTAAATGACTTCATAATTTGCTTTCTCTATCTTGACTCACTTATTCTACTCTAGTAATCCATTTGACTTGGGATATTAGTTTAACATCACCCCCAAGCCATAGGAAAATGCTATACCCCATGCAGTACGGTAACGGGAAAGGAAAGATTATCCACTTCCGCCCCACACACACACACACACAAAAGATGCTAGAACAAAGAGGTGGGAACCATCTGCGGTTTGACAAACGCATCCCATCCTTTCTATAAGAGCTTAAAAGAAACCTAAATTTTTCCGCAAGACGGAGGGTGAGTGAAAACTAAAAGTGTTAGCATTTAAATTAAATGAAAATAATAGCATTCAGAATGAGGTGTAGATTGAATTATTCTCCTATATTGGGAACACTCAGAATTTCTCCTCATAGTGTTTTTCTACGATATGCGGGATGTGAAAGGGCAGACATTTATTTTAAATACCTGTAGTCATTATATATCAGTTATCAGTTATCAGTTGGGATATCTTCATTGCACTCCGGACAGGTCCATAAGTGCTGAGATCCTCCCCCCAGCATAAGCATCAGCATTCGGTGGCTAATAGTAGTCATTATATATATATATATATATATATATATATATATATATATATATATATATATATATATATATATATATATATATATATATATTATGTATAACCATGAAGATTATGTTGATATGCATTTTCTGAATGTACTTATGTGTAAATATAGACATAAATATTGCAAGTGTAAAGAACATATGTAATGATATTTGCCCATGTGGGAAAAGTTTGAACTCGAGGGCCGGACTGGAGGGGTAGAAGAGATATGTGGAACATGATTCTCACATACAGGCAATACTACCAGGCGATTTATATTATCATCATCATCAAATGCCCTGCCAGCTGGCGTAGGCGTTCATGGCTCTCCACAGATGTTGGTCTTTGGTGTTCTGGATCAACTCTGCTGATGGTATTCCTCCATGCCACTGTCTCAATGAGTCAATCCATTCAGCATCATTTCTCTTGGTCTGCCTCTGCCTCATTTTCTCTCGATCTTTCCAGTTGTCACGATGTTCTCCAATGCCTCTCTTCTCATCACATGACCGAAGAAAGCTGTTTGTCTCTTTCTTATTGTTGTATATAATGTTCTAGATTCATTAGCCTGTCTCAGGCAGTCGTTGTTAGTTACTCTGGCAGTCCAATGAATTCGCAACATTCGTCTCACGATTTATATACAAGCTTAAATTTACTTAACCCTCATCCAATGCCACGCTGAACCGGTGACATTGACGGTCAGAACTCGTAAACCATGGGGTGAGAGAATCGGAAATTGGGAGTGGAAAGAATTCAAAGACAACTGAGACATCCTAAAGCAAGACTTCTTGAATACTCAGTGATTTGCTTAATTGCCTTAGTCTTATGTACTACCTCCATTATTCCTTGGGGTACGCTACATGACTCAGTGACAGCAATTAATTGTTATATGTCCTATGCTCGATGAGTGAGTAGGCTGTATTATTGTTGGCCTCTTCTTAGTTATCTATGGAACCAGCCTGGCTGCTTCGGACTTCCTCACCATGGTGTTAAGGAATTAAGCACCAGTAATTATTACATATGAGTCATAGTTTTACAACCATGTACATTTTTGTAATTTACAACCATGTACATTTTTGTAATGTCTTTTTCACACACATTTTTTATTGAAAACATTGTTATACCAGGTACCCTCTTGTCATACAATGTATAGCCAATCTATAGAGATATATGGGCTCTTTGTTTTGCTGGAGAACAGCAGATAAGAACTATGTCGTGTCCCTATTCTGCCACTTTGACACACCACAGACACACACAACACCAGCTCTCATATACGTGATGATTGCCAAGCTAATGAGAGCTATGCGACTGTTTGTTTTCCTTCAAGGAGCCTCGTTGCTGTAGTTGCTATTGCTAAAACCGGGAAGACGGTTATCTAAAACTGATTCACCTTGAGTGGAAACGGAACCTAGAATCCGAATCAAGTAACTGAGTGAACCTTACTCCCACACTACCACGGAAGAACTAGCCAAGATCAAGACGTATCAGGTTACTCGGTGTCATCCTGTGGTCTACGAGCATATGTGTCTGTAGTTGTGTGCGTGATGACTGCTTACACCAAAGTAGGCCAGAGATTACTTTTATTTTTGTACCAAATTTTACCGCCAAGTATTCATTAATCTGAGTTCACAGATTGAACTCAGAACCTTTGTGGTTGTATTCTTTTCATTAAAAGAACTTATTATTGTTTTATACTTGCACCAACGTACTCCACTTTTGATCATTTGAACGCAAGGATTGCGAGTCAGTGGGTGAAAGTATTTAAAACAGGGGGCTTACTACTAAGACAAGAGAAACCGACCAGATAATTCAGACACTCGTGTTAGATCTTCCTACGTGTGATTTTACTAGAATTAAGTTTGGCTCAGTTTGGCTTAGATAATTTTGTTGAGCGCGGACAACCTGGCAACATGGCCAAGGAACTGTCCATCTACCGAACCAAATACTGCTTCCGATCTCAAAACCTCTGCTGTAAACCCAGCAACCCGGTCGGCACATTGTTAGCAGTCCAAAAAGTGGACATTCAAAATTTAATACTGTACCAAGTATTAGTTGTTTAATTTCTACCACAAATCTTATTAGCTTGGTTTGGGCACCGACTGTGGTAGTGAGGCTAGCTTGATTCCAGAATTAGGTAAGATAAAACGTTTTAAATTTGTTAAATTTAAAATGTATTATTATATTTCTTTCGAGTGTACCATATCAGCACCAGCCATAGTCTAGTTCAGACTAAGGGATGTGTGGACAGATATACAAGGACCCTCGAGTCGATCTTAAACAAGTTAGCCCAGGAGAAGCCAGACAGTTGAGATGAGTACTTACCGGTAGTACTATTTACTTATAGAGAAGTATCACATGTCACAACAGGGCTTCCACCAGCAACATTACTGTTCGGAAAGTCTAACAAGGGACCTCTAGAGGTCTTATTGAGGACCTGGACTGAGGAAGGAGACAACTGTCGTCACTACTTCACAGTATGTAGAGGAGTTGAAATGGAAAATGGAGATGAGGTGGAAACTGATAAATTCAAACCTCCGTCACACCAAGAAGAAACATGCTGCTTTCTACAATAAACAAGCTAAAGAAATGTCTTTGGAGGTAGAGGAAGAAACATGCTGCTTTCTACAGTAAACAAGCTAAAGAAATGTCTTTGGAGGTAGGGGACACAGTTTTAGCATTATTACCCCAAGGGAGTAATAGCTTGAAATTGTGTGACAAGGATCTTTACCCATTGCCGAGAAAGTATCCTGCACCAAATACAGAATTTCTATTTTGGGAAATTCCAAGTGTTCCACGTGAATTTGATCAGGAAATATCCTGAGAAGTAGTTGGACCATCCAATCCATTTAATGGCCTTACCGGTGGCAGGTGAAGTATGCGTTATGACAACTTCCAACGCAGGTTAGAGAAGCTACATTCAACCCAAGTTTGGAGACATCCAAGAGAAAGAAAAGGCTTCCAAACTTAAACTTCTATACGCCAGTGTCAGAGGCCCGAGCAGGCAAGACAAAGATAGGAGAGTCTGAGGGGAAACTCTAGTGTGGACATGGTCTAGCCAGGACAAAGTTACTGGAGGAGACCGCTGCAGAAATGGAATCATGGAAGAATTCTTTATATATTTATGCAGAGGAGGAGACCGAGGCTGCACCACTAGATGACCCCAGAAGCTAGATCAAGAGCTAGCAAATGAGACGGCTTGCCACGTATTGGAAAAGTCAGATTCTCGCATCTTTTTTCAATGGGGGCATATGTGGAAAAAACCCTTGCCTACCCATCTCTTCTGGCTTAAATTAACTGACTCATAGTATAAATATACTTTAAATGTGTTCATGTTACTCTTAGTGTTTTAAGATTTTACTATTTTACTAGTTTGGCTTAGATAATTTGGTCAAGCATGGACAACCTGATGACATGGCCATAGAACTGTCCACCTACTGAACCAAATACTACTTCCAATCTCAAAACCTCCGCTGAAAATCCAGTGAACCAGTCAGTGCCTTTTTAGCAGTCCAAAAAGTGGACATACAAAATTTAATACTGTACCAAGTAATAGTGGTTCCAATAGTAATAATAATTTTTAGCACAAATCTTATTAGCTTGATTTGGGCACCGACTAAGGTAGTGAGGCTAGCTTGATTCTCAAATGAGGTAAGATTAAACATTTTAAAGTTATGCATTTATTATGTACATATCATTATGTTGGTGGATGGGGAAGAAACATAATATTCCCATAGCCGGGAGGACAGTTAAAGATTAATGTTCTTAATAAATTCGTTTTTCATCAGACGGAAACTCAATTAGGATATATACAGCCTAGTCTTGTAGTGCTGGTGCGAGTAATATTATTGTGGCTTTATAAACATTTCAGGTATTTTCGATCAGGCATGTTCGGAAATCTAAATTAGGAAGAAGGATAGTTATCACTTTAGACAGAGAGTCTAGTATCAAATAGAGACTGGTAATACTAGAATTCTGTGTCAACTAATGTTAGTTCGCTAGGAGTGATTTAGTCATCATCTAGTTTTGTCTGAAATTGAGAGGCTAGAATTACCACGTATCACGCATGTCTTGTAAATCACCTTTACAGCCGACGGTAGGCATAGTGATTATATTTGTTCTACTATTTCCTTGTCTTGATGATATATATTTTACTGTCATACAGTGTAGGCAAGTGCAGTCTTGATTGTTGTTGTTTCATGGTATAGTAGTTGTATCAGAAGGACTTCTGGATTTTAACATAGAGGTGTCTTGATTATTGGTATGTCACAGCGTAATCATTGTTTCTCAAATAGTATCATTCCACTGCTCTACAGTGTATCATGGTGCGTTCTTGAATAGTAGTACTTCTTACCTGCACAGCAGCATACTCAGTCACATTGGTATTAGTAGTATTTTCATTACTCTACATTACACCATTGCATCTCTTGAACACCTAGAAAAGAGTGTCAGTTCTTGTTGGTTAGGATTGGTGTTCAGTCCCTTTCTTATCACCATAGCATCAGTATAGTCACAGGGTATTGTTCTATAGAGTGAAGTCAGGTCAAGTATAAAGGTGGTGGGTAGTCACAGGTTAGGATAAACACATGAGATTCCATCCTAGCTGCAACTTACCAGTCGTTTTGGTTTGACTGTTTCAGAGTGTATGTGAAACCTCCAAGAACCTGATCAACTCACCAGCAGCATCAACTTTGTGTTGCAACCAAGCAACATCAACATAGTGTTGTAACCAGCAACATCATATAATCATTTGAGTTAATTGACTTTTTCACCACTGTCGAATACAGTGACCGGAAGAAAACTGCCAGCTTCAATGTTGGAAACACCTATTGCAGATGAGTGTCCGAATACCTTCTTGGAGTCACTGTCATCACCTTGCTATAGATAACATATCCGTCTTGTAATTAAAGAAACATTGTAACATCAACAAGCCATGTGGATATGCCAGTAACTATCAAACATAACGATTTTGATATCTCTCTACCATTATCTGCTTTAATTTATCCTTGTGGGAGCTTTATTTTCCCTTTTACTTATTAAACCAGTGATAAGTGGTGGTGTCGCTTATTGCTAATTGATAAATCAAAGTTAGTGTTTTCATTCTATAACATTTAATTAGATCAAGTGAGAGTGTAGGATAAGAGTTGCATCTTTATCTATTCTGACTTCGTTGTGCTGCATAGCTCAAATCAAGTCTGGAGGGCTAAATTCTTTTCCACAGGATCATCATGTTGCTGCTAACTAAGTCTGCTGTCATGTTTGTGTGTATAGCTTTCCAACTTTTTCTGCAGTTTCCTGTGCCACTGTAAGAGTAATAGACTTCTTCTGTGACCATTATTCATATTCCCTAGTTATGTGAGCCATTTGTCTTCTTCTTCTTCCTTAAAGGAAGCAAAGAATAGTAACACACCGTAACCTACCATAATGTCATGAGAGGCAACTAAGGGGGGGGGGGGGGGGGTGGAGAGAGGGGGGGGGGGGGGGTTCTGGCCCTTAAAGGAAGCAAAGAAAAGTAACACACTCTAACCTACCATACGTGTCATGAGAGGAGACTCAGGTCAGCATGGCTGAATGGATAATAGCGTCCGTCTTAAACTTCCGGTTTGTTGATGCCGAGGTAGCGTGTTCAATCCCTACAGCAGTCAGACTAAAATGTTGACTTCTCGTCCTTGACTTGGAGATGTAAATTACAAGTACCTCGGAAGTCATATTGGGTTTCTCTGATGGCAAGGGACACTTGTAATAGGAAAAGCTAACCCACATGCAAGAATCTGCACAGTGCACTAGAAGTTGTAGCTTGTGTATGGCCTACGCTTGAGTTCTTCTTCTTCTGCGTTCATCCGAATTTTTTTTTTCGGACGTGATTGCGTCATGCCTGTTTACAGCAGAGCTGCGTTCTTGCGCCATTAGGCCGACACATCCGACTTCTGCAGGCATTTGTTGACAGGGTTAACCTTCCCGGCTTAAGTTCAAAGTGAGCGAATGAAAAAAAAAAAATAAAAGGTGACAAAGGAGGGTTGGACATAGAGGCTGGCTTCCCCATTCCATAGACAAGCTTTATCTGTGAAATGCAACCACCCATGAACAAGTCTCAAGATGTTATCATAAAAGTATTCAAGAATGTCCTCATGAAAGTCTTCAATCAAGAATGTCCTCATGAAAGTCTTTATAAATACCACTATGGATATCATCATGAAAGTCATGAGTGTTAGCATGAATGTCGTCACAAAAGTCATCATGAATGTTGTCATATAAAACAATCAACAATGCCATTTTGAATGTCAAAGTGAATTAAAGCATACATGTCATCACAAAGTCACCAAGAATTTCATGACAAATGCCATCATGGGCATTACAACTGCCATCATGAACATCATAAATGCCATCACGAACATCACAAATACCATCACGAACATGACAAATGCCATCACGAACATGATAAATGCCATTATGCACATCACCATTGTCATGTGGCAGAAATGAGTTAATTAGTTTGCACACACATACAATAATAAAAGAGTAGATTTTAGGCACCAAAAGTAGCAACAAAACTACCACGATAGAAATACTTCATAGATTCGCGTCATTTGACAACAAAAACGACGCGACACACTTTAGTACGGAACACTGACACGAATGCCACTACTCTTCAACACTCCCAAGCTAGGACCTTTAATAAGAGACACAAACACAAACATTATCAGCCTTAAACACGACACTAGTTGAGAACGTAGAGCGGCGCACGGACACGAATGTTACCCGTGTCCAATTCAAACCAAGTAAGGGTTATACATTAGAACTTAGAGACCAACCGCCAGGGGCATCCACCTGAGGACAACGCCACGCACAATAGACACCCTCACTCACATGGGATGGCTGCAGGTTGGATGTGTGGAAGAACTGTAGAGCGCTTGCACATCGAGAGTATGGGCAATGATGAAACAGTGTAGATGTTTCCTCTTGTTATCTTCGGACGTTCGGTGGCCGAGTGGATGTCAGGTTAATGTGTCTCTGTGACTGAGGAACGGCTGGCCGATTAGCATACATGATACCCGTAATGATAATGCAGCACCGCGACTAAAGTGATAATGATCTGTCCACTGTCAGCCAGGGTCTTGTTACATGTCGAGTGGAGTCATCTTGCTGAGAGTTGTGGTCATGGGCGTGAAGGGACCCCAATAGTTCACAAGTTATCACAAGTCATCCGCCTATACAAGGACGAAACACATAGCACTGCTTTTGAATTATTCACATCGGCGATGACAGTTGCGGAACATCAGGGATGTAGATACGTCCTCCTATCACTTGCAAATTAATAGAGAGAAAGCCTCAGAAACAAAGCTTCCGCCCCCCGTCCCGTGAAAATCATGAATGCCATGATGAACAACATTATGAATGCCTTGATAAGCATCACCATGAAAGTCATACCTGCCCCTGTGTCGGTCTTCTGGGCTACGATGGCCCTCTCCAGCTTGGCCCTAAATGATATCTCCACATTGAACTTGTGCTGAGTACCATTGTCCACCAAAATAAAGTGTGTGTGGTTGGGGTCTAGGAATGATTCCTTTTCCTTCTCTTTACTGTCTATTCTGTAAAGTGCTGGCCATTTTCCTTCATACTTGAATAAATTGTAATAAAAAACAATATATTTAACAAATACTGTTAAAGGAATGAAAGTGCTTATAATTTACCCCAGGCTTTTTTTGTCTAATTTTGAGGATATTCATCTTTCCTGCTACAACATACGGATGTGAGTCATACTGAATACTGGCACCTGGCCATCTTGACAGATGACAGTTTGTTACACTGTGCTTCAAAAAAAGGCATAATAACTACAACCCATGGCTGTAGCGAATGTCACTAATCAAACCAATTCATACAGTAAATGTTTATCCACAATGGATGCATGTGAACACACAGTCAATTTCACAATCATGCACCATATGACGTCTCCCACACTCGGTGTGTGACCTATCTGCAATCATTTTCTCCTTTGTCTTTATTCCACTACTGATCTTTTTGCCCCATGCAATGAAATCAGTGGCAACTTGCTATAAAAGTGCATAAGAAGAACATTTGGGGCTTTTGAACTTAAAAGTTACAGAAATAGTTTTAGAAAACTGTGGACTAAATAGAAAGTCAATACTGACATGCTACAAGATCTGACCATGGAAGAAAACTGGCCCTGAACAGTATCAGGTCTCAGACACTGAAATAAATTGGCCATATTAAACATTGCAGTGGTTTGTACAGAACAGTGATAGAAGGTATGGTGCCTGGGAGATGTGGCAGGGATCAACCAGCAAGAAGATGGACAAGGACATTTAAGACAGCCTGGACATCTGGTCTGGTGTTTGTGAGGTCTTCCAATAAAACCTTAAAATATCAACACTAAGCAAATAACAGACAAGCCAAACCTTCTCCTCCCCGGTGTCAAGCAACAAGCAGAAGAATTATCAACTGCATTTGTCAATTTGTCGATATTTATTTATTTCCCCAGCACAACATTGTTCAACATTCTTCCCAAATATCACTTCGCCACTGCCCTTCTTCATAATCTCATTATAGTAATCACATTGTAAGTAATGTCATTACATTGTCAGAAAAGTTAAATGCATGTCTCATCTCATCTCATCATGTTCCTCTTGTACCTTGCGGTGTCGAGGTGAAGTATAAACATCATGAGAGTGCCCGATTATGGGCTTCATGTATCAATATTCCCATGGACTCTGTTATTCCCTCCGTCCAACGTTTACGTGGTCGGTCCTCTTCCTTTGTTTCCATCTGGTCTGTACATCATTGCTTGTTGGGTATGCTGTTGGATGGTAACCTACTTGCATGGCTAAACCATTTGACTTGCTGCTTTTTAATAAAATCTAGTGCAGCTACAACACCCACTTTAGTCCTGATTTCTTCATTTCTGATCTTATCTCTTCTTGATACGTTGAGTATTCTTCTCAGGAATCTCATATCTGTTATTGTGATTTTTTTCTCTTTTTCTGTCATTGTCCAGGTTTGGCATTGGTAACATAAAAGTTGGTAGGAAGATTGTGTTGTAAAGTGCTTTCTTAGTAGTTATTGATACATGTTTGTTCTTTAGTATTGGTGCCATTTGTCCAATGAGTTGGTTTGCCTTATTGCTTCTATTTTCAATCTCGTCTTCTGATCTGCCATTTGATGATATTATACTTCCTAGGTACTTGAATCTCTTGACTTGTTTCAAGGGATGTTCGTTTAGGTGAGTTGTTGTTGTTTTTTCTTCTTTAGTTATAGTCATTACGTCTGTTTTGCTTGTGCTAATTTTCATGTTATGTTCCCTACACATTTCGTTTAGACTATTCATGTGGTCTTGCAATTCAGCTTCTGATTTTGCTATTAGTGCTTGGTCGTCCGCAAACAGTTCTCTAATGGTTAGATTTGCAGATGGTTCTTCTTCTGTGTTCTCGTCATGCGGTATTCTTGCGTCTCTGTTTGGCTGGTTTCTTTACATATGTTGTCTGTATATGTTATGAACAAGAGAGGGGACAGGACACAACCTTGTCGTACTCCAGATCTTATGGTCAAGGGTTCTGAGTGTCCTCCAGTTGCTCTCACTATGCATTCACTGTTGTTGTATAAGCTTCTACGTAGATTTGTCAGATGTGTACTCACTCCATATTGTTTAAGGATTTCCCACAGCTTGTGTCTATCGACTCTATCGAATGCCTCTTCTTGGTCGACAAAGGCTAAGTGGAGTGTTTCATTGAATTCGATGGATTTTTCTATAAGTTTTCTAAGAGCAAAAATGGTATCTGTGCATCCTTTGTTTTTCCTAAATCCAAGTTGTGTTTCGCTTAGCTGGGGTTCTATAGTAGTTTGTAATCTTTTCTCAAGAATTTAACAAAATATTTTCCCAGTATGACTCAACAGTGAAATGCCTCTGTATTGTGTGCAATCTCTTTTGCTGCCTTTGTTTTTACAAATTGGGATAATTATGGCGTTTCCCTAGTCTCATGGTGTCTGCTGTTCTACCCAAAGATGGTTGAATAGTCTACTTCTCTTGCTGCTTTAATTAGTTCATTTGGTATTTCATCTTGTCCCGGTGATTTGTTCAACGGGACTAATCTGATGGCTTCTATAATTTCTTCTTTCAGTATGTCTGGTTCTAGTTCTTCGGTGGCCTCTGTGTAGGTTTCTTGAATTCCTGTGACATCTGATGGGATGTCGAGAAGTTGTTCGAAATACTGCTTCCATCTTACTAGGATTTGTTTTTGTTCACTTATTGGTTCTCTATTTTCGCTGTTAATTATTTCATTTGGGTCAAAGGGTTCTCCTCTGGTTTGCATAGACTTATATTGTTGTAGAAGTTTCTAATTGCCTCCTTGTAGTTTTTATTTAGGGTTTCTTCATACACTTCCCAGTCTTTTTGTTTTTCCCTCTTTACTATTCTATGCACATGTCTTCTCGCTATTTTATATTCTATGTAATCACATTCCTGTTTGCTCTTCAACCATTTTTTATATTTTTCCTTTTTGTCTTTTACCGCTTTCTTTACCTCTGCGTTCCACAAACTTGTTATTTTCTTTATCCGTGTTTTGCGTTTTTGTGTGGTTCCACATGTTATTTTTTAAAGTAGTATTTAAAATGCTTGATTTGAACATCTCCCATTCTTCTTCCACTGTTTTTCTTTCTAGAAGTATTTTACACAGATTTCAGTTAGTTCTTTCTCATATTTTTCCCTTACTGCCTCGTCTTTAAGGTTTTTTAAGTTTACTGATACGCATGGCATGTGTGGGCTGCGTGGTCTCGAGGTATGGTGTCCGCCTCGAGTGCTATAGGTCCTGGGTTCAAGCCCAGGTGATGACCGGGATGTTTTCTCGTGGACTTCTAGTAATAAAATGTCCCCTGTTCTCTGGGTAGTGAGATCGGACGCCCGTGTGTATTGTTGCGCACGTAAAAGATCCCTTGGCAGTTGGAAATCGAAAAAGAGTAGCCTAACGGCGCTGCCCGGGCAAAAATCTCGAGTTAAAGATCTACCCAAAGTATTTCAGGATCCTCGCAGGTGTTACATAGTTCGTGCACTGAGCTGAGTTTCTCCAGACTCATGTTTGAGTTAGGAGGAGAACGGAGCACTTATGGGTTGCACCCGTATGTCGTGATGTTGATCCATCGACTAAACTAAACTAAACTAGCATGGCATGTATTTTCCTGCTCTTTGCTTTCTTCTTCTGATGGTTCTTATTGTGGCAACGACTGCTTTATGATCTGTGTTTATACTGAAATTGGGCACTGCCCTTACATCTAATATATTTCACTTTCTGTTATTTCTTGTTAATATAAAATCAGTTTGGCTTTTAGTATCTAGATCATTCCATTTATACCAGGTGCATACTTGTGAGTTTTTATGTTTATAGACTGTGTTTGTTAAATAGAGGTCGTGTTGGCTGCATAGCTCTATCAGTCTACTTCCGTTATCATTCCTTTCATTATGCTGATCTCCAAATACTCCCAGATGTTTTTCTATGCCCACTCTGTTATGTCCTAGTCTTGCACTGAAGTCTCCCATAACTATGATTTTGTCTTGCTTATCTATTTTATTTAGCACGTCATGGATGTCTTCGTAGAATTCCTTGCATTCTTGCTCATTTTTGTTTGTATTACATGGTGCATATATTTGTACATATGTTGTAATTGTTTGTTCTTTTATTCTAACTGTTATGATTCTTACCAATATATATTTTATTTCTAGTATTCCTCTTGCTAGCAATGGTTCGATGACTATTCCCACACCGTGTCTTGCTGTTCTACTCCAGAATGCGAGAAAAAAAAAATAAGTTTGCCATTGCATTCTGAACAGTCGACGGCTAATACCTCAAAATCAATGGATGGTGGTCTGCTTCCAAATCGTCTGTGAGTGATTTAGAACCCTCAAACCGGCATGTTGAGAATTTGTAAAATGTGTTCACTGCCCTTAAGCCATAGTGCCATATTATCAGAAATAGAAAAATAAACACCTAGCCTCATCAACATCCATTGGCCTATCATGCAGAACTGCGCCAGAATAACAGTCTCATGAAATGTCATGTATAGCCCACCTATATAGGAATCCTTGTGCCTGGTTGTCGTGTCTTCCTTTAAAGTGTCGTCCCTGGAGTGAGGGGAGTCAACACCCACATTATAATTTTTCTTTCCTATCCATATCCTGGAGAATCCACCAGCTTCCGTCCAACACACTCCATCAGCCCGTGGACACCTTTTCCTATCACTCTCTCTCACTGTCGTACTATGCCCCCTCTCATTACTTCCCCAACGCAACATATTCAACAACTCTTGCTTCTAAAAATTAATAAAGATTAATTTATTAAAAGAAAAGTGTAACGTATATGAGACGTGTATGTGAAGAAAATGTGTGTCGTGTATTCTAATGTAAATGTATAGGTCAGACCACAGAGTTCATGTTCAGAGTCCACTCATCATGGCAAGGATTACACGACATCACAAGAATCAGCTACAATGGACCTCACCGAAGTCGTGTCCTTCTCTCCAGACATGTCCTCCTCCAGGAGCTCTGATGACCATGAGATCTGAATCCCATTCAACTATATAATCCGTGGAAAAAATAATATTATTGTTCCTAACACAACTGTTCCTAATAGTTTATAGAAACTCAGACTTCATAATTCCTGCGCAGTGAAAAAAAACATGGAACACTGTCCTATGGACATGACGTTTTGTCTTCTTGCGAAATGTTCTATAGTTCTCACTATTAAACAGTTATTGTCTATACTCCAATAGAGTCCTTTATTTTTGTTCTAGTCATAAGTGAACTGAATATCCATCACTACTGGTGTGTTAAAACTGGTATGACCTAAAACTCATTCGGTATTTATCCTGTGGGATACATATACCATTCAGCTCCACTGAGCAATGTTTATCAGCTTCTTCTAGCATAGACCCATTGATAAAGTTGCTGGCCAATCTTCCTGCGCCAAACTTTATCCGGGATCGGATTTTTCCTTGGTTCCGTGTTCTTCCTTCCAACCAGAGGGAACCTGTAAAATAAATCATACAACTGGTGATAGCCTCCCCGTCACTGATCTCTATTAGATGATCGTGGCCATTGGCCCTTGCTCAGCAAAATACAATGAACCCAACTCTGTCAGGGACAGATGAACTGAACACATAGGTTTTCATCAGGCCAAGACAAGAAGAAAAAAAAAACAACCAACAGCGTGCGGAACCCCCCCCCCCCCCCCCACCAGGGAGCACCCACTGGAAGATCCCAATTATCCCCCATTACTCAATTCTCAACTAGTAGAGCTTATCAACACTTCACTAATCTATTTTCAACTAACAGAGCCAAGTATCACTTCCCTACTCTAGCTAGTTTTCCACTAACAGTGCTAATCATCACACTCTAGTTTTAACAAGGCTACAGCCTATATTAATTAGAACTAATTATAATAGGTTCTACCTTATACGGCACTGCAGTTTTTACTCAATCACATCTAAGTTTGCCATGACAGGCACGTGTAAAATAAATATAATATATCCCGCACACGTTAGATGTTCTTAACTCCCTAACCGCAGTGCCAAAGCACGTCTTCCTAGATCGACGTTTCGAGTTACACTGGTTGTCCCCAATCATGGTTTTTGGCAACCGCCTAAAATTGGTCACGTGACGTTATTTTATATGTGCACACAGGTGTTATTTTGGGCCGATCATCCCTTGTCAGGAATCCATCTCCCCTGGCTTAGTCACTGTCAGAGTTGTCATCACTTGTTTTGACTCCCAAAACAATCCAGCGAGTTCCTGTACGATCCCAACAACGAGCTTCCACAACACGCCGCCAATCCGCGTGATGTCCGGAAACTCTAAATGACAGACGGGACTATTACATGTCCCTAGCTGGCAATTATACGTTGATCCGACCTGTTGATAAACTATCAAAGTGGTGTATTGAGTCATCTCACTCACTTCCCCTACACATCTGCAGCTGTTAACTTTGGCCGACCTGTGATGGTTGACATCTGATTGTAACCAGGATCTGACGGGTTCTATCTGTATTCGAATGTTGATAAACTGTCAAAGCGATGCAGGGATTTATCTCACTCACCACCGAATGTTCCTAATCTGTCGACCAGATGTAAACACGTGCAGCTGCAACCCCGACTGTTTTCTCTGGATTTGTTGAAACAACCTGTGGCCTCGAACATGCCGCTAATCAGAACGCCTTTTATTCTCATCACTGGTTAAATCACGTTGGTCTATTATGTGACATAGGCCCCCTCTTAAGAGAGTAGTCCATCTCACTCTTCTCCACCGTGAGTTTAATCCAGATGATTCATTCTTCTTCTTCAGGAGCTGGGTGTCTTGACAAGAAGTCCGCTCCAACATTTTCCTTCCCAGGAATGTACTCCACTGTGAAATTGTAAGGTTGAAGTAGCAACGACCACCGCATCAAACGCGCGTTGAGCTTCTGAGAAGTAGCCAGGAACATCAGGGGCTGATGATCCGACTGGACTCGAAACTTAACTCCATACAAATAGGGCTGGAATTTTTGCACTGCCCATACGAGAGACAAGCACTCTCTCTCGACGGTTGAATAATTCCTCTCCGCCTGGAGTAGTTTCTTGCTTGCGTATGCCACAGGTTTCAAAACCGAAGCATCGTCTTTTCCTTCCTGTAACAGAGCTGCCCCAATCCCAATCGCACTCGCATCCGTTCTCAACACAAATGGTTTGGAAAGGTCAGGGAGCTGTAATACAGGTTTGCTGACCAAGGCCTCCTTTAACTGACTATAGGCATTCTCACATTCTGGTGTCCAAATGATTTGGTCCGGGAATCCCTTTTTCAAGGTTTCCGTCAACGGAGCTCCCAGTTCAGTGAAATGTGGGATAAATTTGTGGTAGAACCCACACAACGAGAGAAAAGATCGCACATCCTTCTTCGTTTTTGGCCTTGGTGCATTTCTGATTTTCTCCAGGTTCTTCTCCTCTGGGACAATGTGTCCTGGAGTGATGGTGTGACCTAGAAATTCCAGAGTCTGGTAACCAATCATGCACTTGGTTGGACGAGCGGTAAGCCCTGCTTCCTTGAGTCTATTAAACACTCTCTCCAAGGATTGCAAGTGGTCATCCAAGCTGTCACTGGAAATCAGAATATCATCCATGAATGAGATGATGGACGGATCCTGTAAAGGATCAAGTAAAGTCCTCATCATGCGTGTAAACACACTAGGTGCATTGCTGAGTCCAAAGGGCATGACCTTGAATTCGTAATGTCCACTGGGTGTACTGAAAGCCAACAGTGGTCGAATCTCCGGTTTGACTGGTATCTGATAAGTACCCCCGACTCAGATCTACCTTTGAAAAGTACCGAGCCTTATGGAGCCTAGCGAATAACTGAGTTGGATTCGGCAAAGGTTCCACCTGAAATTGTGTATGACTGTTCAGAAGTCGGTAGTCTATACACAACCGGTGTTCTCCACTTGGTTTGCGTAACAAAACTACCCCCGCATTGTATGGGGATGTGGATGGTGCAATCACGTCATCCTCCAGCAGTTTCTGTATTTCCTCCTCCAGGGCCTTTTCTTTAGAGAATGGCACTGGGTAAACCTTTTGACGAACAGGCTCCTGCGTGGTCAAAGTCATCTCGAACTCCACCAACCTCGTTCGTCCTGGTTTATCAGTCAGTATCTCCTTATGAGACTTGAGAACCTGGGTTATCTTTTCCCTCTCCTGGGAGGTCAGATCAGGGTTCACTTGCACATCCCTATAGGTTTCCTGGTGTACCAAGGGATATTCCCTGCCCTCGTTGGTTCCCACTTCCGTCTCCACTGCAACTGCCATTGCCATGAGGTGAGCTGCCTTGTCTCCGGGTCTCTCTTCGTATTTCCGCAAGAGATTGATATGGAAAATCTTCGACTTTCCCCGGATCCGGATCTGATAGTTGGTTCTGGATATCACCCTTTCCACGGGAAATGGTCCTTGCCAACCTATCTCCAGTTTGTTGTTTCCCGTTGGGAGTAGCAACAAGACTTGGTCTCCCACCTCTAGAGATCTTTCTTTAGACCTACGGTTGTAGTAAGCCGCATGTCTTTTTCTGGCCTTTTTCAAGTTTTGATTCGCCAGAGTCCATCCCTTGTGGAGTTTTTCTTTCAGTTCCTCCACGTATTTATAGGAAGAGATCACTTCTTCTGACGTCCCCTCTTCAGTCCAACTCCTCAACATGGCTTCCAACGGTCCTTTGATTGGACGACCAAACAGCAACGTAGCGGGTGGTAGTCCTGTTGAGCCATGAGGAACTTCCCGATAGGCAAAGAGTGCTGCTGGGATATATTCATCCCACCTATCAGGTTTTTCCTGCGCTAGTTTCCTGAGCATTGTCATCAACGTGCCGTTGAAACGCTCTACTTGTCCATTGGCTTGAGGGTGGTAAGGGCTGGTATGTATATGGTTAGAGTGGAACACCCTAAATACCTCCTCCATGAGTTTTCCACAAAACTGGGACCCATTGTCCGTCAGAATTTGATCCGGAAAGCCTAATCTTGTAAAGGCCTCCATCAGTGCGTCCGCCACTCTTTTCGAGTCAATCGTGGTCAACGGTTGTGGCCTCACCCCACATTGTACAGCAATCCACCACTGTGAGTATATACATGTTCCTCTTCCTAGTCCTGGGAAGTGGACCCACGATATCGATGGCTACCCTCTCGAAAGGAGAGTTCATGATGGGCATCTCACCCAACACCACCGGTGCTGTCCAGTGTTTCGGTGCCACCCTCTGGCACTCAGGGCATGACTTCACATACCGACGCACATCATCTGTCATTCCCGGCCAATAGTAATGGCAGGAAATTCGCTGCATGGTGGCGGCAATACCCATGTGTCCACTAAAGGAGATGGTATGCCTCATATGAAGAATCTGGGACCGGGGAGCTTTCGGGACGACCAACTGACCGTATAGGTTGTCTCCCCTTCCTGCTCTCCTGTAGAGTATCCTATTCTTCATGTAGTACTGCCCCCGTCCTGGTGGATCAGCACTTTTCTGCAGCTTTTTGTAGCAAGGACGTAAAGTATCATCCTCACTCTGGGCAGTTCGTAGCTCCCCCGGCAATGGGTTAGTCACAATTGCTTCTGCCTCTTCCGTTCTCGTCTGAGAGCGAGTCTGCATTGCTCCCATATGGATTGGCTCCCTGGGCATTCCCAGAAAGACATACCGGCAACCTAGGATTACTGGAAAAATGGGATCGGTCAATACAGCGGCCTTGATGGTGCCGGTGACGTACCTTGACCGAATCTCCACATTAGCAATGGGCAACTTCATGGCTACAGCACTCTTCTGTGCAGGCTGTATCTCCCATGTCTCACCTGTGAATTGTTCTGGATGTACCAGATCCGCAGAAATCACGGCCTCCCCGTCCAGTCCTGTGTCGTACAAACACTCCACTTGACGACCGTTAACCTCTACCAATTCCACTACAGGTGGTTTTTCCTGGTCTGGAGTCTCTTCCCTCGGCCTCGACCTGTTCAGGTGGGCTCCACCTTAGGTTTCCCGGGGCACACGACGAATTTAGAGTCTCCTGACTTTCCCTTGCAGTCAATAGCATTGTGCGTGTTTGACTTGCATTGGTTGCACCATTTCCCTGTCCTAGATTTTCTAGTGCCGGACTTGAGTGAGCTCTCCTGGTGGCGAGCTTCCTTGTTGACCTTGGCATTTTCCGTGACAACCTCCTTGGAAGTCACTTGACATGCTGCGAAGTGAGGGCTCTTAGCCTTCGATTTGCAGTCCCTCGTATTGTGAGAGGGTGACTTACAAATTGAACACCACTTCTCCGACCACGGTCGTTTTGGTGTAGAGCTTGAAGTGCTCTTGCTTCCCTCCTTCTTCTTCTCTGAACTATCCTCTGATTTTTGCACATAAGGTTCCCACTTTTTGGTTCCTGAGTTTTTGGCTTTCTTCTTGTCATGTTTCTCCTGACTTTTGGTGTTGGTTGAAAGGTTGTCCCCTGCCTCCCCATGTACTTCGACGAACCGTTCTGCTAATTTAGTCACGAGGTCAATACGTTCCGCTCCTTGTTCTCCCAGGAACGTCCTGAGAGGTTTAGACATTTGCTTCTTCAGCTGGTCGACCACCATGAGCTCTTCCAGACTCTCATAGTCATGTGCGAACCCAGCCAAATCCATCCACTTATGGAGATACGATTTAGACGCAAACTGTAGGCGGCAAACAACTCCCCCGGTTCTCGTTTCGCTGCTCGAAATTTTTTCCGGTAGGTATGTGACGTAACCTCGAATCGTTTCAGCAGAGCCGTCTTTAACTCGTCATAATTGTTCTCATGTCCTGGCGGCAGGCGAGAATAAACCTCGTAGCCGGTCCCGCGTAATCCCTGGGATAGCTTGAGATTCCATTTGTTACGCTCCAGACCCATAGCAACAGACATTGCCTCGAAGCGTTGAAGGTACTGGTCAATCTTCTCTTTGTCCTCCTCGTAGACCGCTAAAGGAAACTTCATAGCATGGTAACCATGTCCACCTACTGGTGTTGAGCCTGGGATGGAGGAACCTCCAACTGCTCCCTCAGTTTCCCCATTAGATTGACTCTTCAACTCGAGTTCCCTCATCCGGTACTCGTGCTCCCTTTTCTGAGCTTCTTGTTCAGCTTCCAGTTTCTTAGCTGCTTGCTCAGCTTCAAATTTCCTCGCAGCTTGTTCTGCTTCCAATTTCCTAGCTTCTTGTTCCAACTCCATCCTTCTCAATTCCAACTCGGCCTTTCGATCTTCCCTTTCTGCTTGACGATACTCTCTCTCCAATTCCTGTATGTAATCCGTTAGAGCAGAACCCGACAATCCCATTTCTTCCCCCTTTGCCTTTAATTCTGCAGTGGTTAGTTTCGGAGTGGCCATTTTACAGAGAGGTAAGCCTAGCAGGTTGAGTACAATATAACTGCAAACTAATATACAGATATATGACCAAGTACCTATAAATCTAGATATTACCACACACAGCACATTCACTCAGTGACAAGAGTAGAATCAGGACCACAGACCTATGCAGACGTGTGAAGTGTGAACAGGTAAGATATTTGTCCTAACCCCTATCCACATTCACCCTAGCTGGATTCTCCAATAAGATATTTCCGTCTTATAACTAAGGATCCCGTGTCAAAAGACCCCGTTGTCAGAAGATCCCACTGTCAAAAGATCACGTTTACGAGAGATCCCGCTGTCCAAGGATCACGTTTACGAGAGATCCCGCTGTCCAAAGATCCCGTTTACGAGAGATCCCGCTGTCCAAGGATCCCGTTTACGAGAGATCCCGCTGTCCAAAGATCCCGTTTACGAGCCCCCAATAATGTCGTGTCTTCCTTTAAAGTGTCGTCCCTGGAGTGAGGGGAGTCAACACCCACATTATAATTTTTCTTTCCTATCCATATCCTGGAGAATCCACCAGCTTCCGTCCAACACACTCCATCAGCCCGTGGACACCTTTTCCTATCACTCTCTCACTGTCGTACTATGCCCCCTCTCATTCTTCCCCAACGCAACATATTCAACAACTCTTGCTTCTAAAAATTAATAAAGATTAATTTATTAAAAGAAAAGTGTAACGTATATGAGACGTGTATGCGAAGAAAATGTGTGTCGTGTATTCTAATGTAAATGTATAGGTCAGACCACAGAGTTCATGTTCAGAGTCCACTCATCATGGCAAGGATTACACGACATCACAAGAATCAGCACAATGGCCCTCACCGAAGTCGTGTCCTTCTCTCCAGACATGTCCTCCTCCAGGAGCTCTGATGACCATGAGATCTGAATCCCATTCAACTATATAATCCGTGGAAAAAATAATATTATTGTTCCTAACACAACTGTTCCTAATAGTTTATAGAAACTCAGACTTCATAATTCCTGCGCAGTGAAAAAAACATGGAACACTGTCCTATGGACATGACGTTTTGTCTTCTTGCGAAATGTTCTATAGTTCTCACTATTAAACAGTTATTGTCTATACTCCAATAGAGTCCTTTATTTTTGTTCTAGTCATAAGTGAACTGAATATCCATCACTACTGGTGTGTTAAAACTGGTATGACCTAAAACTCATTCGGTATTTATCCTGTGGGATACATATACCATTCAGCTCCACTGAGCAATGTTTATCAGCTTCTTCTAGCATAGACCCATTGATAAAGTTGCTGGCCAATCTTCCTGCGCCAAACTTTATCCGGGATCGGATTTTTCCTTGGTTCCGTGTTCTTCCTTCCAACCAGAGGGAACCTGTAAAATAAATCATACAACTGGTGATAGCCTCCCCGTCACTGATCTCTATTAGATGATCGTGGCCATTGGCCCTTGCTCAGCAAAATACAATGAACCCAACTCTGTCAGGGACAGATGAACTGAACACATAGGTTTTCATCAGGCCAAGACAAGAAGAAAAAAAAACAACCAACAGCGTGCGGAACCCCCCCCCCCCCCCCCCACCAGGGAGCACCCACTGGAAGATCCCAATTATCCCCCATTACTCAATTCTCAACTAGTAGAGCTTATCAACACTACACTAATCTATTTTCAACTAACAGAGCCAAGTATCACTTCCCTACTCTAGCTAGTTTTCCACTAACAGTGCTAATCATCACACTCTAGTTTTAACAAGGCTACAGCCTATATTAATTAGAACTAATTATAATAGGTTCTACCTTATACGGCACTGCAGTTTTTACTCAATCACATCTAAGTTTGCCATGACAGGCACGTGTAAAATAAATATAATATATCCCGCACACGTTAGATGTTCTTAACTCCCTAACCGCAGTGCCAAAGCACGTCTTCCTAGATCGACGTTTCGAGTTACACTCGTTGTCCCCAAATCTGGTTTTTGGCAACCGCCTAAAATTGGTCACGTGACGTTATTTTATATGTGCACACAGGTGTTATTTTGGGCCGATCATCCCTTGTCAGGAATCCATCTCCCCTGGCTTAGTCACTGTCAGAGTTGTCATCACTTGTTTTGACTCCCAAAACAATCCAGCGAGTTCCTGTACGATCCCAACAACGAGCTTCCACAACACCCCGCCAATCCGCGTGATGTCCGGAAACTCTAAATGACAGACGGGACTATTACATGTCCCTAGCTGGCAATTATACGTTGATCCGACCTGTTGATAAACTATCAAAGTGGTGTATTGAGTCATCTCACTCACTTCCCCTACACATCTGCAGCTGTTAACTTTGCCCGACCTGTGATGGTTGACATCTGATTGTAACCAGGATCTGACGGGTTATATATGTATTCGAATGTTGATAAACTGTCAAAGCGATGCAGGGATTTATCTCACTCACCACCGAATGTTCCTAATCTGTCAACCAGATGTAAACACGTGCAGCTGCAACCCCGACTGTTTTCTCTGGATTTGTTGAAACAACCTGTGGCCTCGAACATGCCGCTAATCAGAACACCTTTTATTTTCATTACTGGTTAAATCACGTTGGTCTATTATGTGGTATGACTGCTTCACTACAATGATGGATAGAGTGTTTACAGCTGGTAGAGAAATTTTGATACTAGGTAACTTCAACATAGATATTAGTACACCCAACCAGACATAATTAGTGACCATTACCTAGTATGTTGTACATGGTCAAAAATTAGGTTCAACACTCTAAAACATAAACATTTAAGTATCAAATTTAGAAATTGTAAAGCACTCAACCAAGAATTATTTTTGCAAAAACTAAAAAAATCACCAACTTCCTGACCCGGATGATGCATTAGTTTTCTGGACGAATAGTCTACAGTGTGTTCAATAAGCACGTGCCAGTGAAAGACGTTCGAGTCAAAAATCAACACAAATTCCCATGGGCAATTAGTGAAGTTCTGGAAACCATAAGAGAACGAGATAAAGCACACAAAAATAAAGACTTCATCAATTACCGCAGACTAAGGAATAAAGTTAAGTATGAAATTCATAGGAGTAAAAAAGATCATTAAAAAAATTTGATTGTAGATAATTCAAACAGCACAAATATATCGAAGGCTATTAACTTGCTAACCAATAACAAACGCCCTTCAGAATCAGCAATACCAAATTATATAAAATGTGATGATTTCACTTGTTTCTTTCAATCAGAAATAGAGAATCTAAAGTCTACGATACCAGACTCATCATGTAATTTAAGTTCACTGGCATAATTCTGTGAGGAGAAGTGCACCAGAAATATTCCCGCTGAGATTCCCTTAATGCCTGTTGCAAAAGTATATAAATATCTCTCAAACCTCAAAGCAACAAATTCACACGGCCTAGATGGTGTCAGTTATAGAATTCTTCACTGTGCTGCACCAGTCATTAGTACGTCATTAACGTTCATATATAACTAATGCCTGGCCAAAAATTACTTTCCATCTGCATTTAAAATTGCTAAAGTGTTTACTTTAGTTTACATCTACTTAACAATGGCTCAACTAATAATAGCGTTTTGGGTAATTATAGACCTATCTCCTTACTATCATTGCTATCAAAGCCCTCGAAAAACACATACATAAAATAACGTTACACCATTTAATTAATAACGATCTAATAATTGACAGTCAATCTGGGTTTCGACCTAAATATTCTTGCCATAGTGCTCTAACAGAAATGACAGATAACTGACACTTTAACATCAACAACGGAAACATTTGTTGAGCGGTGTATGTAGATTTTTAAAAAAGCTTTTGATATGGTAGATCATGATATTTTAATTAGAAAGTTAAAACAAATGAAGACAAGTGCCAGCATGGTGAACATAATTACGTCATTTCTACCCGGCAGACAACAAGTCCTTCAACAACTGTCTATCAAGACCCACACAGCTTAATATTGGTGTACCTCAGGGTTCAATACTAGGTCCGCTGTTTTTTGCAGTTTATATTGATGAATCACCGTCAGAAGCGAGCAAGAATAGGTTATACACCATACAGACCGAAGCTTTAGACACCATCCTTGGAACTGGAACAGCCAAAGAAGCCATGGAGGTAGCCCTGGGATAACTACCACTGAGTCAGAGGCATAAATAGCTGACATATAACTATTGAGTAAAGGTAGCACAAGACGAAGACCACCCAGCATACCAAACATTCAGTGAACCGCAGCAAATGGAGAGGCATGCCAGTAGTAAAACTGCAAAGACCGGCAGGATGGGAAGCAGCAGAGAAGATGAAGGAACTAATCAAGCAAGCAGAAACCCTGAAACAGACAAGACAGTACAAGCCAACAATTCCACCATGGGAGCTAACAGTCCCATTCACAGACATGGGCCTAGCAAAGACCATCACCAAGGACACAGAGGACACAGATGCAAGAGATGCGGCCAAGGCGTACATAGAAGAAATCAAATCAGTAAGGACAACATCCAAATATACACAGACGGATCAAAGAACGAACAGTTAGAAGTGGGGGGGGGGGGGGGGGGGGGCAGGAGTAGTGGTCCCATACAGGAAACTAAAGAAACATTTCAAACTAACAGACCAGACAGAAGTATGCACGGCCAAACTGGTAGCTATATTGAAAGGACTGGAGATTGCAACCGAGAATCCACCGATGAAACTCCGCATATTGACAGACTCCCTGTCCTCAGTACAAACGCTCGGGAACTTCACTAGAGGAAACAGACCCGACATAAAAGAGGCAATATTAGCGACAGTCACCAGCCTCACGTACATGGGGTGCCAAGTCACCATCAGATGGATACCAGCTCACAGGGGTATCCCTGGAAACGAACAAGCAGACAGAGAGGTGAAACGAGGACTAACCAGCAGTAATAAAATCAGCACGGGCCTTGGAAAAGTAGAAGGAAAGAGTATCATCAAAAACTACATACTCCAGGAATAGAGGAAACAGCGGAGAGACAGCGCTAGAGGCCGACATGCATACCAGGTACTGGGCAAGCCCAGCTACGACCACAAGCCAAGACCAACATGAAAGCACCAGCAAACAGACAGCTGTGGAAAAACAGACAGATGGAAAATCAGACATGGAAACTGGAAAGACGCAAGAGAAAACCCATTCTGCATAGCATGCCTAGAAGACAACACCACTGAACATTATTTACCAGCATGCGACGAATACAAAAGTGAGCGAAGGGATCTAAGAGATGACTTCGTCAAAACTAAAACTCCAATGACAATGACGGGGTGCTTACACATAAACAGCAAACCAGAAATACAGCGGCTGGTCAGACAGTTCATATGCAGAACAATGAAAGACATATACCTTTTCGTGTGGTGTGTGTGTGTTGTTTTTTTCTTTTAATTAAAAAATAAATGTATCTGTTTAGTGTCTGTTTGTACCTTTTCGTCTCTGTTCTGTGTTACCAACCCCAACTCCCCCCTTTTTTGGACATCCATCTATTTCACCGGTGATGGATGTCCTGGTTGTCCTGAGAGAGACAGTTGAGTGCGGCCAGGTGAGTGGCATGATGGTGGGTTGGCTTTTCCTGGAGGGCTCCTGAACAGGGCCGACAGGGAGATCAGGTCGTCTTGTTGTTGCACCAACCCGTACACCGATGATGAAAGCGAACGCAGGAGTACGGACGGATGACCGGGAGGACAACTTGAGACTGCATTTGAATTCTCTGCTTTTGCCTACATCGAGTCCTTATGAGGACTGGACATGACCGAGACCAGCACTTATTATGGCTAATAGAGAAAGAAACAAATAAATGAGAGACTGCAGAACCTAGTAGGTCCGACTAAAGACCGGCCTTTATCAGGACCAACATAAGACAACAAGGAAATTACCAGGCAGCAAAAAAACCAACCTTATCCGACAACCAATAAAACCAGTTCGAATTAGGACTAACATTCCACACTACTATGGATCTCAACTCTAACCAACGCTGAGGAAACAGGTTGAATGAGACCGAATTTGGAATTTTTGTTTTCTAAATGATAGATAAAAACAAAACTTCAGACACGTTCACAATAGCGTACAAGGGAAGCGGGAATTTTAATTTCTGGTGAGAGATTATCCTCTCATTTTGTTATTTCAATACGAAGTCTTGTGACAGAATTTCCTAGCTAAACTCAGATAATACCAACAAAAGTTTGATCCGTTTGTCTGTTGTTTGAGGCTTGCGTTAGAGTTTTGTTTCGCATTTTTTTCTCCTCCAAACTTCAAGCGTGTGGATTTTTTTGTTATTTATTGTTCCAGCTGTAGCCTTTACTATTCCACTCTGAACTTTGTTTTCTTCTTCTTTCATTCGCTACTCGGTTGTCTGATTTGTTGTACATGATAATTTTGAGACATCCAACATTATTCAAGCCACGTGAGTGTGTGGCCTATTCATGTACAGGAGATACATTTAGATTCATCCTGTATGAGGTCAACATGTTGGAGACTGACTACTTAGGAGAAATTCTTGAGAGCAAACAGTCTATTGATAGCATCCAAATTAACGTTGATTATTTGGATTAACACTCTGAATGCCTACCAAGATTGTGGTTAAACCACTTGGAGGGAGAAATGTCACCAGTTCACCTTATCTGCATGATGTCTGCTTGAGGACAGACGCGACTTAGGACACCTTTTTTTCAGACAGGTGCAGGAAAGGCTTTTGAATGTGTGACAGGCATGTATGACGGAAGTCCTTCTGACAAGACAGTATGAATGAAATAGAAAAGGAGAGTATAAGTGAGGTGAACTTATATGGGACAAACTCCATTACATAGGTGGAGGTGAATATGTATGTTTTGAACTATAGATGTTCTGAATGGTTCTATAAATATATACATATATATTTATTTAGCACTGATATATGGTTATGCATGTATATTGTCGTAAGTAAAGAATGACGTAGTGGTTATTTGTTCTTCTTTACTACTTTAGTGTCGTCCCTGGAGTGAGGGGAATCAACACCCACATTTATTTTAATTCAATATCACTATCCTGGAGATATCCAGCAGACTCCGTCCACAACACTCCCTCAGTCTGAAGACACCTTCTTCTCACTCTTACTCACCCCTGGATCATGCCCCCTCTCATTCTTCCCCAACATAACATACTTGACAACTCTAGCTTCAACAAATAAAAACAAGAAATTTATTAAAGCAAAGAGTATATGTAGGAGAAGTGTGTGTGTGTGTGTGTGTGTGTGTGTGTGTGTGTGTGTGTGTGTGTGTGTGTGTGTGTGTGTGTGTATAATGTGTAGAATGTGTGACGTATATTCTAAGGTGTATATAGACTCAGATCAGTGTTCAGGAGTATAGTCATTCTCATCACTGTGCTGAGAACACACTAGCACCATGTATTCCAGACAAACAACCTCACCGAGGTGATGCTTCTCCGGTCACGTGAAGAGTTTCTCCGCTATCTCTCGAGGCATCCAGATGTTTGGACATCCATGACAAACACTGTCTAATGAGAGTCTTCAATCTAATTCACACTATGAATTTCCTCTGTTATTAACTGTTTGTTACTCAGAGAATTCTAACACTATTGTCACTGTTACTTGGGAAATCTTAATTGATCTAGTGTCACTGGTTGTAAAGATTCCCCATATTAACACCACAATCTGAATGTTCCAGGTATTTCTATAACTTTATATAAATGTTCCTGGTATCAGTGTTGTATATATATATATATATATATATATATATATATATATATATATATATATATATATATATATATATATATATATATATATATATAATGTTCTGACTGTTCAGTGATACAACTATCACTTGCTAAACATAAGTATCATCAGCCTGTCCTGCTCAGCAGAAGCCAGGTTCCCGCAGAACAACTTGGGTATAAGCCCAATGTAGAGGCCTCTCAGCAACTTCTGTCTTCAAATCCTGAGCCATCATCTTTTAAACTGTGTTCTAGCTTCACTGTTGAATATCATAGCACACCTATGTGGAACCATATGCCTATTCCGGTTGCTGATTGAAACTATGCAATCACAGACTCGATCTATGTCCGCCGATAAATATCAACAATTTGACATTATAGTTTCTTTCATTGAACACAACTCGGAAACTGCACCGATCCTTCAAACTTCAGAAATCTTGGTCAACTAACTCCACTTGTTTACCGCAAACGGGTTTTATATAGGGCTTGAGTGACGTCACCAAATTGTCTAGACGCTGATCAGTCCAGAGTCTGGTTTTCTCCTCTTGTTTTAGACTAACTGGAGTCAATCCGCCGTCAAGTTTGCTTTCATCTGGGGAAATTCTTTGTCTCGTACAACAATAGTTATGTCTGTCTGCGAACCAGAGAATTCCCCACATCACAGAATCCTCTCCGCCGTCTGTCCAGACATTCCGTCTACACTTCAAAGGCAAACTACCGCCTTATAGACGGATGGCGCCATTGTTCGTCTCGAGCAACAATTTGTTAACAAAATGCCGACCGGTGTAGACATTGTAACGCGACCTATTTTGTTCCTCGAACAACCCACATCATACAGAAATGCCGACCGTAGGCAGACAGTTTGACGCGACGTATTTTTGTTCCTCCGTCTATACACATCAAAGGGTTGCCTGTTTATGCAGACGAATGTCTCCTTTTGTCATCGATCGAAACTAGCAAGTTTATTCTTTGTGACATATATTATGACTTGAATGTATGCTTATATGAATGTAGATACATATGTGTTTTGAGATGTGTAGACGTAGATACTACCCATCTCTGTTCGTTTCATTCCAGCTCTCTTAGGAGCCATGGACAGTAAACAACTCATATTAGGGAGTGACTGAGCCTAGTAAAGGGACCAACTGGAACTCATTCAAGCTGACAGTGAACTGTGTCTCACTGGGGGAAGCATGACCCATGTACCCTCTTAAGTTATGTATATTACATTATAATCATCATCATCATATTATCATCAATAATAGCAATAATAAATACAGTTGTTGTATTTTAATCTCAGATTGTCCGTATAAATTCTAAATGTCTATAAATGTTTGTGTAGCTTAAATAAGTACACCCATTGTTTAATCATTTAGTGGGGGTTCAAATACATATTCCGGGAGTAGATTATGTCAGGGAGGTATCTTGCCTATGCAGCCCATAAGTAACCAGATCAGTCTGCATAGCTTAACTCCTCCTTCTTACTCCTGGTGATACCAAGAACAGCTAAACCTATATATTTTTTGTTCAATGAGCCACTTCTTGACTGTTTTCTTGTGTATCCAGAGACGGTGTCTTTAATCAGCATAACAGACATTTTCTCCACGATTTTTTCTCTCTGGGATCTGGGATGGTAATTAGTCCCTTCTGACAGAGTTAAGGGATCTCAAACTGCACCCAGAACTAAACACCAGTAGGAGAAAATGATTTTGGCTGAGTGGTTGCCCACCCGGGAGCTACTTCAGCCAAATTGATGACACTGTGAATCCTGGACAATTAGTAATCAGGCAACAAAATATCACAAGAGGCCTTGGAGATGTGGTTTTATAGAAGAATGCTGAAAAGGTAGGTTCAGTCGCAAAGACAATTTATCACAAATATCAGAAAGAGGCAGTCATATATATTTGACTGTATTATGAGATGACAAAATCTGAAACATGTTTTGACAACTGGAAAGATTTATGGAAGGAGAGATGAGGAAGACAGTGAAAGAAAATTATTGACAGTCTTGTATCATGGCGCGAATAGGAGTCAACACATGAACTGATCCATGCCATCGGAGATTGCAATTTGTGGAGAAGCATGATCGAATAACCAGTCTTCATCAATATTGAGTTCTTGTTGTAAAATTTATTTTCAGAGACACATGTGCATTTAAGTTCATTTGTTAAGCATCCAAATTTTGCACCCATATGCTACCACAGAAAATATACATACTCTTTTTATTCTGGCTTTTGATGTTCACCCTGCATACATGCGAGAAGGAGGAAATCAACTTCTCCAGCTGGACATCAACGATGATAAAAAGTCACTGAATTATTTATAAATACCTGTGACTATTCAATATATACATACTCTCCTAGGCTTTCAAACTGTAACTATAAGTATAAGCTGTTTCAGAGATCCTCAAGATGGACATAGCTACATTTCCTAAACATTGCTACATTTACTTGTTTGATTATGAAAGCACAGACCAACATCCTCTTCTGCTTCTGATGCCTTTTACCCCCAATGGAGCATAGGCACTCAATAAACTCACGCTAAGACCTCCTATCTTTTCCCATTTCCTGCAGATCACTCCATGTCCTCCCTATATTATACAGCTCTGTCTGTAAATCTATTCTCCAAATGCTCTATGTCTTCATCTATTTCTTGTAAAAGGAGCCATGGTAGTGTAGCGGCAAGACACTCACCAGTCATGAGTTCCATCCACAATGGGGTGGATTAGAATATTGTGGCCTGGTGAAACCCACATTTCTTTATATACTCTTGTATGTGGTAACACACTGTCTCATATGTCATATTGATTTCCTGTGCAAAAATAGGATAACAATTCTCAATTTTTGTTCATTACCTCAAGTCCATGTTTTCCCATGATCTGTTTATAACCTGTGTTATTTAATCCTATATCTTGGCTTTTAGGTCTGTCACAAAATGAAACCGTGTGTTTATCCGGTTGATTATTACAGAGGATTTTCGGATTAAGCGGACGATCGACCAGCGACATCTATTTGTACTAACAGAGTAAACACAGTTGTACAGGTTACATCGTGTCAGCCTATATACACATTTGGTGGTGAGTGAGAATGAGTGGATACACCGAGTTGGCAGTTCATTAACAGTTGGAATCACATATATTGTCACCACGGAACAGAAGAGTGACAAGTTTGTCAACATTTGAATGCAGATGGAAGCCGTGAGATCACAGGGGCAGATGTAAAACGGAAGTACCTAGTACGGAAAACAGTGCATCTGTCAATTCTTGGTTTCCGGAACATCAAGATGATTGGCAGCTTGGTATCGAAACTCTTTGTTGGGAGTCTACAGAAACTAGCTGGCTTGTTTTGAGAATCTAGGCAATTACTGACAACTTTGACAGGATTTAAGCCAGGAAAATAGTTCTTGACAGGGGATGATTTGCCACTGTGCCACCTGTGTGGGGGAGTAAAGGATAACGTCACGTGGACAACTTTGGTAGTTTGCCATATAAACTCGAGTTGAGATCAACTAGGGTGGACTTGAATAATGCTCTAGACAGAGTGCAGGGCACTGCAGTGCCAGTGGAAATAATATCTACCGTGTGTTAATTAGTGACTTAATTTTACACGTGCCTATATGGCAGATGTAGATATGATTTATAGGACTGCAGTAGTGCCATTTAAGGTATAACCTATTATAATATATTCGTTATAATTACTTTAGGCAGTAGCCTTGTTAAACTATAGTGTGATGATTAGCACTGTTAGTGGAAACTAGTTAGAGTAGAATAGTGATATTAACTCTGCTAGTTAAGAATAGATTAGTGAAGTGTTGATAAGCTTTACTAGTTGAGAATTGAGCAATGAGGGATAATTGGGATCTTCCCGTAGGTGTCCCTGGTGGGCGGGGTTCCGCATTCTGTTTGCTGATTTTTTCTTTGTCATAGCCTGATTCGGCTCTAGGTGGGTAGCTAATCTGCTCTATGACTAAGTCTAGTTAGCTAAAGATCATTAAGCAAGGTGATAGGCTTACACTCAGCCGAAAGGATCAGTGACTAGTACTATCACCAGATGTGTTGTTTCTATCCTAGGTTCCCTACCAGATCCAAGGAAACTCTACAAGTTTTGGGGAAGAATTAAAACACCCATTCGGAAGAACACCAGTTCAACAATCAATAAAGTTGCATACAGAAACGTAACTTACGCTAGAAGGAAATTGATTCATCAAAGAGAGTGATGCATACTGATGCACCACACAGCATCAGACAGTAGTAACGAACCGAGAACCGGCTAAGAGTACCTAGTGTTAGTACAGTAACAATTAACATTAGTAATTAGCACTTATGGACTGAATGGTTCGATGTGCAACGAGGATGATCTGTCGACTAACTAACTAACTAACTAACTGCGTACACACTACAAAAGACTTGTGCAGTTTGTTTAGGAACATTAGGAACGGACATTGTGTAGAGTGCAACCGGTCCATGATTAACTGTTAATACCACCGGTGTCTATTTCGGATGTTCATGAAATTGGATTACCAGAGGTCTACAGAGGCAAAGCATTATCCGGCAAGATGGTTCCGGCAACGGGTGAGACGTACTTGTTCTGATGTAACGTGCTGTGGTCTATCTTTGCTGTGATCAGCTGACTGAGTTGATGTCTGAGAGACAGAGTCTACACACTTTATAGAACACGTCACACATTTTCTTCGCATACACGTCTCATACACGTTACACTTTTATTTTAATAAATTAATCTTTATTAATTTCTAGAAGCAAGAGTTGTTGAGTATGTTGCGTTGGGGAAGTATGAGAAGGGGGCATAGTACGACAGTGTGAGAGTGATAGGAAAAGGTGTCCATAGGCTGATGGAGTGTGTTGGACGGAAGCTGGTGGATTCTCCAGAATATTGAGGGGGGAAAAAAATAATATTATAATGTGGGTGTCGGATCTCCTCACTCCAGGGACGACACTTTAAAGGAGGACACGACATTATTGGGGGCTCGTAAACGTGATATTTGGACAGTGGGATCTCTCGTAAACGGGATCTTTGGACAGCGGGATCTATCGTAAACGTGATCTTTGGACAACGAGATCTCTCGTAAACGGGATCCTTGGACAGCGGGATCTCCCGTAAACGGAATCCTTGGACAGCGAGATCTCCTGCAAGCAGGAACGTTTGACAGGGGGATCTTCTGACAACGGGGTCCTTTGACACGGGATCCTTAGTTATAGGAGGGAGATATCAGTTTGGAGAATCCAGCTAGAGTGAATGTGGATAGGGGTTAGGACTAATATCTTACCTGTTCACACTTCACATGTCTGCATAAGTCTGTGGTCCTGATTCTACTCTTGTCACTGAGTGAATGTACTGTGTGTGGTAATATCTAGATTTATAGTACTTGTTCATATATCGGTATAGTAATTTGCAGTTATATTGTACTAGACCTGCTAGCTTACCTCTCTGTATAATGGCCACCCTTAAACTTAGCACGTTAGAATTAAAGGCAAGGGGGGAAGAAATGGGATTGGCTGGGTCTTCTCTAACGGATTACATACAGGAAGTGGAGAGAGAATATCGTCAAGCGGAACGGGAAGAGCGAAAGGCCGAGTTGGAATTGAGAAGGGAAGCTGAGCAAGCAGCTAGGAAATTTGAAGCTGAACAAGCAGCTAGGAAATTAGAAGCTGAACAGGAAGCACAGAAAAGGGAGCACGAGTACCGGATGAGGGAACTCGAGTTGAAGAGTCAATCTAATGGAGAAACTGAGGGAGCAGTTGGAGGTTCCTCCATCCCAGGATCAACACCAGTAGGTGGACATGGGTACCATGCTATGAAGTTTCCTTTAGCGGTCTACGAGGAGGACAAAGAGAAGATTGACCAATACCTTCAACGCTTCGAGGCTATGTCAGTTGCTATGGGTCTGGAGCGTAACAAATGGAATCTTAAGCTATCCCAGGGATTACGCGGGACGGGATATGAGGTTTATACTCGCCTGCCACCAGGACATGAGAACAATTATGATGAGTTAAAGACGGCTCTGCTGAAACGATTCGAAGTTACGTCACATACCTACCGGAAAAAATTTCGAGCAGCAAAACGAGAACCGGGGGAGTTGTTTGCCGCCTACAGTTTGCGTCTAAAATCTTATCTCCATAAGTGGATGGATTTGGCTGGGTTCGCACATGACTATGAGAGTCTGGAAGAGCTCATGGTGGTCGACCAGCTGAAGAAGCAAATGTCTAAACCTCTCAGGACGTTCCTGGGAGAACAAGGAGCGGAACGTATTGACCTCGTGAATAAATTAGCAGAACGGTTCGTCGAGGTACATGGGGAGGCAGGGGAAAACCTTTCAACCAACACCAAAAGTCAAGAGAAACATGACAAGAAGAAAGCCAGAAACTCAGGAACAAAAAAGTGGGAACCTTATGTGCAAAAATCAGAGGATAGTTCAGAGAAGAAGAAGGAGGGAAGCAAGAGCACTTCAAGCTCTACACCTAAACGACCGTGGTCGGAGAAGTGGTGTTCAATTTGTAAGTCACCCTCTCTCAATACGAGGGACTGCAAATCGAAGGCTAAGAACCCTCACTTTGCAGCATGTCAAGTGACTTCCAAGGAGGTTGTCACGGAAAATGCCAAGGTCAACAAGGAAGCTCGCCACCAGGAGAGCTCATTCAAGTCCGACAATAGAAAATCTAGGACAGGGAAATGGTGCAACCAATGCAAGTCAAACACGCACAATGCTATTGACTGCAGGGGAAAGTCAGGAGACACTCAATTCGTCGTGTGCTCAGGGAAACCTAAGGTGGAGCCCACCGAACAGGTCGAGGCCGAGGAAGAGACTCCAGACCAGGAAAAACCACCTGTAGTGGAATTGGTAGAGGTTAACGGTCGTCAAGTGGAGTGTTTATACGACACAGGACTGGACGGGGAGGCCGTGATTTCTGCGGATCTGGTACATCCAGAACAATTCACAGGTGAAACCATGGAGATACAGCCTGCACAGAAGAGTGCTGTAACCATGAAGTTGCCCATTGCTAATGTGGAGATTCGGTCACGGTACGTCACCGGCACCATCAAGGCCGCTGTATTGACCGATCCCATTTTTCCAGTCATCCTAGGTTGCCGGTATGTCTTTCTGGGAATGCCCAGGGAGCCAATTCATATGGGAGCAATGCAGACTCGCTCTCAGACGAAAACGGAAGAGGCAGACGCAATTGTGACTAGCCCAATGCCGGGGGAGCTACGAACTGCCCAGAGTGAGGATGATACTTTACGTCCTTGCTACAAAAAGCTGCAGAAAAGTGCTGATCCACCAGGACGGGGGCAGTACTACATGAAGAATAGGATACTCTACAGGAGAGCAGGAAGGGGAGACAACCTATACGGTCAGTTGGTCGTCCGAAAGCTCATCGGTCCCAGATTCTTCATATGGGGCATACCATCTCCTTTAGTGGACACATGGGTATTGCCGCCACCATGCAGCGGATTTCCTGCCACTACTATTGGCCGGGAATGACAGATGATGTGCGTCGGTATGTGAAGTCATGCCCTGAGTGCCAGAGGGTGGCACCGAAACACTGGACAGCACCGGTGATGTTGGGTGAGATGCCCATCATGAACTCTCCTTTCGAGAGGGTAGCCATCGATATCGTGGGTCAACTTCCCAGGACTAGGAAGAGGAACATGTATATACTCACAATGGTGGATTGCTGTACAATGTGGGGTGAAGCCATACCGTTGACCACGATTGACTCGAAAAGAGTGGCGGACGCACTGATGGAGGCCTTTACCAGATTAGGCTTTCCGGATCAAATTCTGACGGATAATGGATCTCAGTTTTGTGGAAAACTCATGGAGGAGGTATTTAGGGTGTTTCACTCTAACCACATACATACCAGCCCTTACCACCCTCAAGCCAATGGACAAGTAGAGCGTTTCAACGGCACGTTGATGACAATGCTCAGGAAACTAGCGCAGGAAAAACCTGATAGGTGGGATGAATATATCCCAGCAGCACTCTTTGCCTATCGGGAAGTTCCTCATGGCTCAACATGACTACCACCCGCTACGTTGCTGTTTGGTCGTCCAATCAAAGGACCGTTGGAAGCCATGTTGAGGAGTTGGACTGAAGAGGGGACGTCAGAAGAAGTGATCTCATCCTATCAATACGTGGAGGAACTGAAAGAAAAACTCCACAAGGGATGGACTCTGGCAAATCAAAACTTGAAAAAGGCCAGGAAAAGACATGCGGCTTACTACAACCGTAGGTCTAAAGAAAGATCTCTAGAGGTAGGAGATAAAGTCTTGTTGTTACTCCCAACGGAAATCTACAAACTGGAGATAGGTTGGCAAGGACCATTTCCCGTGGAAAGGGTGATATCCAGAACCAACTATCAGATCCGGATCCGGGGAAAGTCGAAGATTTTCCATATCAATCTCTTGCGGAAATACGAAGAGAGACCCGGAGACAAGGCAGCGCACCTCATGGCAATGGCTGTTGCAGTGGAGACAGAAGTGGGAACCAGCGAGGGCAGGGAATATCCCCTGGTACACCAGGAAACCTATAGGGATGTACAAGTGAACCCTGATCTGACCTCACAGGAGAGGGAAAAGATAACCCAGGTTCTCAAGTCTCATAAGGAGATACTGACTGATAAACCAGGACGAACGAGGTTGGTTGAGTTCGAGATGACTTTGACCACACAGGAGCCTGTTCGCCAAAAGGTTTACCCAGTGCCATTCTCTAAAGAAAAGGCCCTGGAGGAGGAAATAAAAAAACTGCTGGAGGATGACGTGATTGCACCATCCACATCCCCATACAATGCGGGGGTAGTTTTGTTACGCAAACCAAGTGGAGAACACAGGTTGTGTATAGATTACCGACTGCTGAACAGTCATACACAGTTTCAGGTGGAACCTTTGCCGAATCCAACTCAGTTATTCGCTAGGCTCCATAAGGCTCGGTACTTTTCAAAGGTGGATCTGAGTCGGGGGTACTATCAGATACCAGTCAAACCGGAGATTCGACCACTGTTAGCTTTCAGTACACCCAGTGGACACTACGAATTCAAGGTCATGCCCTTTGGACTCAGCAATGCACCTAGTGTGTTTACACGCATGATGAGGACTTTACTTGATCCTTTACAGGATCCGTCCATCATCTCATTCATGGATGATATTCTGATTTCCAGTGACAGCTTGGATGACCACTTACAATCCTTGGAGAGAGTGTTTAATAGACTCAAGGAAGCAGGGCTTACTGCTCGTCCAACCCAGTGCATGATTGGTTACCAAACTCTGGAATTTCTAGGTCACACCATCACTCCAGGACACATTGTTCCAGAAGAGAAGAACCTGGAGAAAATCAGAAATGCACCAAGGCCAAAAACGAAGAAGGATGTGCGATCTTTTCTCTCGTTGTGTGGGTTCTACCACAAATTTATCCCACATTTCACTGAACTGGGAGCTCCGTTGACGGAAACCTTGAAAAAGGGATTCCCAGACCAAATCATTTGGACACCAGATTGTGAGAATGCAAGGAGGCCTTGGTCAGCAAACCAGTATTACAGCTCCCTGACCTTTCCAAACCATTTGTGTTGAGAACGGATGCAAGTGCGATTGGAATTGGAGCCGCTTTGTTACAGGAAGGAAAAGACGATGCTTCGGTTTTGAAACCTGTGGCATACGCAAGTAAGAAACTTCTACAGGCGGAGAGGAATTATTCAACCGTCGAGAGAGAATGCTTGTCCCTCGTATGGGCAGTGCAAAAATTTCAGCCATATTTGTATGGAGTTAAGTTTCGGGTCCAGTCAGATCATCAGCCCCTGATGTTCCTGGCTACTTCTCAGAAGCTCAACGCACGTTTGATGCGGTGGTCGTTGTTACTTCAACCGTATAATTTCACAGTAGAGTACATTCCTGAGAAGGAAAATGTTGGAGCGGATTTCTTGTCAAGACACCCAGCTCCTGAAGAAGAAGAATGAATCATCTGGATTAAACTCACGGTGGAGAAGAGTGAGATGGACTACTCTCTTAGGAGGGGGCCTATGTCACAAAATGAAACCGTGTGTTTATCCGGTTGATTATTACAGAGGATTTTCGGATTAAGCGGACGATCGACCAGCGACATCTATTTGTACTAACAGAGTAAACACAGTTGTACAGATTACATCGTGTCAGCCTATATACACATTTGGTGGTGAGTGAGAATGAGTGGATACACCGAGTTGGCAGTTCATTAACAGTTGGAATCACATATATTGTCACCACGGAACAGAAGAGTGACAAGTTTGTCAACATTTGAATGCAGATGGAAGCCGTGAGATCACAGGGGCAGATGTAAAACGGAAGTACCTAGTATGGAAAACAGTGCATCTGTCAATTCTTGGTTTCCGGAACATCAAGATGATTGGCAGCTTGGTATCGAAACTCTTTGTTGGGAGTTTACAGAAACTAGCTGGCTTGTTTTGAGAATCTAGACAATTACTGACAACTTTGACAGGATTTAAGCCAGGAAAATAGTTCTTGACAGGGGATGATTTGCCACTGTGCCACCTGTGTGGGGGAGTAAAGGATAACGTCACGTGGACAACTTTGGTAGTTTGCCATATAAACTCGAGTTGAGATCAACTAGGGTGGACTTGAATAATGCTCTAGACAGAGTGCAGGGCACTGCAGTGCCAGTGGAAATAATATCTACCGTGTGTTAATTAGTGACTTAATTTTACACGTGCCTATATGGCAGATGTAGATATGATTTATAGGACTGCAGTAGTGCCATTTAAGGTATAACCTATTATAATATATTCGTTATAATTACTTTAGGCAGTAGCCTTGTTAAACTATAGTGTGATGATTAGCACTGTTAGTGGAAACTAGTTAGAGTAGAATAGTGATATTAACTCTGCTAGTTAAGAATAGATTAGTGAAGTGTTGATAAGCTTTACTAGTTGAGAATTGAGCAATGAGGGATAATTGGGATCTTCCCGTAGGTGTCCCTGGTGGGCGGGGTTCCGCATTCTGTTTGCTGATTTTTTCTTTGTCATAGCCTGATTCGGCTCTAGGTGGGTAGCTAATCTGCTCTATGACTAAGTCTAGTTAGCTAAAGATCATTAAGCAAGGTGATAGGCTTACACTCAGCCGAAAGGATCAGTGACTAGTACTATCACCAGATGTGTTGTTTCTATCCTAGGTTCCCTACCAGATCCAAGGAAACTCTACAAGTTTTGGGGAAGAATTAAAAAACCCATTCGGAAGAACACCAGTTCAACAATCAATAAAGTTGCATACAGAAACGTAACTTACGCTAGAAGGAAATTGATTCATCAAAGAGAGTGATGCATACTGATGCACCACACAGCATCAGACAGTAGTAACGAACCGAGAACCGGCTAAGAGTACCTAGTGTTAGTACAGTAACAATTAACATTAGTAATTAGCACTTATGGACTGAATGGTTCGATGTGCAACGAGGATGATCTGTCGACTAACTAACTAACTAACTAACTGCGTACACACTACAAAAGACTGGTGCAGTTTGTTTAGGAACATTAGGAACGGACATTGTGTAGAGTGCAACCGGTCCATGATTAACTGTTAATACCACCGGTGTCTATTTCGGATGTTCATGAAATTGGATTACCAGAGGTCTACAGAGGCAAAGCATTATCCGGCAAGATGGTTCCGGCAACGGGTGAGACGTACTTGTTCTGATGTAACGTGCTGTGGTCTATCTTTGCTGTGATCAGCTGACTGAGTTGATGTCTGAGAGACAGAGTCTACACACTTTATAGAACACGTCACACATTTTCTTCGCATACACGTCTCATACACGTTACACTTTTATTTTAATAAATTAATCTTTATTAATTTCTAGAAGCAAGAGTTGTTGAGTATGTTGCGTTGGGGAAGTATGAGAAGGGGGCATAGTACGACAGTGTGAGAGTGATAGGAAAAGGTGTCCATAGGCTGATGGAGTGTGTTGGACGGAAGCTGGTGGATTCTCCAGAATATTGAGGGGGGAAAAAAATAATATTATCATGTGGGTGTCGGATCTCCTCACTCCAGGGACGACACTTTAAAGGAGGACACGACAAGGTCACCCATCAACATTTTCAAACTGCTATTTCTGTGATAACCTACAGTATTTTAAAGTTTCATATTAAAATATATCTCATTAACTTATTTGTCCTTGTTCATGATTGGCTGGATTTTACTGTGCACAGATGTGCTCTCAATATCATGATTATTTGATGGTTTTGTGTGTCCGCTCAATTCGAACTCAAGTGTAGTGCATCCACATAATACTACTTCTAGTGTACTGGACTGATTTTTGTGAGTGGATTAGCTTACCCTATTACCAGTGTCCACCATCATCAGGTGGACCCACATTCCAAATTTGGAGGTACTTGTAATTTATGTCCACAAGTCAAGGACGAGAAATCAACAGTCAACAGTATAGAGGTTTAACCCACTACCTCAGCATCAACACACTGGAAGTTTAAGAAGGAGGGCCCTTGTCCATTCAGCCATGTTGACGACTATCATGATAATTTGTACAGTCTTAACTAAGAGACAACTTACATCTGCAAATATGAGCTGATCCTTGTTCTGCACGCACCCCCAAGATGCTATTCCAATTGTTATCACCCTTCCCTTGGAAGTCAAACCAAAGTCTCTGACTGCCTCACCTACCAACTTCATCACACCTGCATTGGTTCCACCGGTCACAATCCAGGCACCTGCAACAGGTTTCACCACCATCAGAATTAGGTCAAGAATTTCTGCATAATTTTTTGTTGTTGCATATCCCTTACAGGATGTTGCAGTCAACATCAGCATTTTTCAGCTGCTGTTGATGTACTAGGCAAGATTACGCTCAATTGTTTGCCATTGCTTTTTGAGCGACTGGCTCACATACCCCTAAGTTACCAACGTGGCGAGAACCGCTACAAATTCTCGTGCAGGTTACGTTACTCACGAGAATATACGGGATTACAGAGAAAGACGTTAACCTCTAGGCTAGGGAGTCCGGCCTGCATTATTTACAGTGGTTAAATCAATTGTACTTGCTCAGCTAAAAATATCATTAAGGATATCTTCTCACCTGTACTAACACTCAACACACAAACATTCTCACTTGTACTAACATGCAACACACAAACATTCTCACCTGTTTTAACACTCAACACAAACATTATCACCTGTAAAAACACTAACCACAAACATTCTCACCTGTACTAATACTCTACACAAAAATATTCTCATCTGTACTAACACTCAACACACACACATTCTCACATTTACTGACGCTCACCACACAAACATTATCACCTGTACTAACACTAACCACAAACATTCTCATCTGTTCTAACACTCTACAGACAAACATGCAGATCTGTTCAAATACTCAACACACAAACATACTCACCTGTTGCAGCACTCTATATACAAACATTCTCACCTGCACTAACACTCAACACACAAACATTATCACCTGTACTAACACTCACCTCACAAAGATTCCCACCTGTACTAACATTAACCACAAATATGCTGACTTGTACTAACACTCAACACAAACTTTCTCAGTGGTACTTACAATCAACACACAAATATTCTCAGTGGTACTTACAATCAACACACAAAAATTCTCAGTGGTACTTACAATCAACACACAAATATTCTCAACTGTACTAACATTTACATCAAACATGCTGACCTGTACTAACACACAACACACAAACATTCTCAACTGTAATAACACTCAACACACAAAGGTAAAGCTGGGGCGACCATCCCCAACCCAGCACGTCCACAGGTGGCGGATCGTGGAACGGCCTCTAGATATAGAAGTTAGCTGTGAATACCCAATAAGCAGCCGCAGACCAACTGGCGGTGGGCACAGAGGGCGAGGCGGGATCTCAGGGTGGGATCTGAGTTCCATAGAAAATACCTCATATGCTCGGAGACGTGCTTGCCAAGCGAGTCAGGGGCGCTCTAATCCCACCCCCGGGTAGGTGGAACCCGTTAGCTTTGGACAGCAGTCCATCTAGGAGACGGAAAACTCCAAATATAAACCCCCAAGTTCAAGGTGGACCAGAGTGCTGAGGAATTGGATGGCAGCGGGTAAGCTGGTCATGAACGTTGGACGTCTGGTAGGCATGTGGGGCGGCACCAGGTGTATGGACTCCTGCAGGACATCCCCTGCCTCTTCCCTAGCAAACAGGCAATGCTAGGGTGACCGGTTACTTCCTGCAATATCCAAACTTTGATTATGGAATTAATTAAACACAGGAATCGTCGCTGGAGCTACGGAGCTTGTGCTCTGCGCTTGACACATCTATCAGAGGCTAGCAAAGAAAGAGAGAGGAGGAGAAGGCGAGGAAATGGTGTGAGAAGAAGGCATAGAAATAGGAGGGCAGGCGCCAGGAGAACAAGACAAAAAGTGGAGAGACTAGGTTTCAACCATATAAGAGTGGGATACTGGAATTGTCGTAGTGCCAGGCAGAGAGGTCCTGTATTGGAGAGGCTAATATATGATTTTGATGTCCTCATGCTCCAGGAGCTAAATACAAACTAATACCATTGCCCTGGGTACGCCAGTTATATAAACCCTACTGGGCAGAAGAGACATGGACAAGGTCTGCTGGTGAAGGAAGGAGTGAAGCATGTTGTACTTGACTTGAGCCAGTGGAATCACAGCGCAAGCGAGGTCCAGGGTATACAAGTGGAGATTGGTGGCTTAAGTTGGAACATCATAAATGTATATGCCACAGTGGACTGTTTTGTCAGAAAGGAACACTGGGACTGGCTTAAGGAATTGGAGGAATTACCAGGTGATAGGCTACTTATATGTGGAGACTTCAAAGCGAGGAACAGAGATTGGGGCAGTAGTGGAGAAAACCGGCAGGGAATTGTCCTTTCTGATGTCATGGTGGACTCTGATGTGGTCTGCATAAATGATGGTAGGCCGACAAGAATGGCAATGAGGCCTGGCGATGCAGATACAGCTATTGACTTGGCACTTGTCTCCCAGTCATCAGTCCTTGACGTAAAGTGGACTGTTTTGAATGATCATGGGAGTGATCACATGCCATGCTCAGTCCTGATCTCTAAATCCAGGAAAGTTAAGTCTGGGAGAGCGCGCAAGACCTTCCGGTATGAGTGGACCGATAGCCTTCTTGGACGCCTCAGAATGCTGGACCCCAGAAGTAGACCATGCTTGGAAAGCAAAGAGAGCTGCAGTGAAGCAGCTAAAGAAAGTGTGACAGACACCCCGAAGTTTACGAGAGGAAGTTGATGCAGCGGAAAATGTCAAGAAAGACAAGGTGGAGGTTTTCAAGCGCTGTGCTGCAGAGGCCAAAAACGCAAAAAGGGAATGTTTCATGAAGGAGATTGGAGGTGATAAAACACTGCGAAAATTATGGAAACTGCACAGACATATGCAAAGGAAAGATCGGCCTATGACAATGGGAACAATTTATAGAGATGATGGTGTGCGCGTGACAACAGACAAAGAGAAAGGGGAGGCGTTTCTCCAGAGATTTTTAGAGCAGACCAATCATAATGATGCGGACACCAGGGATGCAGTTAGAGAGGAGTTATCAAGCACCATGAAGAATATGCATTATGAAGACATCAAACGGGTTGAAGATGTTAAACATATTTTGAAAAAGGCAAAAGACACGGCACCAGGGACCGATGGGGTTAGGTATGGCCACATGAAGGCTTTGGGTGATGCAGACCTGAAGGAGATGACAAACTGCTTTAACCAGAGCATTAGGACAGCATCAGTACCACAGGACTGGGTGCACAGCTATCTCATCCCTCTCCCAAAACCATTCAAGGATCATTCAAAGCTTTGCGGTTTTAGGATCATCACCCTTCAAAATACATTTGGGAAGGTTCTAGTGAAGATAGTCGCTGTCAAGCTGCAAGAGTTTTAGTAAATGGGGAAGCTGCTTCCAAGAGGCCTGGGGAGCTATAGGCCAGGAAAAGATACCTGGTCAAATGCAGCCACTTTTGCCTTTGACATTTATGAGGGATTCCAAAGTAGACAGGAAACGATGGCGGCAACGCTTGATCTCGAGGATGTGTACAATAGAGTTCAATATGATATTTTGATGACCGCACAGATGGAGAAGGGGGTCAATTCCTGGTTGGTGAACTGGATAGCAGCCATCCTGCATTCTCGTTGGGTTGCTCTCCGTCTGGGCGCATGGACCTCAGAGCCACATATTTTAACTCCGGGACTGCCACAGGGATCTGCAATCTCGCTGGTGCTCTTCAACGTGTATATAAGCAAGATTGCAAACCTAGAAGCACCAGGGGCTAGAAGGATACTACCATTTGCAGATGAAGTTCTTGCATATAGGCAGGAGAGAGATAGGGAGCAGACAGCCCAGGAGTTACAGGCGACAGTAGACAAAGTGATTGACTGGTGCACTGAAATGAGTGCTGTCATCCACCCGGAAACCCCTCTGCTATGTGTCCACCGTGACGAGGTAGAGGGGCTTGCGCGTCCCAATGACCCCAAGAGCTATGCCGACGGTAGCACAGCTACTGGTAGGGCCACCCATGTCGGACAGGTCAAGGGAGAGGGACCAAACGAAGAGACACACAAACCTGCTGCCTTGTAGGTAGACTGGGGACAGTCAAAGGCTAGGGAAAGCACCCCGAATACATGCTTGTCGAAATCGGATGTACTGAGCCACAGGCTTGACAAAGCAGTGCAACGTAAAACCTGCTGCCTTGTAGGTAGACTGGGGACAGTCAAAGGCTAGGGAAAGCATCCCGAATAAATGCTTGTCGAAATCGGATGTACTGAGCCACAGGCTTGACAAAGCAGTGCAACGTAACTTAATTCATGTCACAAATCAAAATTAATCGTTATGGTGCTAATCCCGTGAAGTCCCATCAGGCGGCGATAGTGCCGGGCCCCCTGCCTCGAGGGGGTCCACCCATGACTACTGGTGGTCACCTTCCCCTGTGCTGTGGAGTCAAGGCACAGAGGAGTAGGTTAAGAGCTATTGACCAAATACCCCGGACACTCAACATACTACAGTGGAATGCCGAAGGAGTTTACAAGAAGAAAGACTCCCTAACACAGCGTCTTCATAAAGATAGAATAGATGTGGCATGCATTCAAGAGACACACCTCAACGCCAATCACAAATTCTCAGTCAGAGGATATCAGGCCACACGTTTCGACCGCGAAGGACACAAAGGAGGAGTTCTAATACTTACACGAAATACAATACCTTGCAGCGAAGTATCTGTGATCTCTGACAACCAAACGGAAATTATAGGTGTTGATATAATGATAAAGGACGTGAAAATAAGAATCTACAATCTGTATAGCCCAGCAGATAAGGACCTTACACTCTCAAACATGAAAATAACTGACACAAACTGCATTATTGTCGGAGACTTTAATAGCCGTTCAGAAAGATGGGGATACCCAGATACTGACAAAAGAGGAGATGAATTGGAGGACTGGGAAATAGACTCAAATCTCCATCTACAACAAAGCGGATGACACACCGAGCTTCTACTCCAGAAGATGGCTTACCACTTCTACTCCAGACTTAGCTTTCTGCACAGGAGACATCCTCAACAAAATCGATCGCCATGTGCTGGACCAATTAGCAGGTAGTGACTACAGACCAATCAAGCTTGTAATGAATATGGAGTATGTTCCACAGGAGCAAAAGCCCTTGCCCCGCTGGAATTACAAACGAGCAGATTGGGACAGATTTGCCATACTAACAGACAAATATTGTGAAAACATAAATACACGATATGGCAACATAAAGCAAATGGTGGAAAGTCTAAACAGAGCGATAATACAGGCAGCCACTGAGTCTATTCCAAGAGAAGCGAGGAAAAATTACATACCATACTGGACTGAAGAACTACAAAGTTTGGAGGACAAAGTTGAAGATGCCAGGAAGACAGCAGAGAGAGAACAAACAATTGAAGTGAACATCTCTCTCAAAGCCATCTCAGCAAAATATAAAAGAACAGTAAATCAAACAACAAGAGATTGTTGGAGGGATAAAACAGAAAACCTGAATTTTGACAGGGATGGAAACAAACTATGGAAACTAGTGAAAGCCATGAACAATGAAGGACCTAGAAACAAACAAATAACAATTAAACAAGGAAATGCCTTGCTTACAGGAAAAAAGGCTGCAAATGCACTAATGGAACACTATGCAAATGCAAACCACATTGATATTACAACCGAACAGAAGAAAGCAATCAAAGACAAACAGATACATCATAGAAATACAGAGACAGCAGCAGAATATATGATGGCAAATCTAACAATGGAAGAAATGGAACAGGCAATGAATACCCTAAAAAAGAAGAAATCACCAGGAAAGGATGGAATCACAAATGAAATGCTAATAGGACTAGGCACCAAGGCAAAGAAGAAACTACTAGCAGTCCTAAATAACAGCTGGAAGAGAGGAATAGTCCCACAGGCATGGAAGGAAGCTATACTAAGTACCAGTCCCAAAGAAAGGAAAAGACCTGGAAGAACCAAATGGCTATCGATCTATCAGTCTACTTAGCTGTGTAGGAAAATTAATGGAACGCATTATCAATGGCAGGCTAACATGGCATCTGGAAGAAAACAAACTCTTAACACCACACCAAGCAGGATTCAGAAAGTACAGATCCACTGAAGATCAAATAACCTATATAGCTCAGGAAATAGAGGATGCCTTCCAAGAGAAAAAGCACACACTAGCAGTCTGGATAGATTTAGAAAAAAGCATTTGATAAAGTATGGAAGGAAGGACTGAAAGTAAAACTGCAAAAAATGCATGTTTGTGGGAAAATGTACAAATGGATCAGCCACTAACTTGAGAACAGAACTGCCAGAACAAAAGTACAAGGACAAACAAGCAAAATGATGCTGTTGGAGCAAGGTGTCCCCCAAGGAGGAGTTCTTTCACCAACATTATTCCTAGCATATATAAATGACTTCACAGAAAATTTTCCAGCCAGAGTACACACATCCTCCTTTGCAGATGACCTAGCCATATGGACATCTGAAGAATATATTAGTACAGCTAACAGCAGAATACAGCAAGCCTTATTAGCGCTAGAGGACTGGTCAAAATCATGGCTAGTGAAGATAAGTGAGGAGAAAACAACATGCACAGTGTTCTCCCTCTCAAATAAAACTCAGCAACCTAAGCTGGTATTGAATGGAAAAATATTGCGCCATGAAGAAAATCCAAACTATCTAGGAGTCACCTTTGATCGTCGCCTGACATGGAAAACACAGGTTGAGAAAAATCGAACAAGAGCAAGGCAGAGAATGGCAATCATGAAAAAGCTTGCTGGTACAACGTGGGGAGCAGATGAGAAAGTTCTCAAGAAGTTATATACTTGACGGGTGAGGCCAGTACTGGAATATGGCATTGCAGCTTGGGCAACAGCAGCTAAGTCAAACTTTAACAAAATAAGTAGAGTCCAAAACCAAGGAATGCGAATCATAACTGGAAGCCTGAAGACAACGCCTATTAATGAACTAGAAAAGATCACTTGTTTACAACCAATGCAGGACAGAAGAGATAGCAGAGCCCAGCAACAAGCAGAACAATTTAGAAGACTGCCAGACCACCCTATGTATAACAGGTTTAATAGTTTTGGAAAAAGAAGACTGAAGCGCAGCAACTTTGTAGAAACTGCAAAACGAAAGATTATGGCAGATCCCATACTTAACATATCAACAGTCAAGCCCATTTACAATGCACACAACTTCCCAGCTTGGAGACAGCAGCAACTGTCTGAGATGATAGAAAACATTCCTGGTATTGAGAAAAAGAACACTCAGAATGAAACCGAAAGAAGAAAAATAACCCTAAACTACATAAAAGAACATTACCCAAGCAGCAATTGACCCATGCATATACAGATGGATCAGCCAAAGATTCAATTAAAATGGAGGAGGAGGAATTCTCCTTAATTTAAAAAATGGAGTGATAAAAACACAGTCAGTGGCAACTGGAACATTTTCAAGTAACTTCAAAGCGGAGGTAGAGGCTTTGAAAACTGCAGCAGAAATTCTCTTGATGGAGGAAAATAAAGAGAAGCAAATAGCTTATCTTCACAGATACAAAGTCAGCTGTCTCAATACTGAAGAGCAAAATCAGCACAGAACTAGCTGACCTAAGAGCAGCACTCCATGGTCTATGCCAGAAATCCAAAAAAGTTGTAATACAGTGGATCCCATCACATTGCAGTATACCTGGAACTGAAGAGGCTGACAGACTAGCAAAAGAGGGTGGACGATTACCACAGCCTGACATAGACATAACCTATAATGAGGCAAAAAGGTTTATAAAAAGCACTTATAGAACCAAATGGGAATCAGAGCATCCAGGCCACCAGAAGGATGATGCATATTACAAACTCGACCGAAGAGAACAAGTAGCAATCTTCAGACTCCGCACAGGACATAACAGGCTGAAACACCACTTGTTCAATAAACTAAAGATAGGAGATACCGATGAATGTAATTGTGGAACTGGTAAAATGACAGCTAAACATTTGCTGCAGGAGTGCCCAATATATGCAGAACAGAGAAAGATATTTTGGCCCACGCCTGCTTCATTTGAGGAACAAGCTCTATGGAGATATCAACAAGCTCAAGTTGACTACAGCTTACTTTAACTACATTCAGGTTGACATCTAAAGGTGCATGAAGATGTATTTAGACTGCCACACTTCATACCACAGGTATGTCGGTTACAAAAGCGTCCCAGAGGCATGAAATGGAATATTGCTTGGATAGCACATCCATTACGTGGAAAGTCCGAATCAAAAGCTCACTGTGTGGGCTTCGTAAATGGTGGAAAAAGTGTCCTAGTGACACGAAATGGAATATTGCTTGGATAGCAAATCCATTACGTGAAAAGTCCGAATCGAAAGCTCACTGTGTGGGCTTCATAAAAGGTGGAAAAAGTGTCCTAGTGGCACGAAATGGAATATTGCTTGGATAGCAAATCCATTATGTGGAAAGTCTTAATCGAAAGCTCACTGTGTGGATGTCATCTGCAGACTGCATTCTTCTGGTTTCCGGAGGAACAGCCTATGGTGAACGGAAGGCCCAATATACGGAAGTGAGGCTAAGCAGCCATGTGCAGGACGTGACGATTCCTTGGGTGAGCCCAGTACCAGAGCGCTGTGTGATGGCTCTGCAAGTATGGAAGCCTCCTTGGATGGCGGGGAATGCCCATGGTCTGCCCCTGCCTTCCCTTGAGGGTTGACCAGGATGTCTTTGGCTGTTCTATATGGGCCAGCTAGGATGGGGGATAACACCACAACAGTGAGATTCAAACGTCCTAAGAAACCCCCGGGAAGGTTAACCCGGTCAACAAATGCCCGCAGAAGTCAGATGTGTCGGCCTAATGGCGCAAGAACGCAGCTCTGCTGTAAACAGGCACAACGCAGTCACATCCGGAAAAAAAATCCGGATGAACGCAGAAGAAGAGAAGATCCACCCGGAAAAGGCGGCTGTTTTGTGGTGTTCTCTGGACAACAGGATTGTGAGAGCTGATGTCCCAAGCCTCGCGATAGATGGTAGAAGCGTCAACAGAGAGAACAAACTGAAGTATCTGGGAATCACATTTGACAGGAGCCTGTCCTTTAAGGACCATGTGGAGATGGTTGTGACAAGATCTCAGAAGAGACTCAATGCACTTAAAACTATGGCTGCAAGAAATGCTTTTCACACTATACCAGCACTTGATCCTCTCAGTGATTGATTATGGACTAGGACTGCTCACTGTCTCAAAGAGTCAGCTGGTGAAATTAGAGCGCATACAGAACGAAGCTATACGGGTCATTCTGGGATGCACCAGAGACACCCCAGTAGTGTGTATGCGTTACATCCTTGGTTTGCCAACTATTGCTGGTAGGCACAAGGTGATGCAGGCGAAGGCATACCTCAGAGTAGCTGCAGACAAAGATCACCCGTTGCATGAGGCGCTGGACGTAGTTAAGGGTCAGCGACTGATAAGAGGGAAATCATGGATGGCTCAGGCGGAGGATACAATCAGACAGGTGTACATCTTGGAGAACATTCGGCGAGGAGAGGAGTGGGTCAGAGTGCCAGCGGAGCAGTCAGACTTGTGCAGAGTGATAATCACATTGAGCCAGGAGTGCAATGAGTGGCCAGCAGGGGCCACGGAAGTGGAAATCCAGCAACTAATTCAGGATAATGCTCGCTCAGGTGATGTGATTATCTACACAGATGGTTCGGTGTTGAGAGGTAGGAGAAGTGCCTGGGGGTTCTTAGCAAAAGCAAATGGTCGACGTTTGGTGCAGGAGAGCCTAGCATATGATAGATACCACAACATCTAGCTTAAGAATGGAGGTGGAGGCAGTCAGTTCAGCTTTTTGCTGGATAGAGAATACGATACACACACACATCGTGATTGTAACTGACTCAGAAAGCATGCTGAGGAAGGTGAGGACACGCAAGCTTCATGCAGAGTGGCTTGCTTTGCTTCGGAGGTCACGGGTGGCAAGCATCGCCTGGATCTTTTCTCCGGGGCATGCTGGTGTGCTGGGGAATGAACAGGTGGACAGATTGGCTGGCTCTGCAAAACTTGGGGGAGTATTCATGCATGACAAGGCAGACATGGTTGCGGCCTTCTGGGAGCATGTGTACACCTTGGAGGAGCAAATGGGAGCCATGGTCTGTCAAGAATGAGACAGCAAGGAGTGACGAGGGATCTGGCCAACGCTCTACGCTCAGAGGAAAGACGAGACGGACATATAATCAGATTGCTACTGGTACTATTGGTGTTGGAACTCTTCGCTGGCTGCTGAGGATGGGGACGGAGTGCTTATGGGAATGCCCTGAATGCTGTGATGTCGGTTCCTAAATCAATCAATCAATCAATCAATCAATCAACACACAAACATTTTCACCTGTACTAACACTCAACACACAAACATCAACTGCACTAACAATCAACACACTAACATTCTCACCTGTCCTAACACTCATCACAGACACATCTCACCTGTACTAACAAAAAAAACACAAACATTCTAACCTGTACTAATATTCAACACATACACTCTCAACTGTAAAACACTAACCACAAACATTCTCACCTGTATTAACACTACATTCTCACATGTACTAACGCTCAAAACACAAACATTATCATATATACTAACATTCACCTCACAAAGATTATCACCTGTATTAACACTAACTACATTCATTCTCACATGTACTAACGCTCAAAACACAAACATTATCATCTATACTAACATTCACCTCACAAAGATTCTCACCTGTATTAACACTCACTACATTCATTCTCACATGTACTAACGCTCAAAACACAAACATTATCATCTATACTAACATTCACCTCACACAGATTCTCACCTGTATTAACACTCACTACATTCATTCTCACATGTACTAACGCTCAAAACACAAACATTATCATCTATACTAACATTCACCTCACACAGATTCTCACCTGTATTAACACTCACTACATTCATTCTCACATGTACTAACGCTCAAAACACAAACATTATCATCTATACTAACATTCACCTCACACAGATTCTCACCTGTATTAACATTCACTACATTCATTCTCACATGTACTAACACTCAACACACAAACATTCTCACCTATACTACCACTAACCTCAACCATTCTCACCCATACTAACACACAGCACACTAATATGTTCACCTGTACTAACACTAAACACAAACATTCTCACTTGTTCTAACACTCAACACACATACATACTAACCTGTACTAACACTCAACACACAAACATTCTCACCTGTACTAACACTCAACACACAAACATTTTCACTTGTACTAACAATCTCCTCACAAAGACTCTTATCTGTACTAACATCAAACACAAACATGCTGACCTTTACTAACATTCACCACATAAACATTCTAACCTGTAAAATCACTCAACACACAAACATTCTCCCCTGTACTAACACTAACCACAAACATTCTTTCCTGTACTAACACTAAACAAACAAACATTTTCACCTGTACTAACATTCAACACACATTCTCACCTGCACTAGCACTCGACATACATACATTCTCAACTGCACTAACACTAAACACACAAACATTATCACATGTACTAATATTCACCTCTCAAAGATTCTCACCTGTACTAACATTAACCTTAAACATTATCACCTGTACTAACACTAATCACAAACATTCTCACCTGTTCTAACACACAATGCACATACATGCTAACCTGTACTAACACTCAACAAACAAACATTCTCACTTGTACTAACACTTAACATTCAAACATTATTATGTGTACAAACATTCACCTCACAAAGATTCTCACCTGTACTAACATTAACCTGAAAATTCTCACCTGTACTGACACTCAACACACAAATTTCTTCTCAAATGTATTAACACTAACCACAACCATTCTCAACTATACTAACACTCATCACACTAAAATTATAATCTGTCCTAACTCTCAACACACAACATTCCCACATGTACTAACAATCAACACACTTACATGCTAATCTGTACTAACACTCAACACACAAACATTCTCATCTTTAGTAACACTAACCACACACATTCTCACCTGTTCTAGCATTCAACAAACAAAAATGCTGCACTGTACTAATGCTCAACACACACATTCTCATCTGTACTAGCATTCAACAAACAAAAATGCTGCACTGTACTAATGCTCAACACACACATTCTCACCTGTTCTAGCATTCAACAAACAAAAATGCTGCACTGTACTAATGCTCAACACACACATTCTCACCTGTACTAGCACTCTACATACAAACATCCTCACCTGAACTAACACTCAACACACAAACATTCATACCAGTACTAACACTAACCACAAACATTAACACCTGTTTTAACCCTCAACACACATACATGCTAACATGTACTAACACTCAACACACAAACATTCTCACTTGTACTAACATTCACCTCACAAAGATTCTCACCTGTACTAACATTAACCACAAACATGCTGACCTGTACAAACACAAAAACATTCTAACCTGTACTAACACTAACCACAAACATTCTCACATGTATTAACACTAACCACAAACATTCTCAAGTGTCCTAACACTCAACCCACAAAATTCTCACTTGTACTAACTCTCACCACATAAACATTCTAACCTGTACTAATACTCAACATGCACATTCTCACCTGTACTAACACTAACCACAATCATTATCACCTGTATTAACACTAACCACAAACATTCTCACTGTTTTAACACTCAACATACATACATGCTAACGTATACTAACACTCAACACACAAACATTATCATCTGTACTAACATTCACCTCACAAAGATTCTCACCTGTACTAACATTAACCTGAACATTCTCACTTATACTGACTCTCAACACACACATTTCTCAAATGTATTAACGCTAACCGCAAACATTCTCACTGCTCTAACACTCAACACACAATCATTTTCTCTTATACTAACATTAACCTCAAAAAGATTCTCACCTGTACTAACATCAACCACAAACATGCTGACCTGTACTAACACTCAACACACAAACATTCTCACCTATATTAACAATCAAAATACAAACATTATCACCTTTACTAACACTAACCACAAACATTCTCACCTCTTCTAACACTCAATACACATACATGCTAACCCATACTAACTCTCCACACTCAAACATGATCACTTGTACTAACATTCACCTCACAAAGATTTTCACATGTACTAACTTTAACCACAAACATGCTGACCTGTACTAACACTCAACACACAAACATTCTCACCTGTACTAACACTCAACACAAAATCATTATCACCTGTACTAACATTCACCTCACAAAGATTCTCACCAGTGCTAACATTAACCACAAACCTGCTGATGTGTACCAACACTAAACACACAAACATTCTCACCTCTACTAACACTCAACACACAACCATTGTAACCTTTACTAACACTCAACACACAAACATTATTACCTGTACCAACACTCAACACATAAACATTCTCACCTGTACTAACACTCAACACAAAATCATTATCACCTGTACTAACATTCACCTCACAAAGATTCTCACCAGTGCTAACATTAACCACAAACCTGCTGATGTGTACCAACACTAAACACACAAACATTCTCACCTCTACTAACACTCAACACACAACCATTGTAACCTTTACTAACACTCAACACACAAACATTATTACCTGTACTAACACTCAACACACAAACATTCTCACATGTAATAACTCACAACACACAAACATTCTCACTTGTACTAACACTCAACACACAAACATTATTACCTGTACTAACTCTCAACACACAAACATTATCACCTGTACTAAGGGCAGTCTTCATGAGGCCCCTCCTGAACACCTCCCTGAACCAGGGCTTCATGGTAAAGTCCTTAGTTCCACCTGTAACCGAGATGAGTAGGTTTGGTTTTTTCAATTCCCAGGCACACCCGCCACCCATCAGGAGATGCAGCATGACCCCCATTGGTGTTTTCACATCCACACGGACATACTGGAACAATAAACATGGTAAACTCAATTTTAAAGGTATTGATTTGCACTTACAGATGACAAAGAGATCATAATAAATATATGAAGGCCCACATGACTGGCCATGTCTTCTTCTATAACCTTCAATGGGACATCATCATGTGCCTTGCCAGCTGGCATAGACGTTCATGTCTTTCCACTGATCTCAGACCTTGGTGCTCTGGGTCAACTCTGCTGATATTATTCCAAGCCACTCTCTCGGTCTGCAATGAGTCAAATTAGTGTAAGGTAATTAACCCCAGAATAATAGGGGAGAACTGTAGTTGCATCCCTTAATGCCATGACACAGTTATCTAAGCAGAGGAAAAGTAGACAGGGGAGACAAAACAAGAACATGAGAGTAGGAGTTAGATGCCTCTTTACCGAGTGTTACAGAGTCTAGTCAAGCTCAGCTGAATAACATCTCGTGGGAAGTGTGATACTCACATAAAGTGACTGACCGACGTTCAGCTGAGGGGTGGAAAGGATTTGAAAACTCAGGCACTTAGTGGCTCAGGGTCATGCAGTAAAAAGCATAAGCTCTATGTTTAATGAAAATACGACCACCAACCATTTTCCATGTTAAAGATTGAGGTTATTTGCCGGATTGATTCAATGGGATGTAGTGATAGTTTGTTATTTCGGAGAACCCAGTGAATGTGTGTAGGGAAGTGTGTTGACGCTGACTTACATAAGTAGTTACTTTTAACACTAGCGTTAACAAATTGTTGTAACATACGGTGAGGATCATGACGACAGATAAGGGTAAACTCAGGCCATCTCCGACATGTCACCATGACTTAGGCAACTAGGAGCGTGGCACATGAAGCAAAGCACAACTAGGTAGGTATGATGGATGTTTCTGAGGTGTGTTCAATAAAAGCTTAACTCACTGGGACGCAGTCCTTCTTCAGTTCTTTTTCAGTGTGTTAAACGTGCCATGAGTTGTTACTTGTACGAGCCAGAATTGAAAGGAAGCACAACAATACACACCCTAAGTAGCATCATGGCACATGTGGGGTGCTCATATGAATGACACTAAGAACATTATAACACCAACAGTGTGAAGAGTACAAGTGTCAACGTCACTACAATATAATGAACTTTAGCACTGTTTAACAGAAAGTGAAATGAACATTGTTGACAATATAAGAAATGATAGATGGCTACAAGATGAAATTGATCAAAGTCAAGTATTTATCCACAAGCATCAAAGACATTACGATGGAAATTCAACATATTGGAAGTATTCGAGAAGCCCTGAGCTGAAGTCAAATTCTTTGTGAACTTTGTTCAATGTATCTGAAATTCTGCAGATCTGATATTTTGGCAAGCACCTACCTGATAAACATTATGTCAGTAAATAGAATATCTAGTGCACACCGTACTGCAATAACCAATAAATAAATACTATTAAGTAAAAAAACACTCCACCAATGGAGCTCATCTACATCAGTAGGATAGTAGGCTCATCAACCAACATTTTCGGCGGCGCAGCACCTCCAAGGAAGAAACCTAGATTTATCCCACTACAGCCTAATATTGTCGAAAGCAGGAGTATTCAAGGCGCATTTACCAATATTTTCGGCAGCTCAGCACCTCCAAGGAAGAAACCTAGATTTATCCTACTACAGCCTAATTTCATGGAAAGAAGTATTATTCAAGGTACATTTACCCACACTTTAGGCGGCACAGCAAGGAAACAATCTACATTTTCTACAACTACAGCCCAATTTCACATGAAACATCAACCTGATCAGCGCACAAAGAGTCGGCATCATTCTCAGGACCAGAGGAAAGAAAGTGAAGTTGCTTGTGTGTGGTTTGTTTGTATGTTCTGTGCATTGGTCCAAGATCGTGGTAGTACATGTCCACTCTTCCATGCTTTCTATCCCGTCTCATTGTTGCTTGTGCAGGCGGTTGGAGGGCTTTCTTTGTGTTCCTATCCCTATTACTAACACAAAGATACATTCTGTCTTGTCAACAATCAAAAGTGTCATATGTAATATTGTAATCAACTGTTGTCAAGAGCACTGTTTCGCTTTGTAACTAAACCTACATGAAGTGTTGAGATATCTTGTCATCAATGTATCTTATGTAATTATGTAAAATCGTCCTGTTGATCTTAGATTGAATTTCTGATAGGCTTTTTGGTGTTATTGTATAGTCCTAATTGTAGTAGCGTATTGAACACATCTCAATAATTAACACCATGGTAAGATAAACTGACCAGCTTGTTTTGGCTAATGGCAGTGTAATCATTTATTGCGAACATCTTGCTTAACCATCTCAGCAACCCAACTGATCGACTTGGGTATTGTGGCATGATATAACATACACCTATCAAGTGCAATTTACAAGTAACAACGTCAATTTTCAGACAAGTTGATTACATTATAGACTTTGCTGCAAATAATTACTGAAACACACATATATTATTTAACATTGCAAGACTTCATTGCCATGGGCAAAGATTGTGGTCTGGCAGGCCCGGAACTCTTATCATGGGCTAAAGTAGAACTTAGTGCATTCCAGGCACAACAACGCAAAGAACAAACAAATGAACATACTTTATTTTCAAAGGGTAACAAATAGATAATATGACCATTAAAAGAACGGACACATACAAATACCTGGGTACAATCTTCAACTGCTCCAACATCATAAGGGAAGAAATACAAACTAGAATCAACTCTGGAAATAAGATATACTATGCACTACAACATCTACTAAAATCAAAGGCACTATCTCGTAACACCAAGATCACAATATACAAAACACTGATCAGACCAGTTGTGCTGTATGGCTCTGAAACCTGGAGTACAACGAAAGGAGACGAAGCCTTGTTACAAATCTTTGAGAACAAAATTTTAAGACGCATCTTTGGACCCATTAGGGATACACAAAGTGGAGAGTGGAAAAGAAGAAGTAACAAAGACATTTATGATCTGTTTAAGTCCCCGCTAATCACTGGTATCATGAAGGCTAATAGACTACAATGGCTGGGGCATATAGAAAGAATGGAAGATAATAGGGAAACAAAACTCGCTTACACTCAGGAAATAAATGACCGTAGACCCCGAGGTAGACCAAGAAGACGGTGGAGAGATAATACATGTACAGACCTACAAGCACTTGGAATCAACGACTGGCAAGAGAAGGTCCACCAGAGAGACGAATGGAGACGGATTGTATTTGCAACAAAGAACCTCAATGGCTCGGAAAGCTGAAGAAGAAGAAGAACAAATTGGGCACACAGGCCCTTCCAATCACTCATCTTTCGTTCATCAATAGTACATAGGAAAAACATTGTCAAATGAATTTTGTAAATATAAACAATGCATATTACCATGTTATGAGACACATCCACCACCCACCCACACATCCTCCGTTCACCCCACATCCCCAACCAACCACACACACAACCCAGACACACATACATTCCCCCAACCATCCAACAAATCTCCCCACCCACACACACCTCCCACCCACCAAACATCCCATCCACCCACACCCCTAGCACATATACATTCCTCAACCCACACATCCCCCATCCACACACATCTATGCACCTACACACATCTCCCCACCCACTCACATATCCTCCACCCGTCCCTTTACCCACCAACGAAGGAGCAAGAAAGAACTGCAGCTAGAGAAGCTGAAAAAAAAGTTAGATTCAGAGAAAGAGAAATTAATGGCTCAAGAGAGACTAAAAGCAGTTGAATTAGAAGCTGAAAAAGAGAAATTACTGAGAGAGAGAGAGAGAGAGAGAGAGAGAGAGAGAGAGAGAGAGAGAGAGAGAGAGAGAGAGAGAGAGAGAGAAAGAGAGAGAGAGAGAGAGAGAGAGAGACTAGAGAGAGATAGCTAGCTTTACAAAAAGAAAGTAAAGAAAGAGAATTAGCGTTAGAGGAACCAAAATTGGCTATCAGTAGAGAGAAACTGGCAGTTGAGCGAAATTCGAAAGATAAAGAGATTGAGGGAAATATTAACAAACTGCTCAAACCAAACTGGTGGCAAAAACTTTGGATCCCACCAAACAGTACCAGAGTATCATGAGAAATTGTACAGCTGGTGATTCTATATAAGCATGGATCACAAACTTTGAAGTGTTGATGAAACACAACAAAGTTCCCATCGCTGAATTGGCTATAATTTGTCATAAACATCCTGTACTCGAACTTTTGAAGGTAGTTGAAGTTATTCCAGAAGGTATGCGTACCAATTATGAGTACTGAAACAGAGAGTCCTCTGCCACTTCAGTTTAGATCAGGCTGGTTTACGAACATCATATAGAACCCTAAGAATGAAGGCTAACAAGACCTTCCCCGACTTTGTCTCAGAGACTCAGTCTTTATTTGATAAATGGCTAAAATCTGCAAACAACCAAGATGACTTCCACAGGCTGAGAAACCTCATGTTGAGAGACAAGCTGATCTCAGCGGTGCCTGATGCGATGTCTACATTTCTCATCGAAAACAAGTGCAGTACTGTAAAATAGATGGAATCCAAAGGTGAGGCTTATTACAATGCCCACAGGGAAGTCTTTGCTGAATGTACTCAACCTGATCTGGCAATAGGAGCATCTGCTAGATTCTCTACACAGAAAGGCAATTATAGTATTCAGATAAGACAACAACCATACAGCCAACAAATATCACAGCATCCATGATATCATAACATACCTAATGACCAAAGGTATCCAAAAGCAAAGATAGTTACAATAATTGTATGTAGATTTTGTAAATACACACATGGGTTATATGATATGTGTGACAAAACTCCCAATTATGATGTATATTTGAAAGACATGTCTTCAAGAAGAACTGACAGGTACACTTTTTATAAATCTCAGTTAAAATGTTACCACTGCAAAAGTTTTTGCCACTTTCCCAGACAGTGTAAGTTAACAGATATGTACAAAGAAGCAAACACGTGGATATCATATCAAGCAGTGACGAAGAAGAACAAGAAACTAATGCAGCAGACATATATAACAGATATGATAATGGTAATAATACTAAGGCTTACATACAAGAAGCATATTCTGCCTATACAACGGGCAAAAACTTAGACGATCGACCGGCCTTAGTTAATTAGTTAGCAGTGAGAATGGTTAGAGACACCAGAACATCAATTATTGGTGTAGACCGGAAACTCATGAGACAAAGATTATACAAATGACAAGGTGACTTGTAGAACATTTGGTGGTATATTAGAGCAATATAAAGTAGCATGTATGGACATCAATTGCCCGTATTACCAAGGATGCGTAACAGCAGCAGTGCTACCGTAACCTACAATGGAACTAATAGCGGGGATTATCCCAGATGTGAAAGAGTGTACTAGTCAAGACACAGAAATATGGGGGGGGGGGGGGGGGGCGAGAACCTGAAGATAGCGGAAGGTAACTACGCATCATTGACCTTCCTGGTGGAAGACAAAAAGATTAAAATAGAAGACAATGGATCAGACATAGAGACAGACATGTACAGGACAGATGATGACGAGATGGAAAAAAATACAAACAATGATCGCAAATGCATTGTCTGTAGGTGCTGATAACATGTCCTCAGATGAAGATGATAACTATGAAAAAAAAAAAAAATTCAACAGCAACGCGTAAAACAGAAAGTTAAAATGAAACAATTAGACAGTTGACTATACAAAGCGAAATTGGGAAAACGAAACTCACCCAGCGGTACCACATGTACATTATACTAACACAGACCCTTTAACTGATTCTCTGCCACAGAGCGATAGGTCGGTTCCATGGACCTATTTTGGCATCTGCGAACTGACTTATCGGTTCGGTAAATATATACATCGTGTGTTTATTGATCCATTTCTCCTTTTAGTCCACATTTATTAGTATCCCATTGAATTAAACTTTACAACGAAAGATTTCGCTGCCGCCTGTGTGCAAGAGCACGCTAGGCCCCATTTCTTGTTTAGGAGAAATTGAGTTTGGTGTGCTTCAAAATAATTGTTGTGATTCGAAATTCAAAGTGACAATACCTTCTGCTTCTGGACATCATATATATTAATGTAATTACCATTATAAACAATTTCATATTATAGTTATTGTGGTGTAAAGGATTTTGTGAAAGATTCTAAAACTTATACCATGTGCTAATGTCAATTAATTTAGAAGACGTCATAATTTCAAAAGAAATCTAACAGTGAAAGTTCATCTTATTATGATGGCAAAGAACGACTTATGCTTGCGCTAAAAGGCCACACTTGTGCCACTAAATTTACATTGCCTATCACAAAGTATTTAAGGAGTATATAAATAATTAAATTTAGAAGAAGAATAATTATAACTAAATAGAAAATAGTGTTTATTTTGTTTCTCAGTACTCTACTCCTCAGTAATCTGCCTGGTGTGTTCCTGACATTTTCCATTTTGTGTGAACATTATGTGCTTCAAAATATTATGTTTTATTGGTGTTGTGGTCCAGCTCCCAGACGATTATAAATATATTTTCTTGGAACGACTAATTTCATGTGTGAGAGACTGGCACTACCTTTTATGGTAATGAATGCCAGCACTCAGATAGAGGCAAGGAATGTGCCCGTAGCTCAGAATAGCCTGGAATAGTTTGGTAAAACTTCCAGGCGGGACCAGACCTAGTCACTTGAGTCTGGAAGTTTCAACGATGTAGACGTGATTTTTTCCCGGGAGGGTGTAGCCCTTTTGTGGGGCCATTTTCGCCTCTATGTTGCATTGGTGAGCATACAGTATGGTTTTTTTGAATGATAAGATTTGTATTAGCTAATGAATACAATCTTTGGTTGATATTAGAAGTCATACTACATGTCATGTATGTATTTTGGCGGAGTCTGCTACGGCCCCGTTACTTCTGTAAGACAGCCAGCCTGAGATTTGAACGTCTATACCACTGTCCTATATTCCTATGCTTCCAATTCTTATCCAATTCTTATCATGCTATGATCACGGCTTCATCTTCTTTTGAAGAGTTTGATGTCTCTGTAAATTCTGCAGAGTTCAATCTATCTTCACTTTTGGTTCACTCTCATCTAGGGAAGAACCTAGCTTTACCGGACTTTTGGTAAAGTATTCAGGTGTTACATAATGCCTTTGTTAAAGATTCAGATCCTGTACGCACCTATATATATTGTGTGTGTGAATCTTTACTTTATCTGTGTACAGAATATGCCGGGGACGGAACCTATATTTTGTGTGTATGACAGCCTGGGGACACAGATAAGACACCCCATTGCTTTTGTCGGATTTTGGTGGACTCTGTATGTCAGTGGCTCAATCATATTTATGAGAACGGTTCACATACCTACATACTCATTTTTACCTGCCGTAAATCGTGCAGTGTGCTTGACACAATAACAAGTCATTGGAGCCAATATTTCCACAACCTCGATTTTAATCACACACCTCACCCCGTGCATGTTGTATAACAGATTGATGTACTCCCATATAGAGGAGTGTTTGTATGTGGGAGAATATATCTCCATTTGGTATCTGTGATGTCCTGTTCGGTGAGGTTGGTAGAGTGTTCATAATTACCGCCCCACCTTCCCGCCAAATAGACCCATACTTTACAGGCCCACAGGTGATACCACTTCATGATATGAGGGTTGTCCTCGGACTATATGTCTAATTGTTGTCTCTGTGAGTCTTATGAACCTGCGTGATACGCTAGTATATTTATGGCTTGTCATATTTTGATCTTGACAGACATTTGAGGCATGAGGCGGGGAACCTCTTGGCTGGATCTTAGCTGGATCTTAGAGTCTACAACATCTTGGCTGATTTTAGCTGAATCAACGTATAGACCACTTTGGCTGTACACATTTGGGGCGATACTTTTGGATGAGAAGTATTTCATGAGGGTTAATGGTTTAGCCCAGAAGTCACTCAGTGCGGCCAGCCAGCCACATTATTTCCTAGAAAACCCGAGGGGAAGTAATCCCCTATTTTTATTCAGGCATCAGTGAGAAACTCCAGACGGAGTTATCTCCTTTTTTGGGGGTTTGACATTCTAGTGACAGTTTATTGGAAAGGCTTCAACTACTCATCCCTGGCGTCTGACGAGAGATGGCATTAATTTTCTTCCTGTAATATCAGGGAGGTTATAGTCTGCAACAGCTTACGGACTGGAGGTTACTCTCGATGTGAAGAGTCATACTTAATGGAGTGAACTCCGAAATCAGTACGGATATTCCTGTGTTACAATGTCCCCACTGCGACATTTTGGATTCATCTTTTTCTTTCGACGAAGCATGTTACCCATTTATATTACGGGAAGCCGCATAACGATGTTCAGCCAGCAATGACACCAACGCATAGAGAGTTCTTCGTTCGCGGGAGACCCCAGCGACTTTGTTGAGAGTCTGTGCTTTATTCGTTCCAGAATGTTGGGAGAGGGGCTTCTTATTCTTCCTAGGTGAATCAGGGAAGTTATAGATATGCCGAAGTCACAGATGGAATGGTACTTTCCTTCTGAGAGGTCATCATAATTTGAATTAAATATGAACCCAGCTACACTTCTCTGGTTTGTTTAAATGTCGTGCTGAGACATTTGAGACTTCGTCTTTTTCCAAGATTAAGCATGCAAGTCTTACCATTTACGGGAAATCGCCTAGAGAGAGTTCAACTAGCTTCTGACCCATACTCAGGGAGAGTCCTTCCTTTACCAACAACCCCAGTACGTCGTTGAGCATCCGTGCTACAACTTGTCCAAACTGATGGACATTTCTATCAAGGGTTGAAATCCCTATTTTATGCAGACATTTTTATCCTCTCATGACCAAGGCCAGATCGAGTAGTCCAGACATCAAGTCACACACCATCATCATTTTTATAGAAGGGAACAAGTGAGGACAGTTCCTTTTGTTAGTCAATTATGACTGTATCCTATCAACGTCTATAAGCCGTCTCCCCATTACAGTGTTCAGTATCCAGAGAACCTTGTTTTTCTCAGTGGCACAGTGTGGAGTTTGGTCAAAGGTGGGATGGGGAAGAGCCCACCTATTTCAGCAGTAAATCAGATGAGGAGTTTGGTAATAACAGTAGCAGAGTCATCATAGAATAGTGGTAGAATAAAGACAGTGTAGAGAAGCCCGGTGTGGAGTGAATCTACATTCTCCTGACTTTGAATAGTGGTGTCTGCACGAACTTAGTTATAATAATGACACACTCACCAGTCAGATATTTGATCTATGTTTTGGTTGGTTTTTCCGTGTGATCGACATCATGTAGGGGTAGGGAAGAGAAGAAGAGGAGGAGAGTGTTAGATTATGAGTTATACATTATTTGAGAATGTATATTTTTTGTTGTTGTTTTGATAGATTGTAGTGGAGCCAGAGTCTTGTATTTCCAGCTTATGAGAGTCTGGCAATAAACATATATGTTCGTCAGGAGAGTTTTTCATTGTCTACGTGACCAGTGTTACACTGTTTGTTGTCGTAGAGAAATGTGCTACTGTAGTTGTATATGTGCAGAGAATCCAGTGGGAGGTCGACCAACACACAGTCTCAGATATTTTATCCACGGATAACAACTTGATAGAGATATGTGGTTAAGTGGCCTATTCTCTGTTTTATTCTTCAGGAAGGTAGTTTATCTTGTAATGTGGGTGGAGTCTATTCGACCATCACCCCATTCTTCTTTCAAAAGAGCCAATAACTACTCTATTCCTGGAGTCTTTTAGGAAATAAACTGTCCCGATCAACTGCCTTTATCCGGCGAACCTGATGGACCTCTGGAATCATTATCCCCTAGACACTATTTCAGTCCATTTCATATGGTATTCTCATTTATTACCCCACAATTTGGGGGTGCAGTTCTTGTGATATTATTGAACAAAAGTGGTGTGTAACAGTATTTAGCAAATTGAACTGGATTAGCTGCTGTGGAATCAAAATAAAGCCTTGGTATGTGAAATTTTAAAATATTTTTACCTTTCTAATTTCAATTGTTATTACTAAACCTCTCATTATTGTCATAATATTTCTAATCTATCAATTAATTATTAACACAGTAATGTTCCCTGTGCAATCCTCTTTAATTTGATATGTAATACAATACCTCTGCTACCATTTTAACCATTTTAAAAGCATTATTGTGACACACCCCCTACTTCAAATTTTCTGCCAAGAATTTCTGTTTGGTCATGACCACTTTTTGGTTTGGCAGGCAATCAGTTAATGACAGAATGGAAACAGCAAGGAGTTCTTGAAACCCAAATTGAAAAACTCACACGAGATATTAGAATAAGGAACTGGAATTGGTGCTGGAAAAGCATGGGACTATCAGATGACGAAAGAAAAGAAAAAAACATGACATATAGATAAATTGAAATCAATAACAACGTATGTTACGCAGGAAGATGTGAAATACTGTGCAATACTTCATATTAAAGAAACATAACTTATTTTATTTGTATGTAGTGATGCTTCACAGCAGAATAAAAAACAAACTCTTCACTACCACTCTCACTATAACGGTAAGTAGGTTGACTCAGATATCTAGTGCAGTATACATACAGAAATAAAGAATTCATCATGGTTCATTTGAGAACGTTTATCAGTATAATCATTGCCCTGTTGTTCAAAAAATTTATTCATTGGCTGAAATGAAGGGTCAGAAAAGCATTATATGCTAAGTGCAGTGACGATGATCCATACAAATAAGCTTGAGTCTTGTATTAGAAAACAAGCAGATCTTTTGAGCTTTGCTATTCATTTGAGCTCACCAGTTAGGTTATCTCATTAGAATAGCTTTGTTCATTGGGCATTGCCAAATCAGTACATGCAATCAGAAACTGCAAGTTAGAAAAATATTAATTAGGAATGGTTATTGTATTTCCACATAATAAACCACTACAGATCCTGACAGAAAGATCTCCAAAAATATTCCTGAGCTCACAGAGGTCATTGTATGACATGATTATGATTTTGGAAATTGTACATATTCTTGGGAAAGATAACAATTTAGCAGACATCCTGAATAAATTGTAACTACACAAGTATAGCTGAACTTTTCAGCATAACTTCAAAGTATGACCTTACTTATGGCATCTCAGAGATGTATGTCAGTATACTTATGTCTAGTACTCAGACATTCGTCGAGCCAAGAAACAGTTAATAAATATTAAACATTTTATGGCTTATAGTCCTATTCTGGCAATATGAATCACTATAACCATACAATTAATAAAACTGGACTAAATCTACAGCAAATGATTATATTATACACTATTAAATTAGGAAACATATTATTTTCATTGAGTGTGCCTGGAACCTATCAAACTTGGATCTCTGTACAGAATATCGGCAAATCAAGAGCAAGCAACTTCACGCTTGTACCATTAGTGTAATATATGTATTCTTTTGAATTAAATTTGTATGGTTCATATATATTAGGGCTGTACCGGATTCAAATGTTTGAAATCCGGCCGAAGCCGGATTTGGCCGGATTTATGAAGTGAGATCTTGCCGGAGCCGGATTTGGCCGGATTTATGAAGTGAGATCCGGCCGGAGCCGGATTTACAAATAAAAAAATAAAAATAAAATAACGTACTACATCACTTGACTTAGATGAGTGGAGTCACTCGACTGTTCATTACTGCAGTTCATTACTATAGACATGACAATGATGACATATACTCATATTAAATCATGTAAATGTAAAATAATTACATTTACATTAGAATAAGTAATTAAGTAATATTAAGTTCCATAAGTTCAAGATGAAACATAATACATAAGCACATAATGCTAATATAGTAATTTTAATTTTTAGTTTTCAGTTTCAGTTTTTAGTTTTCACATTGTTTTCAGTTGACAAATTGGCAGCTCAGTTACAACTCACAACAACAGTACTTTGAACAGATTGAATTTATTGAAATACATTCATTCAGTAATTTCACTATTTCAGTCAGTCAGTCTTCATTATGGCTGTGAAGTTGAACTCTCAGAGTCAAGAAGGGACGAGTTGTATTTCAGGAAATTTAACGTCTCCGCATTTTGTGGTAAAAGGCTACTACGGTGGTCAGTGATAATGTTAGTCGACAGATCATCCTCGTTGCACATCGAACCATTCAGTCCATAAGTGCTCGGATCCCCTCCTCAGCAAATCCCACAGCGTGTAGCGGCTAACGATGCCAGTTCTGTGTTGGTGTATCAATCTTCTTTGGCTTCCTGCGTAGTGTTCTTGTTTGGCCACCCCTCTTTTAATTTGCTGCTCTCGCAGTCTGGCCATTGTTGTAGATTCACAGTCATCACTTGGTTCTCGCAAAAGTCTCACTTCTCGTAGAGCATTCAGAATGTCAGCCTGGTCCATGGCGCGTCCGCCCTCCACAGTAGCCTCACCTGCGAGCTTGTCAGCCCGCTCATTTCCTTGTACTCCCGCATGCCCTGGCACGAAGATGAAACTAATCTTTGCCAGCCGAGACCGCTTCAGAGGCAGCAACAATTCTCTTCGGATCTACCCCTCCTCTATCCTCTTGATCATGTTCATTGAATCGCTAAGGAAACAAGCCCTAGTGAATGTATGTGTCTCGAGCCATGTTATTGCTTTACTTACTGCCATGACTTCCATGGTCAGGCTACTTGTGGTTTCAGTGAAAGCACCAGAGTCCTCCTTCACAATTCTCCCTCCGGCCCGAGCTGTAAAGGCCCATGAGCTTCTCACATGTCGGACGACCGACCCATCTGTGTAGATGACCGCGTCACCGTCTAGCGAATTCTCGAAAATCAACGCTTGTACTTCAGCCTCAACAGCAGCCGGATTTTCTTGTCTGCATTTTCTATCTAGTTGGATGCAAACTGAAAAGGATGTGCAGAAGTCTGTTGGCACTTGCACCCACTCCTCGCCAGGTTCTAAGTCCTCAAGTGAACACACCTGTTGAAGAATGTCTTCGGCTTGACCCATCCACGACCGTCCTCTTTTTAACCTGCTGCCCTTCACCTTCCTAATTTCACTATGCATGGATGTTGTGTGTTTGCGTTAATTCTGAGGTAGGCGCGTGCCCTGCAAACTTGTATTCTCTCTTCAATGGTTGGAAAATCAAGAAGGTAGCGCATCGCCCTGCATGCTGTATCTCTTGTACATCCAAGAATAATGCGCATGGCGTCGTTCTGTATCCTTTCCATCCTTTCTATCTGCTTATGGCTGAGAGTCAGGATTGCCATTGCATACTCCAAAACAGACATGACCAGCCCCTCGTACAGAAGACATAGATGGCGCTGCTCACAGTTTGCTGCCGCCATCACCCGCATCGCTGCCAAACCCCGCTTGGCCTTTGTTATCACCTGGTCTATGTGCACATTATAAGCAAGGCTTCGATCAAACCGTATCCCCAGGTAATTCATTGCCTGCGTTCTTTACACCATCTCTGAACACAGCGTTACAGTTGGTGTTGGATTGTTGACAATATGATTATTCAACGAGAACCAAGTCACTGTTGCCTTTGTTGGGTTGACCATTGCCCCAGCTTCATCACACCAAGTACTTATGCAATTGAGTTCGGTTTGTAGTTCCACAGCAACCTCCTCTCTATCCTTACCCTGACGATGCACTAAAACATCATCGGCATATGACAATGTCGTGCCAGGTCCAGTGATCTGCTCACTGGTGATTCTCACTGTGTAGGCGTTGAACAGTACCGGAGATAATGGTGATCCCTGTGGTAGGCAGGATATATTGTTGTTGGTTCAGAAGTCAGTCAGTGATAATGTCTCCTGCAGTACTGAACAGCCTTTCCGATGGCACACTTGTAGGTGGTGGTGCAAGAAATGTCTGCGCCAGTCTAGCCATACTTGGAAATCTTTGCTTATTGGCATGCCACCATGAAACTGGATCTGACTGTCGAGTTTGAAGTGGCTCTGACAGGTACTGTGTCACCTCAGTGTTAATGCTGTTGCCTTCGGCACTTGCAGAACGATCTGTGGTGGGATTTGTAAAAATGGCCGGATTCCGGATTTGCCGGAGCCGAAATCCGGTACACCCCTAATATATATACATCCTATGTTATTGGAAAATATTTCAGATTAAGTTAAAATCCCAAGTCGATCCTCCATGATACCTCGACAGTACCAGTACAAGTCCAAATGCAAACAATACAAACCGAAAGGAACTCCACATTAAAATATGGGAGCTCTACATCGATCAAGTCGACATTATATATTGGCAAACTAGAATTTCATTTTGGCATATTTTTAAAAAAGTTCATCGGGAAAAAAAATATATCGTTATTCATTATCATTATATCATTTAAACGATATTTGAAGTAAATACTACAAGGCATTTGATGAAGTAATCAGATAATAAAGGAAACACGTACATAAATATATATTGTTGCTTAAGATAATGCAATTGGAATATAAACTAAGAAACTTAACAAGATGATATTGAGATTGAATATTATGTGGTTGAAGATTGAACTATTGGTTTAAGTGAATATGTATATTTTCTATTTTGCTTCTGGAATGTTCAAATTGGATTGTAAACCATGAACAGTTAATATACAGATGCATTGAGATATCATTAGAGGAGGCACAACCCCAAAAAGATTGTTACGCAATGAACAGTCATTGTGTGAGCGACACATAAGACAAAATACAAGAGAGACTGTTGAAGGTCATTGTCTTAGAAAAGAGATTCACCCAAGTACAAAGAAATATGGATTGTAATGAGTATGGTTAAACGACTATACACTTATATTCCATGCAGAACCATGAGGATTAGGGACTGCATGAGGCTGTCTGTGGAGGCATTGGATCTCGTGGCAGTTGGATATCAGTCTCTGATGGAAAAAGGAGACTGAATCCCCACGACGTTCACGCAGGCTGAATTGGTAGTTTCGTGCCCACTTAAACTAATTAGAATTGTGTGTGTGTGTGATGTAATTGCTATTACCACTCAAAACAATACCATAACAAGAATGTATGAAAGAGGTATGTCAGAACTGTCAACTGTCATTTACTGCCAATATAGTACCTTGCGGTGTATGGCAGAGGGGTCTTTGAGCCTGAGGAATAAAGGCCGCCTGGCTAGTGTAGGTGCCGCGAACTGTGCAGGTTAGGACTTTCTTTTTGCCCCCGACAGAAAAATAAAAATCCCACACCTTACCAAGGGATCGAACCCGGGTCTCCTGAAGAAGAGTCCGGCGTTCAAGCCATTCAGCCAGCCGTTAGAAACTAGACAAAATACTATGACCAGGCTAGACATCATTTGCCTCATGTCAAGATAGACACAAGGCCACAAGACTGTCAAAATGTGTAAACACATTTTGAAAAACATTTTGAAAAGGAAGGGGGGGGGTGGGGGGGGGGGGGGGGGGGGGGGGGCATATTTCCATGAGTCAACTTAGTGTAAGGTAATTAACCCAAGAATAATAGGGGAGAACTGTAGTTGCATCCCTTAATGCCACAACACAGTTATCTAAGCAGAGGAAAAGTAGACAGGGGAAACAAAACAAGAACATGGGAGTAGGAGTTAGATGCCCCTTTACCGAGTGTTACAGAGTCTAGTCAAGCTCAGCTGAATAACATCTCGTGGGAAGTATGGAGGTGGTGGATCTGTCTAGGACAGGTAGAGTCCATAGTAATGGCACCATCACATCACTGACCACACGCGAGGTGACAATGTTGGAATAGACGAAGATATTTTTCGTGCCCTGGTCCAAATCTACTTCACCCACGCCGGAAAGAACGGGCTCAGTCTCGCTGACGCAGGTCGAGGGGAATTGTAAAATTTCTGCCAACTTGTCACTAAGTCTAATTTCAGCACTCTGTTCGTATAGTTGGAAATGAGCCTTATTCGAGATTTTGTTATATGAGAAGGCCATTCGATTATGTTCATGTAAGGCATTGTCAAGCCGCGATCACTGCAGGTCGTTGATAAATTTCTCAGCTTCCACGAGTAATCTATTCAATTCATCGATAAATGTCTCCGGTGTTTTGTACAGACCCAGAGTCAGCGTGATTTTCATTGGTGGATCGTTTTTAACGGCGCTATCCAGCTCCAATTCCACATTGTCATCTGATAGAGTCGAGGTTGGGAACCCCAACATGTTTTTCAAACTCTCACTAATTTTAACGTGGGCGCTCTTTTCTGGCCGCGGCACTCGTTGTCCACAAAACTACCAGAACGAAGTTCTTTCCCCGTCCCTAGTCTGTGGACGCAACACAATAGTTTCCAGGTTGTCTTCGATCATACCACTAATCTCCATAGCTGGCTAGTTGTGTGTCGGCTATCCAACTGTTGAATGAATTGGGATAACCAAACCACTTTACTAAATACTCTTTACCACTACCTTTCCTTCGCCTTTCTTGTAAGACTTTCGATACAATAAATTTCTGTATCACCCACCAACTGTATTTCTTCTCGGTAGAATTAGCTTCGTAGTTCCTCCCCTGAATCGTCTTTTAGCACATACGTCACCGGACTAGTCTGGTTTATACGACTAATGGTAAACAGTTCTTCTGTCCAACCTGACATGTAACCTTTTTTAAAAGGTTGTTTGCTTTGAGCCAGTCTGACATGGTCGCCGGTTGTAAAATATACTTTTCTTGATGCTTCTGTTTTACGGTACAAGTTGTACCACACTTCTTCTTGATTACCGTTGTTAACTTGCACGGGTGCCATGCGAATGCTCCGGTGATACGAACCATTATAGTTTTGGATCAATTTATCTATCACGTCGACGTAACGCAGTGTATTGGTCTTGGTGTAACGCCACATTTTTTCTTTCAGAGTTCGGTTGAATCTTTCTACCACGGCAGCGTTCACATCTTCATTCTCAGTGGTAAAGAAATGCACACCTCGGTCAGTCAGACATTTTAAGAAAGTTCGGTTGACAAATTCCGAACCCTTGTTTATCGGTTGTCCCTCCTCAAAAATTTTACTCACAGCCGCCACTAGCTCTTTTCCCGTTTTCTTCTAGATCGGAATGGCCCAAGCATATTTACTAAACACGTCGATACACGTCACTAGATAGGTCATACCGTCGTTGTACCTTCGTAACTTTTGCATATCTATCAAGTCGGCTTGAAACTGTTGATTTATACCCCCGGTTATGGTCTGGCGTCTCTGGAAGCGGCGACGAATCGGTTTATGCAAAGTATAGGTATCCTGATGACGTAACCATTTCTGAATTGTTTTAGCTGGAAGTTTGATACTTCGATGTAAGGCGACAGCACCACCATAGGCGCCTGGTTTCTCTGGGTCATAGTAATACTTTCTTCTTCTTTTCGTTCATCCGGAGTGTTTTTTCAGAGGTGATTGCGGTGTGTCTGTTATGCGCCCTTGGACCAACACATGTGCTTGTCGATGAGCCCGTCAGAGCCGTTCCAGGCACGACAGACATTCGGAAAACTACCTAGTCAGAACTGTTCCGAGCAAGAGCGGCATTCGGAAACTAGGTAGTCAGAGCTGTTCCTAGCACGAGAGACATTCGGACGAGACATTTCACTCGGACGTAATTGCGTAGTGTCAATTTTTAGTTTGCCACCCGTAGGACGACACTTCCGACTTCCGGCGGGCATTTTTTAATGAGGTTAGCCTTCCTCTGGTAATACTTTCTTAATTCCGTGGCCATTTTTCCCATCGGGGTGTAGGTATCTTACTCTTCTTCTTCTTCTTCTTCTTCTTCTTCTTCTTCTTCTTCTTCTTCTTCCGGAGTTTATAACCTGATGTAGCAACAGATGTCTCTGACGGGGTTTTGGGTTCGTCTATCTTCGGTGTTAGTTGAACAGGCGGTGTCTCGACTACTGGTGCTGGTAAGGTGCTGACTTCGGGTGTTTGTTCCTTGATATCCACCAGGCCTAACGGTTTATGTCTGTGCTGGCGGAGACGATTCAGATACCGCTGCAATGTTTGTTGATATAGTCTGGTTTTGTCACGGGGTGGTAGATCTTCTGTTTCCAAGACTTGTTGCATTTGATTATCCAAGTCTTGTAGGCTATCGGTTAGTGTGTCGGGTGGTGTATAGGGCTTTTCCAACACCCGAGGATCGACCAGGATCATTTTCTTCATTACAAACCCACAATGCTTTTCAACACGTTTAGGATGGGTCCGAGAAGGGCGCCTATGAATCCATCCTTTTGCAAGATCTGTTTACGTTTCTAGAGCGATTGTTTCTTACGAGTGAGCGCTCTCAGACTGTTTTTGTATCGTTGCAGTCGCCTCTTCTGAGCCGGTGTGAGGGGGATATTACATTTTAATACATTGTGACAGCATTCCCAAATTGATTGGACGAGGTCTGGGGAAGCTATTCTAATAACAGCTTTTACGACGGGTGGCTTTGCTTCACCCAAGTAGCGCAACATGGATTCGTTGCGTTTAAGTTGACTAGACATGTTATTTGGGGACATAGACGACTTGACGTTGATCGGGAAATATATGACTCTGTAAACGGAGTTTATCCGGTGTTTCCTGTCGAAGATCGAATAACAAATACCCGTGTGGAGCCGATGTCATGTCCTTAAAACTCTCTTGGACATATGACACCCGCCCAGGGCAAATTTGTTTGGCCAAACTGCTAAGTTGTGCAGCGTCTCGAGGGTTCTTAAATACCACTAGGTAATGCGAATTCAGACTGATGGTTCTTTGTTATTTATTCTTACAAAAGAGATTCTGGACTATGTATATGACGCTGAGGTTGCGATGATGACTGCCCTTAGTAAATAGTTTAGTCACCCTATCATCTGTGTCGGACATTAGATCATCTATCACCACTAACCGACGTCTATCCCCGGTCCATTTGTCCATATCTGGCAGCCCTTCGATAAACTGCACCCCCTTCATATTCTCATACATATTTTGCCATTCTCCGTAACACCATATAACCTCCTCTTGAATCGGGTCGACCATGGCTGGAAGATGGGTCATGAACCTCTGTACAAACACGCTTTTCCCACTCTCTGTTGGCCCCGCAAGCAAACACGTAAAAGGATGTTTACAGCGAGGATCCATGGCCACTAAATGCCAGGTTATGACTCGGGCGCCGGTCTATATATTCCAACGATTAGTGAAGAATCGCCACCCGACAACTCTTGATGATAATATTTAAGCAGGACTCTTCGCGCCACCTGATAGTGATTACCTAAGCCACGCAGCGTGGTACATACCGATGCTTAAAGAATTACTCCCCTACGGCTCTGCTAGATATGACCGCTTACCGGCACATAATGTATTCTGTCACTTGGTTAAAACTGACGACACCGTCATAGATTTGGTATAAACAGGGTACAAGGAGACAGCATGTAAAAGAAATGTCACCAAGGAGATTCGAACACAACAATTGTGTTAAGCCACTCGACAACCGATTTGTTATACATTCTGTGACACTATTAATTCTATATTTCTCGCGGTGAGGAATTAATTACAAAGAAAATATAACAACCGGTGTTTTATAATAAATAAATACTCTCACGGTTATTTTTCCCCCTTGCCGTCTTAATGTTATGTCGCCTATTTTCAATACAGCTCGCAGAAAGTAGCACCGCACAGACAAATCACTACGTCATGATTCATTCGTTGGTGTTAACAGGGCGTTGGCGTTTCGCTGTGTCCGACGTTTGTAAAAATATAAGAACGCGGCAGTGTTTGCGTTGCTCGGTAGTTCTGAGCCTTGAATGGAAAAGCCGTTGTGAATGACGGGTATCTTCTGTTGTGAGAAACAGCTGATATTTGTGAATGAAAGAGAATGTGGGTCAATTATTAGGCCTCTAAAATGTGCATGTTGACAGCTGTATTGGTTGTGGGCTTGTTGACAGCTGTAATGTTTGCGTTGTCATGTCGACACTTCCGGTTTGGTGTAACAAGGCGGTGTTTTTAAATAACTCGTGTTTGTCTTTTTGTAGCAATGTCTTTGTGTACAATGTATGTTGTGTTATTAAATAATGTGTTTGTACGTTTGTGTGTTTTTTCTGTTTGCATGTAGCAGTGATTTTTTCTGTTAGTACAAGAACGTTAGAAATCTATTAAACAAAGATAAGTTCCGAGTGACTCACGCAAACAGACACTAATCTGAAAGAAGACGTTAAATGACGATGCAGTGGGACTCCAACAATTATGTTTCATACGAAATTGCCGTTATGTTTCGAGCAAGAAATTTTTTTATAATTTCAGGGTGAAGTTCTCTGACACAGAAGAAAATTAACCTCTTTTCGGAACAACGGCTAATTATGCTTGAAGCAAAAACTGTTTCAACTAAGGACAGAATACTTAAGAACGAAGCAGCAACACAAGATCTGTCTGTGATTATCTGTGGTTAGGTGCCCTGGTCTTGTTGCTCTGGCATCAAAGCAATTATCTCTCCTCCCGGAGATAGAAAATTACTAACGTACAAAAAGCGCAATTACGATTTGACACAAAGTACCTAGGTGCGTAATTATTGTGGCAGACAATGAAAAACAGTGTAGTAGATAATGTATAGTCGATGACAATACGTGGTTCTTTCTGAGTGACTCAATAGGAATCTATACTCGAGCGAAATGTCGAGATTATGTGCCAGTCACAACCCCCTTTTGACAGTTCACCCGCCCCGCCTGTGACAGTGGCACTGTCGGTCGAGTGATTAGACATTGGTTACTTATGTGCCGACTTCTGATTGGCTGATTCAAATGACACTTCTCTCACAAGACAACTTGGTCGTTTCAAATATACAACAAACACTTACGCATAGACAAGTTATTAATGAAACGAATGTGAAGTCATTTGAGTGCTCGTAGTCAACGAGGAAGGATGTTTTTATTTAGAAGATAATAAATTCAACATGTTTTCTAATTCCTCGGAGTTTAACAATCGTGTCTTCTGATACAGAAAACTACTTGTCTTCTGCGCGAAACTGGTTACAATTTTCTCGACATCATCATCGAAATTGTACAACGAATTAACTAGTTTTTGATTCATATGTCTGCCCAAAGATATTAACATTATTATCCTCCCGGAGATTATGCGACCGTCTGAAAATAATTCCTCTGCTATATACTCAAAGACAGGATATGCTTGATCAGTTGAAATATTGTCTACAATAGAGTCAAACAACGTCGCATGTTTACGAATTAACAAATCGAGTAATTTCTTCATCTTACAAACTTCGGTGTATGCCTGAATAACATTAACAAAGAAGTCGGCCATTTTATCAGAGAATGTCAGCTACGCAGAAGCATATGTGTACTCTGTGTAATAAAAACTTCACACGTCTTGACAATTTGTTACGACATCGTACAACTAGTCATTCTGGAGGTGTTTTTACTTGTGATTTATGCGATGATCGTGTGTATACCCGGAAAGATGCCTTAAAGAGACACATAAAGACTGAGCATGAAATAATATCCAGTGGCGTGCCGACCACTCAATCATCATCTAGTGGTGCTAACAATCTGCAATGCACAAGTCGCAAGAGAAGGCGAGAACCGACAACAGACAACCAGTCTAGTGGTAAACGCCGGATGTCAACCAAACAACAAGCATCGAATGACAGAGTGTCGTCAGTTACAGACACTCAAATACTGCCAACTACCACGACAAACCAATCATTATCCTCCGGTGCTGGTGCCAAGCATAGCGCCGAGGTGTTATCAACATCTGGTGGCTTGTCGGGCGGCTCAGGTGATAATGTTTTGGTGACTAACAATGACCAATCAGCGACCAGTACCTTGTTGGGTGGCGCGGGCGATCACGTGTCACCTACTAATAATACTCAGCTATCATCACGTACCATGGCGAGTGACGCATCATCATCAGGTGCCCTGTCGGATGGTGTGGGTGATCGTGTTTTGGTGACTAACAATGACCAGTTACCAACACCAGATACCTTGTCAGGTGGCACGGCCAATCATGTGTCGCCTAATAATAATAGCCAGCAACCATCTAGTGCCTTACCGAGTGACGCAGAACCAACACTAGGTGCCCTGTCGGGTGGCATGGGTAATAACATATCACCTAGTAACAATACTCAGCTATCGTCTAGTGCCTTACCGAGTGACACAGAATGAACAACTTCTATTTTTAACGCATCGTCACGTACCACGGCGAGTGACACAGCATCATCATCAACACCAAATGCATTGTCGGGTGGCGCGGGTGTTAACGTGTCACCTGCTAATAATAGCCAGCAATCATCTAGTACCACGGTGAGTGATGGACCATCAACAGATGCCTTGTCGACACATGGCCATCTATCATCACGTGTCATGGCTGCCAACGAGCCGGCTGGAACCTCTGGTGTTAACACAAAAAATGAATATCTTTCATTACAGAAATTACCACCGGATGTTCGAGCTGTGTACAATGATCACTGGGACACGATTAGATCACATACACGACACGGTCGCTATCTGTGTGAATGGACATTTTTTAACCAACCGGATAGTCATATAACAACAGATTCGGGCTCTCGTTTATTCCGACTTTTTAATACTCAAAACTTCCGGTTTAAAATTATTGTGAGCCTGCACACAATACTAAGACATCGAGAGACACTAGCTTTGCGGCTCTACCATGCAAGTGCAAATAACTCGTCATTGTTCCCTACACCTTTTTAGTGAACAATAGATCTGATTTCGAGGTGTTTGTGACCAAGCTAAACGCTGTTGACTTCGGTTTATTCAGCGACACTAACCCGGCCAGATACTAAATACTATGTCGAATCAATACCAAGTATCACTTTTTACGTTTACAAGTTGGTGGAGTTCCTTGTTGGTTGTTGTTTAGAATCAATCCCCGATTTTATCAAACACAACAATTTTATTAATACTCTTCAAAATGACACATGGTAAGGTTTATAACGATAATAGGTGCTTGTTCCGTGCTTTGGCTGTTTTCAGAACCGGGTCTGTCAGGAATATACGAAAACACACACGAAGACTGTTCAAAGAATGGGTGCGGTATAAAGGGTTGAAATCAATCAAAGCCTATCCAGGTGGTAGTTTAGTTAATTTATCTGCCGTGGAAACTTGTTTTAAAATACAAATAAATGTGTTTGCCTTTACAGAGGATGAATATCTGGTTCCGAAAATCAGAAGTACTAGTGAGCATCCAGACATACTAAATCTTTTTCTACACGAAAACCATTTCATGTACAACGTTGATATTAACAGGGCCGCTCGGTGTTTTTCGTGTGGGAAATGCAGCAAGTTGTTTAAGATGTACAAGCGACTGACACCCCACGAACTTAGGTGCAAAGGTATAGCGACTATCGAAACATATAAAGGCGGGATTTATCGCCCGACTGAATCTATCTTGGAATTGCTCTTTAAGCATGGGTTTGACGTGGACGAAAATTTATTTTCCCCTTCAGAGCGTGCTACGATATTGAATCTTTTTTCTCCAATACAAATTTACTGGCTGACTCAAAATCGACGACCTTCATTGCCAGACACGTCCCCCTCTCGTGTGCGGTCGCCTCTAATGTCCCTGGGTTCGACACTCCTAAATGTTTCATCACCACAGGTGATCCACAGGTCCTCGTAAATGAAATGATGGACTATCTCCATGAAATAGCTGCTAAGTCTTATGAGCTGTTACTTAAAAGTTCGAGTCAACCTTTGCTCGATTAGGTGACCACCCAAAATTAAGTGAAAGGCTCGACTCCTTTCTGAAGGAGCTCCCTCTGTTTGGATTGAATAGCGGAAAATATGACATTAACCTGCTTAAATCTTATTTAATACGGTATTTCCTTGACCGAGAGGCTAATCCTTTCAAGTTCATTGTCAAGAGAAATAATAATTTTATGTGCATAGCGACAAAAAGACTGAAATTCCTCGACGTCTCCAACTTTCTGGTCCTGGGGGTAAGCTATATCTGGCCTCTTTTGGTATAGAAGCGACAAAAGGGTTTTCGTCGTATGATCATCTGACCGACCTGGGAAAGTTAATTGAGGCAACCCTACCACCAAATGCGGCCTTTTTCTCAAAACTTAAAAATCGTAACATTTCCGAGGCAGAATACGCCATTTGTCAGAAAGCATGGACCGACAATAAGATGACTAACCTGAGAGATATTCTAATTTGGTACAACATCAAAGACGTGTCTCCCTTTCTAAAAGCCCTGGAAAAACAAGTAGCCTTTTATGCCGAGTTAAATATAGACATGTGCAAGCAAGCCATCTCAGTCCCCGGTATTACTCTACAGTACCTATTCAACACCATGAATAAAGATGTTTCTTTTGTTTTGTCTTCGAAGAAGGAGGAGAAGTTGCACGAGTTGTTACGAGGTAACGTGGTGGGTGGGCCAAGTATCATTTTTCTTCGTTATCATGAAGCCGACCAGACCCGCATCAGGGGTAATAAGCTAGTAAAAAGTATTAACGGGTTTGATGCGAATGCATTATACCTTTGGTTTCTTATGAATTGTATGCCATCAGACTTTCCCATATATTGAAGCCACGAGGCTGGTTTTAGATCACACAGATTACAGAAACACACGTCAGAGTCGAGAGTGGTTAACCTGGGTGTCACACAACAACAAAATAGCTTTAAAAACCCAATTCAATAGTCATGAGATGCAGCTTGGCGATCGACATATTCGAGTAGCCATGGGGGATAAAAAGAATAAGACAGCTTACCAATTCCACGGGTGTTTATTCCACGGGCACCCCTCTTGCCGTCTAACTGCTGGGACAACGATTAATCCGGTTAATAAGAAAGCGTTGGTAGAACTATACCAGAATACGTGTGGCATCCACGAGTATCTACAGAAAACTGTTGGGGTGACAGTTAAGGTTATTTGGGAGTGCGAGTGGCAGAGACTAAAGAGATCAAACACAACCATCAAGTGTTTCCTGAAAGAGAAGTTTCCACCCTCACAACTTCCTTGGGGTTCTTTGAGTGAAAAACAGATCATCGAGGAAGTAAAAGCCGATACATTTTTCGGGTTGGTTGAATGCGATATTGGGACCCCGGCTGATTTACAAGAGTCATTTGCCGAGATGGCCCCTATTTTCAAGAACACGGAAATGTCGAGTGACGGCATTGGCGAGCTTATGAAAGAATATGCCGTAAAAAATAAACTACTGACTACCCCTTGACGGGCTTTGATCGGTAGTTATTTCGGGAAGAAGATTTTATTAGCCACCCCGCTTTTAAAGTGGTATCTAGCTCATGGGTTGGTCGTTACCCACATCTGCCAGATAATAGAGTATCGACCGGTTAGTTGTTTTAAACAATTTGGGGAAACAGTGTCTAATGCTCGTCGCCAAGTGGACAAAAATCCTGCTGAGTCTATTACAGCCGACACTATGAAATTGTTAGGTAACGCCGCTTATGGGAAAACACTAACCAATAAAAGCAAACATACTGATGTCTCCTACTGCCAGGGAAAAGACACTACCAAACTAGTCAATAACCCCAGGTTCAAAAGCATGACTGCTATTACTGATGATCTCTTCGAAGTAGAAACACTGAAGAAGAAAACTGTCTGGGATCTACCTCTACAGATTGGCTTCTATGTCTACCAGTATGCCAAGTTGCGCATGCTAGCTTTCTACTATGACTTTCTTGACAAATGTATCTCTAAAGTAGACTACCAACTCACTGAGATGGACACTGACTCTCTGGATTTTGTCCCTTAGCGCCGATTCACTCTCTGAGGTGGTTATACCACACCTACGAGATGAATACGATAGAGTCTACAATCAGTGGTTCCCGTCTAAAGTCTGTCCTGTTCATAGAACTACCCCTAGCACCGCTACCTGTCAGGACTGTGTGGATATCAAAGCATATGAAAAGAGAACCCCCGGGCTTTTTAAATTAGAGTACAAAGGGGAGGGGATGGTCTCATTGTGTAGTAAGATGTATATTTGTGTCGGAGATTATGATAAAATCAGTACCAAAGGTCTGACCAAAAGCCACAACACTCATCTAAACAAGGACACATTCTTGAATGTTCTCACTATCCAAGAGGCGGGTGGGGAAACCAATATAGGATTCAAGACACAAGACTCTGCTATCTATACTTATGAACAACATTGTGCTTCCCTGTCATATTTGTATATAAAAAGACAAGTACAGTCTGATAATTTATCGACTACACCCCTTCTCATTTAATTGTTCAATATGCCTTGTATTATGTGTCTATATATGTTTTGTTAAATATTATTATATACCTTCTTTGCATCGTTTGTTTGTTTTCTTTATTGGTGTTTTATGTTGTACCTATAATTACAGGGGTCACTTGACTACCACGCCTAATCTGACCACTAGAACACGCCTACATTTTTGGAAGGAAAAAAAAACGAAGGAGTTATCGCCCTTTGTGGAGGTAACTATAAGACTCCACCTCCACCTCCACAAAAACACCGGCGGCTTTAGCCCGTACTATACTACTCAGCCGCCCTGCCTCTATCAGAACCTGGGGTATTAGGATGGCCTTTACCTCAACCTGCACCCACCGCACAAAGACCCACTTATTGCTGGGGTGGTCAATTTGGTTGGTGTCAAGGCGGCACTCATCACACCCTAACAGCCACTATCCAGATGCCGCGATGTGATTTATCAGCCCTGGGCTCCCACCCAGATTTTTGTTGTATAGTATTACTTCCCCGTTTTCAATGTTTTGGATCTGGTAGGTGTAGGTGTAGCGCAGATTGAAGGCGGAGCCCAGCACCTCTAGGTGGGGCATGAGCATCTCCACGATCAACCAGTCTAACCCCCAGAAGAGCTTCCATATGACTGTGCGCCTCCCCCACTCTTCTCCATCCTTTGAGATCAATTCCTCAAGAAGTTGTTCCCTGCACTTGGCAATGAGCTGGGCGAGTAGCACCTTCACCATATGTGATGATTGCGGAGGTTTATCTAAATTGTGAGCAGCTGGGCTGGGGTGGCTTTGGCCTCATATTTCCTCACCCGCAGGATGGCGGTGACCTCCTCTGGCATCTGTGCAGCATCCCTGGTGTGCTGAGCCGCACCTTGAACCACCCCCCGCAGCACCGGGTGCCTGGGATATTTCCCGGGCAAGGGTGGCTTTATTATGGTGGCCGTATGGCATTCCGTACTGGCAAGCTTCTGCTTGCAGATGCTTTACAGTTACCATGATTACTGGTAACCTTGTACCTCCCCTTCTTCATCACTCTCTAAATCAAAAATCGTACAGGCCCACGTGCCTCCCCCATGCTTGACGCATGTGTTGTGCTTCCAACAGTAGACTACCCTACACTGCCGCTCACGCCTAGTCCCCAACAGTAGCCAATGGTAGGTGTTCATGATGCGTACACCTATCGCGCGGCAGCTCTAATTCGCCGGATGGTACTACAGAGGCTCGCAATTCGTGTTTCCCTAAGAGTATGGGACTGGGAGGGTGTTGTTTCAGTCTGGTTATGTGGTGGGTTGCGGCAGGTCTGCACTGGGCCCTTTTGGCCCCATCCCCTTTCAACCGTTTCCTCAACCCCACGGTTTCATTCAGACCTTAGAGGCGACTCAAAACCTCTCCTGGGAGTGAGAACAGGCCTCAATGGGAATAGGAAGGGAGGTGGTATTATTTGGACCCCGTCTATACTACTACAATGTAATCTCCATGGTAGAGTAACATTTAACAGGAAGTTATATTTAGATCCCAAGTTCATGACATTCCTATACAATTGTTCTGGTGATGCGTCTGCACTGCACCGTGCTTTATGTGCTGAAAGACTGGCTCCAACTAACATTTGTCAGGGTCTGCATTCATAGTCTTCTATTAGAATTATCCAGATTTCCCTGAAAGGCAACAGTTAACCTCCAACAAGATGATGATCTGTATACATGATGCAAATACAGTCAAGTATACTTAACGTTACTTACCTTTCCAACATTTCCAAATCCCACAAATTCAATATCACCGAAAGCATTTATTGGAAATGTTGTGGTGTGTCGCCAGTACTCCCAGGTGACTCCTCGGGTAGGCAGCACCTTGACATCGCTGGCATGCTCATTCCTAGGATAACCACAGCCACACAGCTTCTCACCTTCAGGTCTATGAACAATCAATATGCCCAGTTGGCATCATTGCAAGAGAGTCACAGAAATTCAACATGATCATAGATCTGAACATTGAAAGAAAACTGGCTCATAAACAGCATCATCATGAATCATCATCATCATCCAGTGCCCTGCCGACTGGCATGGGCGATCATGCCTTTCCACAAATTATTATCTCTGATGTCATAGATCAATAAAAGTGTTGACTCCTTTGCGTGCCATGACACAAGAATGTCAAGAATCTTCTGACATTGTCTTCCTCTGTCTCTTTTTCCACAAATCTTTCTGGTTGTCACATGTTCCAGTTTTTGTTTTCTCATAACGTGGCCAAAAAATGATTACTGCCTTTTTCTGATGTTTGTGATAAGTTGTCTTTGTGACTCAGCTTCCCTTAAAACATCCAGATTGCTCTTTATGGCTGTCCAATTAATTTTCAGCATTCTTCTATAAAACCACATCTCCTAGGCTTCCAGGGAAACAGCATCATATCTTGGGAAGCTGAAATACTTTGGCCATATTAAAGTGCACATTGGTCTGATGGAAGGCAGGGTTCCTGGAAGAGGAGACAGGGGTTGAACAGCACGAAGATGGACACAGGAACATTGCAGACGTCTTGAGCATAAAAATGCATAAAGCAAGAAAACTGTCAGATGATAAAGAATTTTTGAGGCACCCGTCTTTTGCACATCCTGTGATGAACTTGGTCTCTAAGAATCGACTTCATAGCACTCTGGGCAAACCCATATATTCTCCATCTACCTCAGCAAATGCTGAAAGGTGGAGGTGTTGACTGTTACAGTAACACGTTGATTTTAAACACATCAAATTCATCATGTCATACATCCCTCCATGCTAGAATCATATTTAAACCCAAATTTGAGTATCATTTAATGAAGGGGTGGCCAACCTTTTTAGCAGGTGGTCCAAATTTCAGAAATAATATTTCCTGCCGGGCCACGCACCTAATTTTTTTTGTTAAATTAAAGTAAACAAGCAAGCGTGTTACAGGTTCGACCACATCGTCGTTTCCCACTCCGCAGGTCACAACATGACTACCGGCGGGCCACATGTGGCCCGCGGGCCTCATGTTGGCCACCCCTGATTTAATGAGTTGTTCCATCTGTTACTGCATTTTCAACTAGCACTCATCAACTTATAGTTTTTAGATTGGCTGCCTCGCCCATCTTGTGTGTTCCATCTAATGATGCTCTTGAAACAAACAGATCTGCTGGCTCATTGCCTCCACTGACACAGACAGTATACTCATGGAAGTTTTCATGAGAGAGAAGTGTCTTTGCTTTGTAACCATTGCCTCCACTGACACAGACAGTATACCCATGGAAGTTTTCATGAGAGAGAAGTGTCTTTGCTTTGTAACCACTCATGCAACATTTGTCCATTTTGAACTTTATGCAATATGGACTGAAAATAAGTCACTATGATTGTTCTGGTGGCTTGAGTACCTGATAGCCACATCAATCGTAATACTTGAGGTTGTAAACTTTGGGGCTCCATTATATTTAGCAGCAACCTTCCCCCAACTCTAGCCCAGGATTCCCTCTAGACTTATCTTCACATTTCACAGAACCAGCTGTGTACACTATTTTGTCATCTCTGTCAGCAATCTTCATCCACCAGCTGTTAGACCTTCATTTCTGTGAATCTATTACATCACTTTCTACATTGTTTGCCCAATGCGATACTGACATGGTGGAAGATGTTCTTGTATCTGCCACTGTTAATCGATTCCTGCCCACTCAGTCATAAGCATGCATGGGATGAGTTGTTGTTTATCTTCAAGGATGAAACCAAGTCACTGCCAGTTGCTGATTTCAAGAGTGAATAACAAAAATACACCAGGATTTAAAATCACAACTGGCAATAACAACAAAACACCCCATGCATACACTAAGGAATGGCAAGACTGAAAGGCTATGGTGTCTGCTCTGGATTCAAAAGTGACCAGGTTCAGATCCAAGCAAAGGGCTGGACATTTGTACAAAAGTTTTCTAGTGGTATCACGTCCCCTTGTGGTATCAGATGGATAAAATTGAAACTGAGAACCTGTATGTGGAGAGAATGATATGGCAGGGATTGGCATGGATTCTGGACGAATCTCAAAACTAAGAGGGAAATGACCAGAACTTTCAATCAGATGGTAGTTGGAACAATTAGTAGTATGACTCTTCACTGGCTGTTGAACGAGGGGCCGGAGCGCATGTGGGAATGTCCTGAGTGCATTGATGTCAGTTCTTAGGCTCAACTCAACTCAACCCCTTGATCGCTTGGGTAGTGAGATAAGATAGGTAGTCTTTCTGGATAAGGGCAAGAAACAGGAGGTCCATTTGCAAGTTGTGCATTTTAAACAGACATCAGCCTGGGGAAAGAAGTGAGAATCTACCACAAACTCTGTCGTCATGAAATAAACATGTTACTTATGGAAGGTAGTCTGCAATCGGTTTCCTTCTTGGTTGTGACCACAGCGGTCAATAACCATAACTATTGTCTCTATAACAGGATCCTCTGCCTATTGTCGCAGACTTGAGATCATAGCCAACATATCCACTGCTCTCAAGCTCTATCCACCACCTTGCTCATATGGTTTCACATTGGGAGTCCCCGTGGCAAAGTGGTTATGCCAACTGCCTTTGACTCTGAATGTTGTGGGTTCCATTTCAGCCTACACCGTTTGGTTCACAAGTGTAATTTTCTCGGACTCATGGGGGTTGTCGCCAGAAATATGGAGTCATTGCCTTGTGGAGCGCATTTGGCAGCCCGCCCTGTGGAATGATACCACGCCATATGAGATAAAACCAAGTGAATTGAGGTGGACCCTCTTGCCTTTTTAATGGTTTCACATTAGCCTGGTTCGGGGAAGACATGCGGAGGGAAGGAAGTTCTTTACTTTTCCCTTGATAGCGGTTTCCAAACTTCATTGTGGAGATGGCACTCATCATCATCATCATGTGCCATGCCGGTAAGCGTGGGCGATCATGTTTCACCATCTCACTCGATCACCAGAGTCATGGATCAGCTCGGTGTTCTTGTCTCGATTATGCCATGTGGTCAAGCCATCCAGGTACTTACTTCTCTGCCTTCTTCTTGTTCTTGTCCCCTCAATCTTGCCAGTTGTCACCAAGTTCTCCAATTTATTTCTTCTCACAACGTGACAAAAAACTGTTGACTGTCTATTATCTCTAATTTCTCTAATCAGTTTGCGATTTTCATTTGTTTCTTGTAGGGCTTGGTCATTGTTTTTTTTTGTCTGTCCATGGTATCCTTTGAAATTTCCTGAGAAACCACATTTCCACAGCCATCAGATGTTTTTCAGATGGCACTGGGTGATGGTGACTGACTCAGGTACCGACAGAGGTCTATGGTGGTTGGTCAGTTCAGAAATCACATGTTAATCTGTGGCTTATGAACAGTGATTGCTGCTTCCCAATCCTGATAGTTTGATGTCAACCGTTGGAAGTTTGGATGCAGACTGTTTTGTGCTGATTTTCACAATGGTATGAGCATCTGCTGTTCAGAAAGCAATGGCAAGCTACTAAACGTAAAATTACCTAAGAAATAAACTAGTCCCAAAATGCTGGGATTCATTATGACGTCCTGTAAGGGACATGCAACTAACTTTTAGCACTTACAGTGAAAAATCCTGATTAGCCTCTTCAATAAAACACATACACTGTCTTCGTTTGATATCCCCCGGTATGAAACTCAGCTAAAACAAAGTAAAAGAGATAATTTTTTTGTTATTTTAAACAGATGGAATATTTTTGAACTCTTTACTCTAGACCAGTGGTTCTCAACCTTTTTTGGCCCATGCCCCCCTTCACCATATTTTCAGAACGTCATCCCCCCCTCCCTTCATATTTCCAACCTAAAAATTCCCCCCTCCCCCTCTTCCGCCCCTACACAGTATACGTAATAATGGAAGCTAAATTTAATAGCACATACTAAAACAAGTCTAGACGTCCACTTAAAATGTGATTTGTGGGTCTACTTACTTTATAAAATGAATTTTAGAAGGATGAGACGTACAGAACCGTAAAGTATGAAGGGAAAAACAATATCAAGTAATCGGTTCTTGTATTAGCGCGATCTTGACATCATCTTAATCCCCCCCCCCCCTCCCCCCTCAGAAACCCTAAAATTCCCCCATAGGGAGGAATTCCCCACTGGTTGAGAACCACTGCTCTAGAAGAAACATCACATCCACTTGCAATAAAATAACTTTTATTTGCAGACGATCAGTGCCTGTTTTACAGTGACGAGGGAAAACTGTAAAATCATATAAATAAGCTGAGTTCAACAAGCAGTAGACATAATATGAATATAAATACAACCAAAACTGAAGTAAAGCAGGTTAGCAGATCTCCAGGTCCACTAAATATACAGATAAATAGTACACCACTGAAACAAGTTACAGAGTTTAAATATCTAGACATCATGATCACAGAAGATTGAAATTGGATGTCAAAAAGCAAGTGTGCCTGTATATCAATTATCATTCATACTCAAACATCGAACTATATCTATGTCTGCAAAATGACAGATAATAAATAGCATATTCACACCAACACTGTGCTACCAATGTCAAACTTGAACAGATGTGATACTAGAGCAAAAGGGTGCCCGTGAAGAAAATGGATTGAACACATCAAAGACGTGGTACAATTACATAGGATAATGCATCGGGCGCTGAAATGTCAACTAATCCTCCCCAAAATGGTGGAAGATAATAATGATGAAACACAGGGACAAGATATGTGTATGGATAGTTTCATATATCATGAACCCAAAAAGTCAAGACAGTCTATATCTAAGGTAAAATACTTTGACTTGCAAAATTGTAGTGTTTTTAATGAGCTGGTCTGGAATATTGAAAGTAAGGATTTACTGGTATTTAAAGGTCACCATACAGTGGATACCATCCCACTGTGGAGTACTCGGAAACAACAGAGCTGATCGATTGGCTAAGGAAGGAGCAAAAGAATAACAACCTGATGTGCCCGTTACATTCCACCAAAAGAAAAGAATGATCAAATCAGTCAGAAAGCCATCAAACCCTACTCAAGACGACTACCACTTTATGGACAGACCAGAACAGGTCATTCTTCTGCGCCTCAGAACAGGACACAATAGATTACGCAACCACATGTATACAAAATTCAAGATTGGTGACTCAGCCATGTGCACATGTGGTTTGGCGTCGCAGACAGCAGAGCACATACTCCAATACTGCCCACAATATAACATATCCAGGCGAACCTTCTGGCCTAGAGAGACAACAGTGGAAGATAAACTCTATGGACCATTAGTGAACTAAATAAGACTGTTAGATTCATACAAGAGAGAACATTGCAGTTATAGACATATTTCAGATGAACGAAAGAAGAAAAAAAAAACTGGCATTTATTTAGTTTTCTCAATAAGCTCCACGCTGGTGATTCTGCCATGCCATTTTAGTCCTTCTGTTTTGCGCAGGCACCAATTAATGACTGTTTGTAGTTTAACAGTACTTGTCTTAGTTACTCTCGTGTTTCTAATCCAAACAATAGTGCTGATTTAGCATTAGAACTGAATATTAAGATTGGTGCCAAGTTTGGTGCTAAGTTTAGTTTCATTTGACTTCTACAAATTTCCTAGAAAACCTCATCTTGCCTTTTGTATTCTAATTTTGATCACACTCGACAGACGGTGCAGAGAGCAGAACCCTGCCGCTGTCAATGCAGAGGTTAACACACTCATCTATAAACACTCAGATAGCCCCGAAGTGCTCATCTATACAGATGGATCTGTTATAAAGCAGCAGAGAAGTGCGTGGGCATTTACAGCCCGTTCAGCGGGCCGAACCGTTCAAGAATCCAGTGGTGCCCACTCTATGACCACGAGCAGCATGACGATGGAGGTGATGGCAGTTACACAGGCGTTCATATGGCTGGAATCACAGCATTATACCAACGTGTGTGTACTAAGTGATTCAATGAGCATGATTCAGAAGGTCGAAGCTGGATCTGTACGTAGACAGTGGACTGAGCCGCTGCGGAAGTCTGTTGTCCGTAAAGTCACCTTCATCTTCGTTCCGGGACAAGCGGGAGTCGAGGGAAATAAACGAGCTGATAAACTGCCTGGCTCTGCACCCCCTGTAGATGGCCAGCCCATGGATCGTGCCGATGTTATTAACATCCTCAAAGATATGGCCAGAACAGAGGACTTTGACGTCAGTGAATCCACATCGCTGTCCAGGGTGAAAGACTTGGGAGTAAGAATCGGCACGGCCAGACGCGAGAGGTACATCGGGAAAACAAGGCGCCTCGTCAACCAACACAGAACTAGCACTATTAGTCACCGGACGCTGATGCATATGCTGGGGGAGGAGCTGAGCACCTATGGACATGTCCGGAGTGCAATGAAGATACCCCAACTGATAACTGATGATTCTAATTTTGATTTATTGACATGTTCCCCCATCTGTGACTATATCACTATGCCAAAATTAATAAGCAAAAGGAAAAGAAAAGAAACAATGATTTTCAAACATACCCTCATCTGCCAATCATCAGAGAAGTAATTAGATCTGGGTACGTCAATTTTGTTCCAGGCAATCGCTAGTTTCAACTGATCCATGTCAACATTCTTGTTGGCTGAAACACCAAAAATTAACTAATTCAATGGCAAATCAATGCATTATATTCAACTCTACAAATGTGAACTATTTTATTGTATTTCTATCCTAGATGTTTGTGTGTAAATAAAATGTCAGTTTTGGTTATTCTGTCCAAGACGAATGAAATATTTGGAGGACATGTTCTTTTTGTTATAGGCCATGCCGTGTGTCGTTGGTTATCCTTTTTGTCCACAACCTTCTGTCTCTTCTACAGCCAATCATATCTGATTCTGATGTTCCTTCATGCCATAATGTCAAACTGTTCAGCAGTTATTCCACCACAGATCTTGTTTTGTGACTGGCCATAAACTTGTTCTTTGGGACATTAATGTAGTAGTTTCATTTTGCCATCCTGATATGCCTGATAAGATAAGTAGTGAAGCCAGTTACATGTCCTTTTCAATCCCAGCATCTTGTGACTGTGTCTGATTTTCTAGGAAATTTTGGGGGGCTGCATGGTCTCCAGGTATCGTGTCCGCCTCGAATGCTGGAGGTCCCGGGTTTAAGCCCTGGTGATGACCGGGATTTTTTCACGTGGACTTCTAGTAATAAAATTTCCCCTGGTCTCTGGGTAGTGAGATCGGACATCCGTATATATTGTTGCACACATTAAATAATCCCTTGGCAGTTGGAAATCGAAAAAGAGTAGTCAAACGGCACTGCCAGGGCAAAATTTCAAGTTAAAAATCTACCCAAAGTATTTTCAGGATCCTCGCCGGTGCTACGGAGTTTGTGCACTGAGCTGAGTTTCTCCAGACTCAGATTTGAGTTAGGAGGAAAACGGAGCACTTATGGGTTGCACCCGTGTGCCGTGATGTTGATCCATCGACTAAATTATACTTCTAGGAAATTTTACACTCAGCAGAGTGCTACTGCTTTACATATGAATGAAACTCTCATCTGCATTATAGTTCATTGTATGGCTCACATTGTGAGGCACATTTTGTGACAAGATTCAAGAGAAGAAAATTCTGGCCTGGCTGGGGACTAGGAGTTCGCACGCCGTCTAGGCTGGATGCATCATGAATGAGTGCAGCAATGGCACAATAATAGTGCCACTTTTTAGATGTAGTTTTTTACCTTTTGAATGATAGTGCTTGCGTAAAGAGTACTTGTGCTAAATACATGATAATATGAACTGTGGTAAACATGAAGCTGTGCATGTAGAAAACGATCTGGACTTCCGTTGAGTTATTCATCTAAATCTGTGACTTGAGCGTGAGAGTTGGAGAGAGAGAGAGAGAATAACTGCAAGCTGTTAGTGAACAAGGACAAGCCATAAAGATTTAACAGCAGAGTACTGATAAGGCTATAATCATGCAGCAGGTACCTTCAAAAAGAAGTCGCGCCATGACAGACTGCCTGTTGTAGACCTATTTGGATGAGTGACTATCACCCCAAAGATGAAAAGAGAGGTATATGATACATATCATTGTGAAAATCAAGGCACGAACATCGGCTTCCAAATTGCCTGCTGCTGTCTTCAAACCCAATATGTCGTGATTGTGTAGCTACCTTAAACCACAGATGTCAACAATGCGCTACTTTGTCCAAATAAAAACAATATCACAGGTACATCTACACACTTATACAGAAGAGATCACTCTACGAGAAGTTGTTTGCGAGAACCAAGTGATGACTGTGAATCTACACCCATGGGCAGACTGGCAGAAGAGCAAGTTAAAAGAGGTGTGGCCAAACAAGAACACTATATAGGAAGCCAAAGAAGATTAAGAAGTCAACACAGAACTGGTGTCGTTAGCCGCTACATGCTACAGGATTTACTAAGGAGGGCATTCGAGCACTTATGGACTGAATGGTTCGATGTGCAAGAAGGATGATGTCGACTAACTAACTAACTATAACTCACTAACTATAACTCACTCTAACTCTAACGAACTAACTCTAACTCTGACTGACTGACTGACTGACTGACTGAGTAAGTAAGTAAGTAAGTAAGTAAGTAAGTAAGTAAGTAAGTAAAGTAAGTAAGTAACTAACTAACTAACTCTAACACTAACTAACTCTAACTCTAACTCACTCTAACTCTTATAACTCTAACTCACTCTAACTCTAACTAACTAACGAACGAACGAACGAATGAACAAACGAACGATCAAACGAACTAACTTAACTTAACTAAATAACTAACACAGAAGTGGAAAGACTGAGAAAAGGTAATATGCTTAAGCTTATACAATGCTTCTTGTTTACCTTTCAACAATGCTTCCAAAATGACCTGGTAAATATGTGCGGAAGGAAATTTGGAATGCAGTTCAAAAACTGATAATAGGTCACGTTTGCTGCAACAGTAGTCGACCCACTCTATGCCGGTATTCACGCTGGACTGGCCAAAGTATTTTTCAATCTTCTCTTTGATAACATCCTCCAGTTCATTATCTGTTCTGTGTATTAGAAAAATATGACAATGGTCAATGCAAAACTGAGTATCAAATTTGTCAGAAAATCTCCATTAGAAATGAATGATGAAGGTTAATGCAGACTTCACATTCATGTTTTAATGAAACAAATAATTTATTTCAAATATTCCTTGCATTACAATTAAACTATAAAACAGGTGTCAGAAACCTATGGCATGTGTGCCAAGTGTGGAGCGCAGAACGATTTTCAATGGCACAGTGAGTAAGCTGAAGTACAGTACATGTGCTAAATACTTGAGTAAATTTTTCGCGGTGTGTGTAGTTCTGTGGTGTTCAGTATTTTCAATACGGCGGAACAACGTTTGTGCTCCATGCGGAGGGCAGTCACCCTAAAACGGCGACGGTCAAGGCAGGGAGGCCTTAAGAGGCAAGGCAGACGAGGTGGGGCAAGGCGTTTTAGACTCAAGTGTAACTGTCTGGGCCTCAGAAATACTCATATTCTATATTGGAACTGTGCCAGAGTAAAACAACGAGGCCCTATTCTGGAAAACCTGGTATACAGGAACAACATTGTAGCACTTCAGGAGGCTAGACTGGGTGATCAGTTACTCCAAATTGACGGTTTCAAATATTTCTACAACAGGCAACACCTGGAAATGGTGATTCTCATTTGTGACAGTATGGTGGCTTCAGAGCTAGACATGTCCAGATGGGACAGTGACGACATACAAATACAGGTGGTTAGAGTTAAATCTGGTCTACCATTCATGTTGGTTAATGTTTATGTCCGTAACGTGAGTGTGGCAGTGCTTAAGTGACATATGAGGTCACGAGAGAAATTTATTTTCTGTGGCGATTTCAACGCTAAAGGAAACATTTCCTCCAACACACAGGGAGAGGTGCTCAAGACTGCACTTGAAACCATTGACCTGGTTTGTATCAACAGTGGCTGTGTCACCAGGACAGCAAGTCATCCAGGTGATGAGGACAGTGTTATTGATCTGGAGCTGGTTTATCCGTCACTCACTGCAGTATGTAGAAGGGGTGTCCTAGGGTACGACAGCAGCGACCACCACCCTTGCAGCATATTGGTGGAGAAAGGCAGAACCAGGCAGCACAAGTCTACGGTCAAGACGTTCCAGTATGACAGTACAGGGCAAGATGTGGTGAGTAAAATAAGGTGCGAAAAGCGCAGAAAGCTTCAGGGCAGGAAAAAAAGCTGGGAGCAGCCACTTTGGTGGAATTTTGAGGTGGAGAAGGCCTGGGTGGATAAGCGTAGGGCAATAAGGAAATGGCAAAATGTCAAAAGGAACAGAGCTGCCCATCCTAGTCCCTGCGTGCACTTAGAAAGAGAGATGCGCACAAAAGTAAGCTACCTAACAATCTGTTTATGGTGGTTAAAAGTGAAAAATGGGCAGAGGTATGTCACAGAGTAAGCACACACAAGTCACTGAAATTGTTCTGGCGACTACATAAAAGCATGAGTGGGGTAGTCAAGAATAAGAGTATTCCTGACTTCCAAGATGCAGACCTCATCTGGCAGAGGACTGACAAGAACAAGGGCAAAGCCCTCTTCGAATGCTGTCTAGAGCAGAGCAACCAGACAGACATGAGGCCAAAATCTCACCAAGGAGGTCACCTCAGAAGGTGCAATGCCCAGAACATTTCGGATGAAGACACAGTGACAGTGAATGAAATCAAGGCTGTGCTTCAACGATAAAATAACAGCGCTCCAGGGCCAGATGGCATAAGATATGACAATATCAATATGTGTACCGACAACGAGCTAGAGAAATTAGCAGACATGTACAACAACGGTATAGGGAGTGCTAGCATCAAGGAGGAGTGGTTTCACAGCTATCTGATTCCCTTGCCAAAGCCTGGCAAAGACCAAACAAAAATTAAGGGATATCGAGTAATAACCATGCAGAATACAATAGGCAAGCTGCTGGAGAAGTTAATTGCCAGGAAAATATCAAGCCAGCTAGAGAGGAAAGGTGTTTTCCAACCTACCCTGGGAGGGTACCATCCAAAAAGAGAAACCTGGACCATGCAGCAGTTTTTGACAATGTCTATGAAGACTTCCACTCAGGCATTGAAACATTTGCTGCAGCGATTAATCGTGAGGACGTGCACAACAGAGTACCAATGGATTTTTAAATGCTTCAGCTTCTTGAACTCATGATAAGTCCTTTCCTCCTAAATTGAATCACTGCAGCGCTCTTCTAATGGAAAGTAGTGTTTAGATGTGGCAGTTGGACTTCAGAACCAACAACAATATATCCTGGCCTACCACGGGGATCACCGTTATCTCTGGTGCTGTTCAAAGCCTACACTGTGAGAATCACCAGTGAGCAAATCATAGGACCTGGGAGGACATTGTCGTATGCAGACAATGTTTTAGTGTATCATCAGGGCAAGGATAGAGATCAGGTTGTTGTGGAATTAATAACTGAACTCAATTGCATAAGCACTGGGTGTGAATGACGTCATCCAATATGGAGGATATGTGGTTGAGCTGTTATGGCAGTGGTTCTCAACCGTGGGGAATTCCCCCCCCCCCACCCCGCACCCCTGGGGGGGGGGGATTTTAGGGTTTCCAGGGGGGGGGGGGGGGAATTAAGATTATTTCTAGATTGTGTTAATACAAGAACCAATTACTTGACATTGTTTTTCCATTCATACTTTACGGTTCTGTACGTATCACCCTTCTTAAATTCATTTTATAACGTTAAGTAGATCCGCAAATCACATTTTATGTAGATGTCTAGACTTGTTTTAGTATGTGCTATTAAATTTAGCTTCAATTATTACATATACTGTGTAGGTAGAGGAAAATTGTTAAGGAGGAAATACAAAGGTGGGGAATGACATTCTAAAAAATATGGTGGTGGTGGTGGTGGTGGTGGTGGGGGGGGGGGTGTGTGTGTGGGGGGGGGGGGGGGGGGGGGAAATGACATCCTAAAAATATGGTGAAAGGGGAGGGGGGGGGGAAGGGCCAAAAAATGTTGTGAACCACTGTGTTATGGCCTCTGGAGTGTTTTGCTTAAGGCTACGGTTTGCTTACGCATTTTCTTCATGTTGGACTGGTAGTGGTGGGCTTTTACATCTGTCTGCGGCTGTTTGTATGTTTGATTTGAAAATTAAATGCGGAAACAATGTAAAATGCTTCTGTTTGCACAGTAAACATTCTGCTGTAAAGGTCAAGGAGAGTCTGGAGTCTGATGAAGGAATTCATAAGTACTAAATAGCATCTGTTCATAATATTTATGTATTCGGGATTGAAGAATTTTGATTCAGCAGTACAGAAAAACAGAATCATGGACTAAATTATTTAATCATGTGCTTCTTCGTTGTATATTTTGGATTTTCATGGAAACGGTTCTTGTAAATACGTCATTACCTATAATTAACTTTACTTGTAGAGTACTCTCTGACCCAGTAACTAAAGCTTTTGTGCACTGGCGATGACTTCATCATTTTGGTTGTGTTTATTCAGAAGTTCGTATCGAGTAAGACCATAGTCTGCTCTTGCAAAGGATAGGTGCTGAAGACGGAGGCAGCCAGCCAGGAGGCGCACCACAGAAATCAGGCTGCCACGCAACTACGCGTAATGAAATATGTCGACTACTGCTATATGTTATGGTGCTCGCCCTGCTTTGGACCCCCAGGCAGGTGCAGTGCCGGGCCCTATGCCTCGTAAGGGTCTAACCACAGCTACTGGAGGTCCTTCTCAGATGTCCTGTGGAGCCAAGGGGTCTGACAACAGAGCGTCTGGCAGTACCAAACAAAGACTTAAAATAATGCACTGAAATGCAGAGGGTGTCAACAAGAAAAGAATAGAACTAGAAGACATCTTGGCCAAAGAAAATGTAAGCGTATGTTGCTTGCAAGAAACACACCTCAACGAAAATATAGCCTTCAAAATCAGAGGCTACCAGTGTTACCGATCTGACCGAAAGGACAGGCGAAAGGGTGGGATACTGACCCTTGTCAAAAATAACATCCCTGCTTCCCAAATTGAAGTTTACATGGAAGGGGCTGAGTATCAGGCACTTAAACTTAAGACAGACAATACAGACCTTCACCTGATCAATTACTACTGTCCAAATGACCGCCCACAGGCACTGGACACACTACCATTAAAAGGAAAAATGATTGTGTGTGGCGATTTTAACAGCCATTCGCAGAGCTGGGGCTATGATCACAGTGGACCAGAGAGGAGAGAGACTGGAAGACTGGCAAGATGAGAATAGATTCATCTTGATTAACAAGCCGTCTGACCCACATACCTTCTACTCGAGATCATGGCACACTACAACTACGCCTGACTTGGCTTTTCATTCACCAGACCTGGAGTGGAACATGAAAAGAATTGTTGGGAAACAACAAGGTGGCAGTGACCATCGGCCAGTCTTTCTAACTGTAGAAAATGAGCTTGTAAGTGAAAGCAGCACTCTCTCGAGGTGGAACTACAAGAAAGCAGACTGGGTAATGTACAAGCTTCGCACCAGCATACTGGTTAGAAACCTGAACACTGAGAGGGACATAAATAAAGTAGCTGAAGAGTTTGGGAAATGCATACTACAGGCAGCGCGAGAAACAGTACCAAGAGAAACAGTACCAAGAGGAGCCCATAAACAATATAAGGCAAGCAGAAGCCAACCCCTGCCAAGAGCACCACAATACATTCCAGCACGCAAAAGCCAAATTTCAAAGGGCCAAGCTGCAGGCTAGACGGAAAAGCTGGCAGGAGAAAACAGAGTCACTGAACTTTGAAAGAGACACAAGGAAGTTGTGGAAGCTAATAAAACAGCTTAATGATGAGGGTTCAGGGAGAAACTCAAAAATTGCACTACATAAAGATGGAAACATCTTAACAGGAAAGCAAGCAGCTGATCATTCACACAAGATAACAATATTGAAATTAGTCTAGAGAAACAACAGGAGATTCGAGAGAAATGGTAACATACAGGACAGAAGGAAATAGTATATGAGTTTATGGAGGCACCTATCGCACGCGCCTACCTCAGAGTTAACGCAAACACACAACATCCACTGCATAGGGAAATTATGAAGGTGAAGGGCAGCAGGTTAAAAAGAGGACTGTCGTGGATAGGTCAAGCCGAAGACATTCTTCAACAGGTGTGTTCACTTGAGGACCTAGAACCTGGCGAGGAGTGGGTGCAAGTGCCAACAGATTTCTGCACATCCTTTTCAGTTTGCATCCAACTAGATAGAAAATGCAGACAAGAAAATCCGACTGCTGTGGAGACTGAAGTACAAGCATTGATTTTCGAGAATTCGCTAGACGGTGATGCGGTCATCTACACAGATGGGTCGGTCGTGAGAAGCTCATGGGCCTTTACAGCTCGGGCCGGAGGGAGAATTGTGAAGGAGGACTCTAGTGCTTTCACTGAAACCACAAGTAGCCTGACTATGGAAGTCAAGGCAGTAAGTAAAGCAATAACATGGCTCGAGACACAGACATTCACTAGGGCATGTTTCCTTAGCGACTCAATGAACATGCTCAAGAAGATAGAGATGGGGGAGATCCGAAGAGAATGGTTGCTGCCTCTGGAGCGGTCTCAGCTGGCAAAGATTAGTTTCATCTTCATGCCAGGGCATACGGTAGTACAAGGAAATGAGCGGGCTGACAAGCTCGCAGGTGAGGCTACTGTGGAGGGCAGACGCGCCATGGACCAGGCTGACATTCTGAATGCTCTACGAGAAGTAAGACTTTTGCATGAACCAAGTGATGACTGTGAATCTACAACCATGGCCAGACTGCGAGAACAGCAAATTAAAAGAGGGGTGGCCAAACAAGAACACTACGCAGGAAGCCAAAGAAGATTGATAAACCAACACAGAACTGGCGTCGTTAGCCGCTACACTCTGCGGGATTTGCTGAGGAGGGGATCCGAGCACTTATGGACTGAATGGTTCGATGTGCAATGAGGATGATCTGTCGACTAGCTAACTATGGAGGCACCTATCACAATCAGTGAACTGGAGCTAGCAATATCAAAACTGAAAATGAGAAAGTCACCAGGAGCTGATGGTATCTCCAATGAAATGATCAGAAACCTAGGAACAGAGGCCAAAGCAAAGCTGTTACAGATCTTCACTAACACCTAGAATTTAGGCAGTGTTCCGCAAGCCTGGAGAGAAGCAATCATGATACCCCACCTAAAATCTTGGAAAGATAGTTCCATTGCCTCCAGCTACAGACCAATTAGTCTCACCAGCTGTCTCTGCAAAACACTGGAACGCATCATCAATCACAGACTACAGTGGTACATTCAAAGTGAAAACATCCTTGTGCCACAACAGGCTGGCTTTAGGCAGTGCTACTCTACGGAAGATCAGACAACCTATATCTCTCAAGAAGTTGAGAATGCATTCCAAGAGAAGAAGTTGGTACTTGCGGCATGGATAGCTCTAAAGAAAGCCTTTGACAAAGTCTGGAAAGAAGGTCTTATGAAGAAACTGAGAAACTGAATAGTCAATGGAAGAATGTACAAATGGGTGAAAGCAGACTTGCACAACAGAAGAGCCCGAGTACAGATAGATGGTCTCAAGAGCAAGAAAGTACTATTGCGTCACAGTGTTCACCAGGGCGGAGTCTTGTCCTCCACACTTTTTCTAATCTTCATCAATGATCTTGCTGCTAATCTACCGGGAATTAAAGCCGCAATGTACGCTGATGACCTGGTTTTGTGAAGCACAAATGAACATGCATCAGTGGCCACCATATTGCTACAGAAAGCTGTAGATATATTTATTGCATGGGCGGATAGATGGTGTGTCAGCATAAACACTGACAAGTGCTGCACCACTCTATTTACCCTCTCTCCGAAACAAAAGGCAGGGATCATCCAAATAAATGGAACGCCCCTAAGAGAAAATAAAGAACCAACATACCCTGGTGTAACATTTGATGACAGGCTAACATGGAGAAAACACATTAAAAAGCTGTAGCAAAAGCCAGAAGGAAAATAGCTATCCTGAGAAAGCTAAGTGGGACCACATGGGGAGCCAGTGGGAAAATACTTAGCAAAGTTTATCAACAGAGCATACGACCATACCTGGAATACGGGTCAACTGCGTGGTGTTCAGCATAAAAACCACAGTACAAGAGCTGAACAAGGTGCAAAATCAAGCTCTTAGAGTCATCATAGGAGGGATGAGATCAACCCCTATAGTAGCAATGGAGAAAATGAGGAGGACACAAGCACTGAGAGAATGCAGAGATACAAAAACACTAATATAAGCAGGCAAGCTCCTCAGCTTGGCAGGCCACCCTATGAAGAACCGATTTGAAAACTTAGCTATGGGGCATTTGAAAAGAAGTAGTTTTATCCACCAGGCCAAACGACTGCAGAGAAACCACCGATCTTCCCACAGTTGGTATCCCTCTGACAACTATTCCAAAGCGAACTCCATGGAAAGATGAACATAGACTATCGCTACAAATCCAGACAAAAGTGAGAGGAATATTTGACAAGGAAGAACAGAACAGTGTACAGCGCAGAACAGCCACTCTCAGCTTCCTTGATGACGAATACCCACAGGATCTCTGGATCCGAGTCTACACAGATGGGTCAGCGCAAAATGCTGTTCGAAATGGAGGAGCTGGGAGTGTATATAGAATATCCAAATAATACTAGGGACACAGCCAGAGTTCACAGGAAAGTACTGCCATAACTATGATGCTGAAATTGAGGCAATCAAGATAGCAATAGAGAAATTACAAAATACCAGCCACGGTAGACAACCTGTGGTGATATTGACAGATGCAAAATCAGTAATAGAGGCACTCCTGTCTGGGAAATTACCAATTCTAAGGACACTACTTTCTGAACTTAGCAGTCAGCATAAGGTCACCATACAGTGGATACCATCCCACTGTGGAGTACCCGGAAACGACAGAGCTAATCGATTGGCTAAGGAAGGAGCAAAAGAAGAACGAACGAACAGACTTTATTTTCAAAGGGTAACAAATTGGGCACGCAGGCCCGTCTTACATTCAGCCCTTCCAATCACTCATCTTTCGTTCATCAATAATGCATAGGAAAAAACATTGTCAAATGAATTTTGTAAACATAAACAATGCATATTACCATGTTATGAGACATCCACCACCCACCCTCCAATCACCCCACATCCACGCACACACACACACACACACACACACACCCAGACACACATACATTCCTCCACCACATCCCCACACCATTCCTCCCACTGTGGGAGATTTGTCAGTAGACCATCTTGCTCTGGTTTTAATACAATGGTATGTGTGCCGGCCGTTCAGACAGCAATGACAAACTACTGAACATAAACTTTCCAAAAACAATCACAAACAACCAAACAATGCTGGTGTTGCCTGTGCCGACTTATAAAGGATATGCAACTAATTTTGTTTTTCATTTTATAAAAGATAGAAGGGCTTGGTATCAGTTGAGTGAGGGTTTATGTTCCACCGGAGGATAAAAGACAGAATTGCACTGTCCACGTACAAGTATAATTAAACCAGAGTAGATATCTCCTCATTTATATGAAGAAAGCCTTACATTTTTGTGATGAAGATAGTCAGGTACATCTTGATTTTCAAATAGATTGTATATTTCCTGTCAGTGATTACTTCAATACGGATTCTTCTTCTTCTTCTTCTGCATTTATCCGTAGTTTCTTTTCGGACGTGATTGTGTTGTGCCTGTTTACAGCAGAGCTGTGTTCTTGCGCCGTTAGGCCGACACATCCGACTTCTGGGGGCATTTGTTGACCGGGTTAACCTTTCCAGCTTCTTCTTCTTATTTCCTTCCTTATCTACTTCTTCTTCTCTTCCCCATCTTCTCTTTCTCTTCCTCCTCATCTTCTCCTTTTTCCGCCTCTTCCTCCTGCAGCTGTTGTTCTGCTTTTTTTTTCTTTTGTTCTTTCTCATCTTCTGTTTTACTTCTTCTTCTCTTCATCTTCTTATTCTAGCTTTAATTCTTAAGTTTGATGCGTTGACATTCAGATTCGTTGAACCCTAAAAAGGGCTTGCATCTATCGGAGCCAGGTTGGTGTGGAGACTTCCTGACCCGGCACCGAAGTACCATCACCATGGGGACTGTGTTGCGCTGTTCTTTTTTTCTTCTGCAAGCTCAGAAAACAGAGGGTGTGCAAGGCCAGTACTGGAACTTTACATCTGTGGACAGGCATTTCAGGATGTCACCGGGTCATGATTCAGCACAGGACAGACAGACAGGCTGGGGTTAGGTCTAGGGTGGTCATGCTTGTCCATGGGCTTGAGGTGTTTCATTGTCAACACACTACACCCCCCCCCCCCTGGGAACAGACAGACAGACTGGCTGGGGTTAGGTCTAGGGTGGTCATGTTTGTCCATGGGCGTGAGGTGTTTCATTGTCAACACACTACACCACCCCACCTCCGGAACAGACAAACAAACAGACAGACAGACAGACAGACAGACAGACAGACAGACAGACAGACAGACAGACAGACAGACAGACAGGCTGGGGTTAGGTCTAGGGTGGTCATGTTTGTCCATGGGCGTGAGGTGTTTCATTGTCAACACACTACACCCCACCCACCCCCACCCCCCCCCACCCCCCACCGGATCAGACAAACAGACAGACAGACTGGCTGGGGTTAGGTCTAGGGTGGTCATGTTTGCCCATGGGCTTGAGGTGTTTCATTGTCATCACACTACACCCCCCCCCCCCCTCTTGAACAGACAAACAAACAGACAGACAGACTGGCTGGGGTTAGGTCTAGGGTGGTCATGTTTGTCCATGGGCTTGAGGTGTTTCATTGTCAACACACTACACCCCCCCCCCCTCCGGAACAGACAGACAAACAGACAGACAGACAGACAGACAGGCTGGGTTAGGTCTAGGGTGGTCATGTTTGTCCATGGGCTTGAGGTGTTTCATTGTCAACACACTACACCCCCCCCCCCTCTTGAACAGACAAACAAACAGACAGACAGACTGGCTGGGGTTAGGTCTAGGGTGGTCATGTTTGTCCATGGGCTTGAGGTGTTTCATTGTCAACACACTACACACCCCCCCCCCCCCTCCGGAACAGACAGACAGACAGACAGACTGGCTGGGGTTAGGTCTAGGGTGGTCATGTTTGTCCATGGGCTTGAGGTGTTTCATTGTCAACACACTACACCTCCCCCCCCTCCGGAACAGACAGACAAACAGACAGACAGACAGACAGACAGGCTGGGGTTAGGACTAGGGTGGTCATGTTTGTCCATGGGCTTGAGGTGTTTCATTGTCAACACACTACACCTCCCCCCCCCCTCCGGAACAGACAGACAAACAGACAGACAGACAGACAAGCTGGGGTTAGGTCTAGGGTGGTCATGTTTGTCCATGGGCTTGAGGTGTTTCATTGTCAACACACTACACCCCCCCCCCCCTCCAGAACAGACAGACAAACAGACAGACAGACAGACAGGCTGGGGTTAGGTCTAGGGTGGTCATGTTTGTCCATGGGCTTGAGGTGTTTCATTGTCAACACACTACGCCTCCCCCCCCCCCCCTCCGGAACAGACAGACAAACAGACAGACAGACAGACTGGCTGGGGTTAGGTCTAGGGTGGTCATGTTTGTCCATGGGCTTGAGGTGTTTCATTGTCAACACACTACATCCCCCCCCCCCTCCGGAACAGACAGACAAACAGACAGACAGACTGGCTGGGATTAGGTCTAGGGTGGTCATGTTTGTCCATGGGCTTGAGGTGTTTCATTGTGAACACACTACACCTCCCCCCCCCCTCCGGAACAGACAGACAAACAGACAGACAGACAGACAGACTGACTGGGGTTAGGTCTAGGGTGGTCATGTTTGCCCATGGGTTTGAGGTGTTTCATTGTCAACACACTACACCTCCCCCCCCCCCCCCCTCTGGAACAGACAGACAGACAGACAGACAGACAGACTGACTGGGGTTAGGTCTAGGGTGGTCATGTTTGTCCATGGGCTTGAGGTGTTTCATTGTCAACACACTACACCTCCCCCCCCTTCCGGAACAGACAGACAAACAGACAGACTGGCTGGGGTTAGGTCTAGGGTGGTCATGTTTGCCCATGGGTTTGAGGTGTTTCATTGTCAACACACTACACCTCCCCCCCCCCCCCCTCTGGAACAGACAGACAGACAGACAGACAGACAGCTGGGGTTAGGTCTAGGGTGGTCATGTTTGCCCATGGGTTTGAGGTGTTTCATTGTCAACACACTACACCTCCCCCCCCCCCTCTGGAACAGACAGACAGACAGACAGACAGACTGACTGGGGTTAGGTCTAGGGTGGTCATGTTTGTCCATGGGCTTGAGGTGTTTCATTGTCAACACACTACACCTCCCCCCCCCCTCCGGAACAGACAGACAAACAGACAGACTGGCTGGGGTTAGGTCTAGGGTGGTCATGTTTGCCCATGGGCTTGAGGTGTTTCATTGTCAACACACTACACCTCCCCCCCCCCCTCCGGAACAGACAGACAAACAGACAGACTGGCTGGGGTTAGGTCTAGGGTGGTCATGTTTGCCCATGGGTTTGAGGTGTTTCATTGTCAACACACTACACCTCCCCCCCCCCTCCAGAACAGACAGACAAACAGACAGACTGGCTGGGGTTAGGTCTAGGGTGGTCATGTTTGCCCATGGGCTTGAGGTGTTTCATTGTCAACACACTCCATCCTGGCCCCTGAGACAGACACAGACAGAGAGACAGACACAGGACATACAGATTGGCTGGGGTTAGGTCTGGGGTGGTCATATTTGTCCACGAGCTTGAGGTGTTTCATTGTCAACAGGCTCCAGCCAAGATCTTTACAGACCAATCAACCAGCCAAGATCTTTACAGACCAATCAACCAGCCAAGACCTTTACAGACCAACCAACCAGCCAAGATCTTTACAGACCAATCAACCAGCCAAGATCTTTACAGACCAACCAACCAGCCAAGATCTTTACAGACCAATCAACCAGCCAAGACACCTGGGGAGTCAGAAACACTAGAAGCTACGTTCTAAAACAAAACTGTCCCATAGCAGATTCCTCCTATAGGTCTGTAATGTGACAGTGCCATCACATTTTGTAGGCATGTAGGAATAGATAGCTTATCTTTCCCTCACATAGTCAGCGATGAGTCCAGACATCAAAGCCTCGTCTGAATGTGTTCATGACATTATCATCGCAGTTCCATATCAGCTTCACTAATGTGCCTGCCAGGTTGAATAGGCTCAGGCTAAATTTCAAGATTACACCATCTACCCACAACAAGAACATATGTGATGTTATTCTTGTACACACGTATGATTATATCCTCACAGCTGTTACTGAGTTTGTGTACTGTATTTAAAACCTTCTTGTGTGATCAATGGGAGAAGACTAGAGCACTTATTAAGTATATGTGTGCAAAGAAAGTAAACCTTTACAGACCGATCAACCATTCAAGCTACTGAAGTGGCTTGGATACTGCGTATTAATTAATAGTAGCTATGTTCTAAAAGGAAGAGTTTATTATGAAACAGCCGTGTCAGCTAGATCATTTCCAGCATTTACTTACCTAGAAATCTAATGAGGTAATACAGTCAATGTCCCACTTAAATAGTAATGACATCCTTGATTTCTGTATAACATTTAAACAAAGACGCCATAATAAAATATTGCATGGTTCCTTGCCTGGCATATTTTTGCTGCATCTCATCAGGTGATAACTGCAGAGTTATATATTAGGTTATGTGAATATGCCTGGCATTAAACAGAGCAAAGACCACTGGGTCAGCAGGCAAGCAAGAGTGTATATGCCCAACATTAAACAGACCAAAGACACAAAAGTGGCAGACTATACTAAAGAAAATAAAAACCTTCACTTACTTCCTCATCTTCATCATCTGGAGCTGCCACAGAAGTTGATGCCTTCCCAGCCATGATCTCTGTTGGAGGTACTGATCAATTTCTGAATGACTTTCTCTAAAGTTAGCGTCACTGTGGAGAAGAAATATCACCAACAGAGATGTCATACCTCATACTAACCAGATTTTTCCTTGTGCACTTTTGTGTACATATGGCTGATCGATTTCAATTGCTCATATATTATTTAAGTATGTTCAAAACTTCATAATTTCATTTATGAGATTATTGTATTTACACAGTACAAAGAGATGCAATCTAAAGACTAAATGCCATGGCAGGGCAGACCAGGCCCAAAGTCTTGGTCAACATCTGGTCTAAGATCAAAGCTCCGACAGGCTGTCAGTTAGCACATTGCCTTGCTGATCCGGCGGCTTCTGCACCTTGTAATGTTCCAGATGTATTGGTGTTACCTTTCATCTGGAGTATACTTTTAAAGCACAATGTAACAATCTATCATCTGATAAGATGGCAAGTTGCCAATATGTGTTAATACAAAAACAATATTATATAGAAATGCGAGCAATAAAATTATCCTCGGCATCTTGAACATTAATTTTAATAAAAGATGTATTTTTATTTTTACAGCAAAAAGATATCATTAATTGAGCTATGTTCCACTGTTTCCTCAAGCCCATGGCTCAGTACATCTGACTTCGACAAGCATTATTCTAGGTTTGCATTCCCTAGCCTTTCACTGTCCCTAGTCTACCTACAAGACAGCAGGTTATCTTTCCCTAGCCTTTGACTGTTCCCAGTCTACCTACAAGACAGCAGGTTATCTTTCTCTAGCCTTTGACTGTTCCCAGTCTACCTACAAGACAGCAGGTTATCTTTCTCTAGCCTTTGATTGTCTCTGGTCTACCTACAAGACAGCAGGTTATCTTTCTCTAGCCTTTGACTGTTCCCAGTCTACCTACAAGACAGCAGGTTATCTTTCTCTAGCCTTTGATTGTCTCTGGTCTACCTACAAGACAGCAGGTTATCTTTCTCTAGCCTTTGATTGTCTCTGGTCTACCTACAAGACAGCAGGTTATCTTTCTCTAGCCTTTGACTGTTCCCAGTCTACCTACAAGACAGCAGGTTATCTTTCTCTAGCCTTTGATTGTCTCTGGTCTACCTACAAGACAGCAGGTTATCTTTCTCTAGCCTTTGACTGTTCCCAGTCTACCTACAAGACAGCAGGTTATCTTTCTCTAGCCTTTGATTGTCTCTGGTCTACCTACAAGACAGCAGGTTATCTTTCCCTAGCCTTTGATTGTCTCTGGTCTACATACAAGACACCAGGTTATCTTTCTCTAGCCTTTGATTGTCTCTGGTCTACCTACAAGACAGCAGGTTATCTTTCCCTAGCCTTTGACTGTCCCCAGTCTACCTACAAGACAGCAGGTTATCTTTCCCTAGCCTTTGATTGTCTCTGGTCTACCTACAAGGCAGCAGGTTATCTTTCCCTAGCCTTTGACTGTCCCCAGTCTACCTACAAGACAGCAGGTTATCTTTCCCTAGCCTTTGATTGTCTCTGGTCTACCTACAAGACAGCAGGTTATCTTTCCCTAGCCTTTGATTGTCTCTGGTCTACATACAAGACACCAGGTTATCTTTCTCTAGCCTTTGATTGTCTCTGGTCTACCTACAAGACAGCAGGTTATCTTTCCCTAGCCTTTGACTGTTCCCAGTCTACATACAAGACAGCAGGTTATCTTTCCCTAGCCTTTGATTGTCTCTGGTCTACCTACAAGACAGCAGGTTATCTTTCCCTAGCCTTTGACTGTCCACAGTCTACCTACAAGACAGCAGGTTATCTTTCCCTAGCCTTTGACTGTTCCCAGTCTACCTACAAGACAGCAGGTTATCTTTCTCTAGCCTTTGACTGTTCCCAGTCTACCTACAAGACAGCAGGTTATCTTTCTCTAGCCTTTGATTGTCTCTGGTCTACCTACAAGACAGCAGGTTATCTTTCTCTAGCCTTTGACTGTTCCCAGTCTACCTACAAGACAGCAGGTTATCTTTCTCTAGCCTTTGATTGTCTCTGGTCTACCTACAAGACAGCAGGTTATCTTTCTCTAGCTTTGATTGTCTCTGGTCTACCTACAAGACAGCAGGTTATCTTTCTCTAGCCTTTGACTGTTCCCAGTCTACCTACAAGACAGCAGGTTATCTTTCTCTAGCCTTTGATTGTCTCTGGTCTACCTACAAGACAGCAGGTTATCTTTCTCTAGCCTTTGACTGTTCCCAGTCTACCTACAAGACAGCAGGTTATCTTTCTCTAGCCTTTGATTGTCTCTGGTCTACCTACAAGACAGCAGGTTATCTTTCCCTAGCCTTTGATTGTCTCTGGTCTACATACAAGACACCAGGTTATCTTTCTCTAGCCTTTGATTGTCTCTGGTCTACCTACAAGACAGCAGGTTATCTTTCCCTAGCCTTTGACTGTCCCCAGTCTACCTACAAGACAGCAGGTTATCTTTCCCTAGCCTTTGATTGTCTCTGGTCTACCTACAAGACAGCAGGTTATCTTTCCCTAGCCTTTGATTGTCTCTGGTCTACATACAAGACACCAGGTTATCTTTCTCTAGCCTTTGATTGTCTCTGGTCTACCTACAAGACAGCAGGTTATCTTTCCCTAGCCTTTGACTGTTCCCAGTCTACATACAAGACAGCAGGTTATCTTTCCCTAGCCTTTGATTGTCTCTGGTCTACCTACAAGACAGCAGGTTATCTTTCCCTAGCCTTTGACTGTCCACAGTCTACCTACAAGACAGCAGGTTATCTTTCCCTAGCCTTTGACTGTCCCGTCTACTTACAAGACAGCAGGTTATCTTTCCCTAGCCTTTGACTGTCCCCAGTCTACCTACAAGACAGCAGGTTATCTTTCTCTAGCCTTTGATTGTCTCTGGTCTACCTACAAGACAGCAAGTTATCTTTCCCTATCCTTTGACTGTCTCTGGTCTACATACAAGACAGCAGGTTATCTTTCCCTAGCCTTTGACTGTCTCTGGTCTACCTACAAGGCAGCAGGTTATCTTTCCCTAGCCTTTGACTGTCCCCAGTCTACCTACAAGACAGCAGGTTATCTTTCCCTAGCCTTTGACTGTCCCCAGTCTACTACCTACAAGACAGCAGGTTACCTTTCCCTAGCCTTTGACTGTCCCAATCTACTACCTACAAGACAGCAGGTTATCTTTCCCTAGCCTTTGACTGTCCCCAGTCTACCTACAAGACAGCAGGTTATCTTTCCCTAGCCTTTGATTGTCTCTGGTCTACCTACAAGGCAGCAGGTTATCTTTCCCTAGCCTTTGATTGTCTCTGGTCTACCTACAAGACAGCAGGTTATCTTTCCCTAGCCTTTGACTGTCCACAGTCTACCTACAAGACAGCAGGTTATCTTTCCCTAGCCTTTGACTGTCCCGTCTACTTACAAGACAGCAGGTTATCTTTCCCTAGCCTTTGACTGTCCCCAGTCTACCTACAAGACAGCAGGTTATCTTTCTCTAGCCTTTGATTGTCTCTGGTCTACCTACAAGACAGCAAGTTATCTTTCCCTATCCTTTGACTGTCTCTGGTCTACATACAAGACAGCAGGTTATCTTTCCCTAGCCTTTGATTGTCTCTGGTCTACCTACAAGACAGCAGGTTATCTTTCCCTAGCCTTTGACTGTCCCCAGTCTACCTACAAGACAGCAGGTTATCTTTCCCTAGCCTTTGACTGTCCCCAGTCTACTACCTACAAGACAGCAGGTTATCTTTCTCTAGCCTTTGACTGTCTCTGGTCTACTACCTACAAGACAGCAGGTTATCTTTCTCTAGCCTTTGACTGTCTCTGGTCTACCTACAAGACAGCAGGTTATCTTTCTCTAGCCTTTGACTGTCTCTGGTCTACTACCTACAAGACAGCAGGTTATCTTTCTCTAGCCTTTGACTGTCTCTGGTCTACCTACAAGACAGCAGGTTATCTTTCTCTAGCCTTTGACTGTCTCTGGTCTACTACCTACAAGACAGCAGGTTATCTTTCCCTAGCCTTTGACTGTCCCCAGTCTACTACCTACAAGACAGCAGGTTATCTTTCTCTAGCCTTTGACTGTCTCTGGTCTACCTACAAGACAGCAGGTTATCTTTCTCTAGCCTTTGATTGTCTCTGGTCTACCTACAAGACAGCAGGTTATCTTTCTCTAGCCTTTGATTGTCTCTGGTCTACCTACAAGACAGCAGGTTATCTTTCCCTAGCCTTTGATTGTCTCTGGTCTACCTACAAGACAGCAGGTTATCTTTCCCTAGCCTTTGACTGTCCCCAGTCTACTACCTACAAGACAGCAGGTTATCTTTCCCTAGCCTTTGACTGTCCCCAGTCTACTACCTACAAGACAGCAGGTTATCTTTCTCTAGCCTTTGATTGTCTCTGGTCTACCTACAAGACAGCAGGTTATCTTTCCCTAGCCTTTGATTGTCTCTGGTCTACCTACAAGACAGCAGGTTATCTTTCCTAGCCTTTGATTGTCTCTGGGTCTACCTACAAGACAGCAGGTTATCTTTCCCTAGCCTTTGATTGTCTCTGGTCTACCTACAAGACAGCAGGTTATCTTCCCTAGCCTTTGATTGTCTCTCTGGTCTACCTACAAGACAAGCAGGTTATCTTTCCCTAGCCTTTGATTGTCTCTGGTCTACCTACAAGACAGCAGGTTATCTTTCCCTAGCCTTTGATTGTCTCTGGTCTACCTACAAGACAGCAGGTTATCTTTCCCTAGCCTTTGATTGTCTCTGGTCTACCTACAAGACAGCAGGTTATCTTTCCCTAGCCTTTGATTGTCTCTGGTCTACCTACAAGACAGCAGGTTATCTTTCCCTAGCCTTTGACTGTCCCCAGTCTACTACCTACAAGACAGCAGGTTATCTTTCTCTAGCCTTTGATTGTCCCCAATCTACTACCTACAAGACAGCAGGTTACCTTTCCCTAGCCTTTGATTGTCTCTGGTCTACCTACAAGACAGCAGGTTATCTTTCCCTAGCCTTTGATTGTCTCTGGTCTACCTACAAGACAGCAGGTTATCTTTCCCTAGCCTTTGACTGTCCCCAGTCTACTACCTACAAGACAGCAGGTTATCTTTCTCTAGCCTTTGATTGTCCCCAATCTACTACCTACAAGACAGCAGGTTATCTTTCCCTAGCCTTTGACTGTCCCCAGTCTACTACCTACAAGACAGCAGGTTATCTTTCTCTAGCCTTTGATTGTCCCCAATCTACTACCTACAAGACAGCAGGTTACCTTTCCCTAGCCTTTGATTGTCTCTGGTCTACCTACAAGACAGCAGGTTATCTTTCACTAGCCTTTGATTGTCTCTGGTCTACCTACAAGACAGCAGGTTATCTTTCCCTAGCCTTTGATTGTCCCCAGTCTACCTACAAGACAGCAGGTTATCTTTCCCTAGCCTTTGATTGTCCCCAGTCTACCTACAAGACAGCAGGTTATCTTTCCCTAGCCTTTGATTGTCTCTGGTCTACCTACAAGACAGCGGGTTATCTTTCCCTAGCCTTTGACTGTCCCCAGTCTTTCTACAAGACAGCAGGTTATCTTTCCCTGGCCTTTTACTGTCCCCAGTCTACCTATAAGACAGCAGGTTATCTTTCCCTAGCCTTTGACTGTCCCCAGTCTACCTACAAGACAGCAGGTTATCTTTCCCTAGCCTTTGACTGTCCCCAGTCTACCTACAAGACAGCAGGTTATCTTTCCCTAGCCTTTGACTGTCTCCAGTCTACCTACAAGGCAACAAACTTTTGTATGGCTTCATCTGATCTCTACCTTTTGATCTGTCTGATATAGGAGACCCTGACAATAGCTGTACTGCCATTGGTATGGCTCTTGAATACTACACAACCAATGCCTTGTCTGAATTTATTACAGCCTCTGAATCCAAGTATCACCCAACCACCCTGTTTATTGCCGACTTTAAGTTTTCAGCCATTTTTGTCCCTTTCTCTGCCCTGTTTGTACACCAGCATATCATCTGCGAATGTCAAGATTCTATGAATTCCTGGTGCCTCAACTGCTGTGACTTTGCTGGTTTATACATTAAAGAGCACTAGGGTCATGGCAGATCCCTGTGGCAGCCCAGGTGTAATAGTGCAGGAGTCAGAAGTCCAAGAACCCATGCAAAGTGTGATTTTATGCTCGTAAAGTACTGTCGCAATCCATTTTACAATCCAAGGACACACTTCCATGTCCAAAAGAGTATATCAAACAATCATACCTAACCCAGATGTAAGCATTTTCCAGGTCATGTGCCACCGCAAGCATCGCCTGATTGTTATGGAATCCCTCATAGACATCAAATGCATATGATGCCACATTGGCCCAGGTGTCCTTTCCAGGCTGGTAACTCCCAAGCCTTTTGGGGAGCAGTTTACACCTTTCCAGGAGGTGCTGTAACTTGCCTGTTACTATCGTCTCGAGTACTTTTCCAAATGGGTTGATAGATTAGATGAATGCATTATTATTGGATGAATGAGTTACTATTGGATGAATGAGTTACTTTTAGATGAATGATAATTATTAGATGAATGGTTATTATTAGATTAATGGGTTATTATTAGATGAAAGGGTTATTATTAGATGAAGGGTTTGTTATTAGATGAATAGGTTATTAGATTAATAGGTTATTGATAAATGGTCTATTATTAGATACATGGATTTTATTAAATAATGTGCTTTAACTAGATAAATGGGTTTGTAATGGATGAATGGTTTATTATTGGATGAATGTGTTATTGTTAGATAAATGGGTTATTATTGGATGAATGTTTTATTATTTATTAGATGGATGAGTCATATATTTTAATATGAGAATTCTCTGAAAGAAAAGTTCCTTAATGTCACCTACAGCTCTCAATACTTCAAAGATTATTTTTCTTTTCTTATCTGTAGACAATATTTTCAAAATTCTTCTAAAAAAACATCTCCTCCTCCTTATCTTTACGTCATTTTTTCGTTGTCAACCATGCAAAGGGATAACATATTCATATGGAACAAATAAATATATGAGTATCTAACTTCTTACTAACCTGGAACAAATAAATGTATGAGTATCTAACTTCTTACTAACCTGGAACAAATAAGTATATGAGTATCTAACTTCTTACTAACCTCAAAGTTAACCAACAGTGTTTCTCCGGCATTTATTACGCTCAGTTGATAATAATAATGGCAATGACATGGTGACCTTGAACATTATTCACGCTACTAAGTCTAAGTCAATACACGAACGCAATTCATGGAATCGTCTATATTTCAAACTGAAATATTATTTGTATAACTTATGTTATACATATAGTATAGAATTGCTAAACATAAAACAGTAAGAGTCAAACGTCCTACGAAACACCCGGGAAGGTAACCCGGTCAACAAATGCCTGAAGAAGTCGAATGCGTCGGCCGAGAGGAGCAAATATCGCAGCGCTGCGGTAAAAAGAACACTGCGCAACTAGTAATTGCGTCGTGCCTTTCTACAGCACAACTGTGATATTTGAATTACGTCCAAAAGTTCGAAAACAACATTCCGGACGAACGCAGAAGACAGAAGAACTTCCAAGGGCAATTAACAAACATACTGTCCTGTGCCTATTCTGATACAAGAACACAATAAAACCTGTAGTTTAAAATAAATCTATTGTATACCTGCCATTTAACAAAACAATACAACAATCATAAGACTGTAGAATACCGAAAAGAAAGTAAGCTTAGATCTTTTAAATAAAATGAGTTAAACTGTCTACTCTGACTTCGAGTCTCTAATCAATCTAATTCTCCGATCTCGCTAGATCATAAGGTGTTATTAATAATATCAAACGATACGAATGTGTCAATATTTTATTTAAAAGTAAATCTACATTCGCTCAGTATTGTTATATTAACTACGCAGCTCAGTAGGCAGGGTTCCAACTACTAGCCTAACCTTAACCTTGCTATGTATGCCAGAGTCATGCTCACCGAAGTAAACATAGAAATGGCGCAGCACTATTCAGCTACGTCTTTTTGCGTCTCAGATTTTAGCAGATTAAAGTATGTGCTGCCGTCTCCTTGGTCTAGGTGTCACACGACTTTATCTGTAATCCCGTATACTCTCGTGAGTAACGTGAGAATTGGTAGCGGTTCTCTCCGCGTCGGTAACTTACGGGGTAGGCCTATTGAGCCGGTCGCTCAAAAAGCAATGGCAAACTACTGAGAGACAAGAGAAGTAAAAAGAAAAGAAATCAACAATCACCTGAAAGATGCTGATGTTGACAGCGATGTCCTGTAAAAGGATATGAGAAACCCTTCCCCCCCCCCCCCCCCCCCCCCCCACACACACAAATGTATGTGCTCCTAAGAGACATCCACTGCCACTTTCCTAGCAGGCAGGCTCTACTAGGGTTAGTTCCTGCCTTCATATTAAAACAACTATGGCCAATAACAAGAATTATCGCCGAAGCAACGGAGTGCGTGCTCTGTGCTAGATACCTTTGACAACAGCCAGCGGGGAGAAAATGAAACGGATGATAAGAGGCAGGGGAGAGGCGAGAAGGAATAGGAAAGAAGAGGGCTGGGGCCAGAATGGGTGGGAGAAAAACGGACCGATAGGGACTCAAAAATGTACGGGTTGCGTATTGGAACTGCCGTAGTGCAAGGCAGCGAGGACCACCAATATTGGCAAAAATTGGTCTACGATTTTAATGAATTGATGTTACAAAGATTGAAGGCAAACTCTTTTGGGTGTCCTAACTATTCATGATACAGACAGTAAACCACCGGGCAGGGAAGGCATGGGCAGGCTCTGGTGGTCAAGGATGACTTAAGCACACGATACTGGATATGAGTGGGTTGGGTCAGGGAAGCAAAGAGGTTCAGGGAATGCAGATTAAAATCAGAGGATGCAGCTGCAACCTAATAAATATATATGTAAGTGGGGAGTCTTGCGTAAGCAGAGAGAGTTGGGACTGGTTGAAAGATTGTGTGGACACCCCTGGTACCAGGTATCTTTCGTGTGGTGACTTCAACGCGCGAAACAAAGAGTGGGGCAGGTTGGGAGAGAACAGACAGGGTACTATTCTTGATGAAGCTTTGCCGGAGTCGGATGTGGTCTGTATAAATGACGGGACACCAACTAGGCTAGCAATGAGACCGGGAGACTCTGACACGGCCATTGACCTGGCACTTGTATCTCAAGAGGCGGCACCAGACATAACATGGAGTGTCCTTGGAAGCGACCACCTCCCCTGTTCTATATTGATACCTGAGCACGGTACAGCCAAGGCTACAATAGCCCGCGAGGCATGTAATTATGTTTGCGACCACTCTTCGCTCATGGGGCGCCTTAGATCACAGAAACGGTCTAAACTAACGAGGAGCTTCTTCACCCAACCACCACGGTGGACTCCAGAGGTGAAGCACTCATAGAGGGAAAAATAGGGCGGCCATAAGGAATTGGCAGAGGTTGTGGAGAGGAACCAATTCGGTTGACACAGAATTGAAGGAGGCTGATAGGAATATAAAAGTAAAGGTGCAGGATGTTAAATTCCAGGTAGCAGAGGCAAAAAAGATGAAGTCGGAACAGTTTATAAATGAAGTTGGTGGGGGTGTGACGTTGGGAAGAGTCTGGAGGATGCACCGACAGATGAACAGGAACGATATACCCCGTACACATAGTACCATTTATGATGATAACAACCGACCTATGACAACTGAACAGGACAGAGGGGAGGGTTTTCTTGCCCGACAATGAAATTAAACTAAAAATTTTATTGTTAAGATTGCTGAAATAATTTATCATCATCAGCCTCTCTCTCTCTCTCTCTCTCTCTCTCTCTCTCTCTCTCTCTCTCTCTCTCTCTCTCTCTCTCTCTCTCTCTCTCTCTCTCTCTCTCTCTCTCTCTCTCTCTCTCTCTCTCTCTCTCTCTCTCTCTCTCACAAATTACACTTTAAAAAATATTTGTAGTGGCAGCCTGGTAAGTAAATAGAAATCTCACTAAAATTAATTAACAGTTCACGGTTTACATTGTGTGTGTGTGCGCGCGCGCGCGTGCGTGCGTGCGTGTGTGTGTAGAGAGTTTCCTGTTAATTTATGTAATAGTCCCCATAATTACTAAATGTGCAGAATGTTATAATAATTCTCAGTATATTCCTTCAATGTTGCAATTAATTCAATAATAAATCATAACACAAATATTATATAAACTGTTGCAGGTCCGCATGACCGAATGGATAGGAACGCGTGTTCTTAAACATCCGGTGTGCTGATGCCGAGGTTAGGGGTTCAACCCCTACACCGGACAGTTGGACTAAAATGTTGACTTGTCGTCCTTGACTTTGGGACGTCAATTACAACTGAAGTCGGAGTGGGTTCGGCTGATGGCGAGGGACACTGTTAATATGGAAACCTAATCCACACGCAAAATTCAGTCCATCACTACCATAAATAGTGTGTATGGGCTACGCTTGAGTTCAAAGTGAGCGAGCGCAAAGAAAACAATATACACTGTTATCCTTTAAGTTTTTTTTTTTTTTTTTTTTTTTTTGTTAACTGCAACATATTATTATTTTTCATCAGTATCATGTTCAACCCTTCTGGATTATATATATATATATATATATGCAAACATCAGAAAGAGGCAGTCCTCGTTTTTGTTTTGGCCACGTTATGAGAAGACAAAAGCTGGAACATGTTGTGACAACCAGAAAGATTTGTGGACAGAGAAATAGAGGAAGACACCGTGATAAAATTCCTTACAGTCTTGTGTCATGGTACGGAAGTGAGTCAACACACGAATTGATCCATGCCGTTGCAGATCGTAATTTATGGAGAGGCATGATCGCCCACGCCAGCCTGCAAGGCACTGGATGATATATATGTTTATTGCCTATCCTATTTTACAGGACATCGCTGTCAACACCAGCATTTTACTGCCGTTGGTGATGTCTTGGCAAGTTTAAATTCAGTAGTTTGCCATTGCTATTCTGAACGACCGGCTCCCTTACCAACACGTTAAAACCGAGCGCAACGCGGTCTGTTGCCAAATCGGTCGCAGCTGTGTTTCGAAAGCGGGTAAACGGGCTCACGAATCGCGTCCGCCATTCCTTAGCCAAGGAGGCGGCATATATATATATATATATATATATATATATATATATATATATATATATATATATATATATATATATATATATATATATATATAGCTGCGCTAGATTTTATTAGAAGGCAGCAAGTCAAATGGTTTGGCCATGCAAGTAGGTTACCAACTAACAGCATACCACAACAAGCAATGATGTACAGACCAGAGGGAAGCAGAGGAAGAGGCCGACCACGTAAACGTTGGATGGAGGGAATAGCAGAGTCCATGGGAATATTGATACATGAAGCCCATACGCGGGCACTCTCCCGCTGTTTATACTTCACCTCGACACCGTAAGGTGCAAGAGGAACATGATGAGATGAGATATGTATGATTATTATAAATGTATAATAATAATAATGAAGTTCTGAATATCTACGAATGATAATATTTATAACTTATTCTGCTTCTATAAAAATGAGTTATCCAACAAAACTCCCCATGACATAACTTACAGTCATATAGTTGTTGCTTATCTTTTACAGGACGTAGCAGTCAACCCCATCATTATTTGGCGTTGGTGATTCCTGGGCAAGTTTACGTTCAGTAATTTGCCATTGCTTTCTAAGCGACCGGCACCCATACCATTTCATTTTTTAAAAAAAACAATGTAAGGCGGTACGCTGCCAAATCGCCCACAGCTGTGTTTCGAACGCGGTGTCACAGACTCACATTTATAGACATGAGTCAAAGGGCTACAACTCCCGCCCAAGGGAAAAAAGTCAGTTACTCGAAGGCCAGAGTAATCTAGAGCCTTCTCGAAGGACTAGTCATTGAGTCCACTGTCCCGTGGACACTGATGTGGCCCGCCTATTGCGGGGTCCACGAGGAACTCGGACAGAGTTACCACCCGTGTCGGATTGGGACACGTGTGGACCGTCAGAGGACAGACGGACCATCAGAGAGGCAACAGGGCCTGCCTTAGAGGGACTCAATAGATTAATAGATTAAACCCATGTATATTTGGGGTTCATAGACATATGCTAGATAGTTGCTTAGAATGGTTGTGATAACTATGTCTGATGATGTTAAATCTCTGTGATATGTAACTCAGCGCGGGCTTGTTAACCCACTGCACCAACGCACTGTATAGTGAACTACAATAAATGTTAGATATTATATTTAACGGAGTTATTGTTGCCTGTGTGAACCCGAGCTCAGATACCCTAGACATGAGCAAGACGATGACAGGCTTTTTGGGGGCTCGTCCGGGAGCTATTCCTCTACATTATAGAGCAAATTTAGACAAAGAAATTTTGGATTTAGAGAACAATAGAATAATTCATAAATCTATGTCTCAATATTCTTCACCGATTGTCCTGGTGAAAAAGAAGGACCAGACAATCCGTTTGTGCATCGACTATAGAGTATTAAATACAAGAACCACAACGGATGCAGAGCCAATGAACAGTTGTGAAGATCTCATTGTAAATATGTCTCAATCATCCTTATTTTCGAAGACTGATTTAGCGAAAGGTTATTGGCAAGTGCCACTACACCCTGCTTCTAGACATATAACAGCATTCGCAACACCTCTCGGTTTGTACGAATGGCGATATCTTCCATTTGGTCTCAAGAACGCACCCGCCACATTTGTTAGATTAACTAGATTGCTATTACACGGAATTAAAGATGTCCAAGCTTATATTGATGATATATGCATCCATTCTTCTAATATGTCTTCTCACTTACTTACACTCAAACAAGTCTTCAACCAAATCTATCTTTTTGGACTTACTATCAAACCTTCCAAGGTTGAAATAGGCTATAAACAAATAGACTTCCTTGGCCATAGAATTTCTGAAGGTAAACTGTTGACAGATGATAAAATTGTGTCGAAGATTCTCAATCTAGAAGTGCCTACCACAAAGAAACAAATTAGAAGTTTACTAGGTCTTATTAACTATTATTCTAAATTTATACCAAATTGGGCAGAACTTACTTCAGTCTTTTCTAATATGTTAACTAAAGATCATCCATCAAAAATTTGTAAAAGTACTCGCTTAGATGATGCAATGAGCAGATTGAAACGTATTTTTTCTAATCCACCAGTCTTACGATTACCCAACATAAATTTACCCTTTATTTTGACCACAGATTCGAGCGCTATCGCAATAGGAGGATGTTTAATGCAAGAAGTGGATGGAGTGAGACACCCAATTCTCTACGTAAGCCGGAAGCTAAAGAAGGCAGAGACCCGGTATTCTACGGTGGAATTGGAGGCATTAAGTCTATTATTTTGTGTGTTAAGATTATCTAAGTTCCTCTTAGGTGCCCACTTCGTTGTACTCACTGACAATTCGCCATTGTTGGTCCTTAAGCAAGGTGCCCCGAAAAACCATCGTTTACAAAGATGGTGTCTTCTTCTTCAAGATTTCGACTTCGAAATCCGCCATATCAGAGGCACTGACAACATTATTGCTGACCTTTTATCACGGCAAACGAATGCGCCAGTAGAATAACATTTGGCACATCGACCATTCGCCATACTAGAAACTGTGATATTTTTAGTCTGTGTCATATAACAGTGTAACTCTACACCTGCTAGAGAACGCCCATTGAAAAGTAATAACACCTCAGTAAATAAGTTACTTATGACACCCACGAACATGAAACTTTAATAGTCATACTTTAAGAACTATACGTGGAGAGCTATACTATCAATTGCCCAAGCTCTAGAACGATCCGAGCGAGAGACAGTAACTATGTAATGAGTTCAACCAGTGAAATGACTCTGAGAACTGTAAGAACACTTTATACGCAACATTGAGAACAGTCCATACTTGCTATTGCTACGAGACTTCGCAAACAGCAGAAACAGAACTACGTCGACGACAACACTCAAGAGACAGCCATACTAACTTTAACATTCATGGCACAACACGCTAACAACAGGAGGACAACGCGCACATCATCGTTGGATTTAATTACTTAATTAATTAATTAATTTAATATTAAATATGTATTATATTTGCATTGAATTTTGTATATAAAATGTGTTAACCTGTAATTTGTACATATTCTACCATAATATTACAGGTAGTTCCATTAATAGGATAAATAACCTTCCTATGCAATTGTCTCTGTGTAAATTATAACCCATTTTTGAGTCATCGTACAAAAAGTACGTATTTTCTTAAAGGGAAAAGATCGCCTATTCCATTTTTTTCTAAGGGCAATAACACTTACCTCAACTTTAATTATATATTTTAACCAAATACTATTTGGAATGAAAGATGAGTGAATGACAGAGTGGATGGATTAAATGAGAGAACGATATACTGAGCGGACAAATTGTACGCAAAACGTATTTATTTTAATTTGTCTGCGTCTTTCATGTAAATTGTATGACTTGTCTAAATTGTTGATACATGTTTAGTAGCTAGCTTAATAATCTTAGTTTAGTAGTTAGGATACTACATCTAAGCACCACTGCTTGGAATGCCTGATCATGTAGTGCACACATTGGAGTAATTCATGATTAAGGTTATCCCAACTCGTGACGCTTGGAAATAAGCCACACATTCAGCACACACTTTACACAAAACTTAAAACTGAACACTATCAATTTAAAATGCAGTCACTTTATTAGAACCACCAACTTATTAGTCAACACACTAACAAGCCAACAAGGACACATGTAGTCTGAGGGGATAAAATAACAACGTAACTACATATTTAGCATTATACAACATACGAGAGTAAAAGTGTATTGAAATGCACACACAGGTCAAGATTTGAAGGTGTACTTAATTAGCCAGGACTTCGGTCTTGTTAATCCTCTTTAATATAGAGGTTAATTGTCTTGGTATCAGTGGGATACTATGAGAAGGACGGGTTGTAAACACAACTAGTAAACGTCACGAAACTTCGGTCAGATAAGCATTTTTAAGGACACAGGAGAGAGAGAGTGATCTCTTCACCAAATCAGAGAAGTGGTGTATGGAAGAATACATGAGTTTTGATGCCAGTATGTAGGTTACCAGGTTACTGTCCACCAAACAACAAACACCGACTTTATATGATTCTGTGACAGAATTAGAGCAGATCTAATTACCTTATAACAACCCACCAGATCGGGGAGAGGGGGGGAATCCTGTCACAGACTCACATTTATAGACATGAGTCAAAGGGCTACAACTCCCGCCCAAGGGAAAGAAGTCAGTCACTCGAAGGCCAGAGTAATCTAGAGCCTTCTCGAAGGACTAGTCATTGAGTCCACTGTCCCGTGGACACTGATGTGGCCCGCCTATTGCGGGGTCCACGAGGAACTCGGACAGAGTTACCACCCGTGTCGGATTGGGACACGTGTGGACCGTCAGAGGACAGACGGACCATCAGAGAGGCAACAGGGCCTGCCTTAGAGGGACTCAATAGATTAATAGATTAAACCCATGTATATTTGGGGTTCATAGACATATGCTAGATAGTTGCTTAGAATGGTTGTGATAACTATGTCTGATGATGTTAAATCTCTGTGATATGTAACTCAGCGCGGGCTTGTTAACCCACTGCGACAACGCACTGTATAGTGAACTACAATAAATGTTAGATATTATATTTAACGGAGTTATTGTTGCCTGTGTGAACCCGAGCTCAGATACCCTAGACATGAGCAAGACGATGACACGCGGGTATGCGGGTGTTACGAACTGCGACCGTATCCCCTTCGCCAGACATATAATAGTATAGTATTATTACATACATCCCATCCCCCGCTCAGCCGGTCCGATATCAGAAGAGAAGATGAAATTTGAGGATTCAGCACAACACACTGCTGGCAACGCTGATCGTATTCCGGTACGATAAGAAAGGTGTCCACGTTAGGTTGGAAACAAGTGGACAAGGCCTTAGATTCGTACAGGAATACGATCAGTGTTTCCAGTAGTGGGTTGTGCTCAGTCTTCAAAGCTCATATCCCGAAACAAGCAAATAAATCAAGAAGATGAAATGACCGTTAATAACGACCGCGAATACCGCAACGTCTGCAAGACTAGATATATCGCTGACGTGAGTCTAACAGCGCTGATTGGTTAGTTTATTACCTTTCAACGGTTTCAACTTTGAACTACGTCGGAATTAAGTTGTTTCGCATTTACTATTGGACTGAGACTGTAGCATTGAGGAAATATCATCAGCAGAGTTGATCCACAACACCAAAGACCGAGGTCTGTGGAGAGACATGAACTCCTACGCCAGCTGGCAAGGCACTTAATAGTGATTTACGATATCAATGAGTCCTACTAGAAACATCTCTCTCTCTCTCACTCTCTCTCTCTCTCTCTCCTCTCTCTCCTCTCTCTCTCTCTCTCTCTCTCTCTATCTATCTCTCTCTCTCTCTCTCTCTCTCTTTGAACAGAAGCGTAATCGTAATCCATACACCTGCATGTGCTACGTGACGCTTTCGATAGGCCGCCCTGAGAGAAGAAACCGAGCCATATGGTATAATACCTGGTGCAATGAAGTCGACCCTCTTGTATTTTAAACTTTTCATTTTATCAGATTTGAACACAGTCTTTGTCTCAGTATAATCGCTGGTGCAGACGTTCATTTCTCTCTTCAGATCTCGCTCCTTGGTGTTCTGGAACAACTATACTGATAACATTTCTCCACACGACCTTTTCAGAGTTCAGAACATCCAGCATCATTTCTCTCGATCTGTCTCTACTGAACTTTCCAGTCATCACGTTGTTTTTTTAGTGCCTCTCTTCTCATTATATGATCAAAGAACGTTGTTTGTCTCGTTATTAAAGTTGTGTATAATGTTCTACTTTCATTAGCATCTATTGGGCAATAGATACTCAATAGTTACGCTGGCAGTTCACAGTTTTCGCAACATTCGGTGGTCTCAAATCAAATATTGACTTTTACGTGGTCATTAATAGAAGTCGTGTTTAGGTTGGTAAGAGTAATTTAGCAGATTCAGTTTAGTTAATTGCATAACCTTTACACGACTTCGCAGTCAACCCCCAGCATTTCTTTGGTCGTTGGTGATTCCTGGGCAAGTTTACGTTCAGCAGTTTTCCATTACTTTCTGAACGACCGGCACCCATATTATTTCATTACAAAAAAAAAAAAAACGCAAGGCTGTCATATGCTGCCGAACCACCCGCAGCTGTGTTTCGAACACGGTATGTAGGATTACGAACTGCGTCCGTAACTTCCTTCGCCACGGAGCGGGCTAGCAGATTCAGTACCAAACAACAATTAGGTTTGGGCCAAATAAAACCAGGATGGCGGAAATGGGAAGTAGTAGTATTGTTGTATCACAGTTATGACTTAAAGTTGTTATAATATGGTAGTTAAAAAAGTTAGTTGCATATCTTTTACGGACGTAGCAGTCAACCCCAGCATTTTTTGGTTGCTCGTGATTCCTGGGCAAATTTACATTCAGTAGTTTGCCATTGATTTCTGAACGACAGACACCCACACGATTTCATAAAAACCAACGCAGCTGTGTTTCGAATGCGGTATGCCGGATTACGAACTGCGTCAGTAAACTCTTCGCCACGGAGCCGGTAACATAGTAGTAGACATATTGTATTATAAACGCAATGAACACATTTCGGCGATATATAAGCCCATCGCGGTTCCAAATGTTGCTGTATGTAGCCAGAGCGCAGTGTTGGGGTGAGCGCCCAACCTTGCTTAAATACCCAAATGGCTCGTGAATACATAACTCTGCAGCAAAAGTCCAACTCCTGGCCTTCACGTGGCGGAAATGTTTTAACTAACAGGAGAAGGGGCGACGGCAAGTTTCTGACGCCGAAAAACAACAAGCTAAATGTTATGGTGCTCGCCCTGCTTTGGACCCCTGGGCAGGTGCAGTGCCGGGCCCTATATCCAATCACAATTACTGGAGGTCCTTCTCAAATGTCCTGTGGGGCCAGGGTACACGAGAATAGAACGGCTGGCCATACTAAACAAAGACTTAAAATAATGCACTGGAATGCGGAGGGAGTCAGCAAAAAAAAAAAAGAAGACAAGAATTAGAAAACATCTTGGACCAAGAAAAAGTAAGCGTATGTTGCTTACAAGAAACTCACCTCAACGAAAATATAGCTTTCAAAATCAGAGGCTACCAGTGTTACCGATCTGACCGAAAGGACAGTAGAAAAAGTGGGATACTGACCCTTGTAAAAAATAACATCACTGCTTCCCAAATCCAAGTCTACATGGAAGAGGCTGAGTATCAGACACTTAAACTTAAGGCAATGCAGACCTACATCTGATCAATTACTACTGTCTAAGTGACCGCCCACAGGCACTGGACGCACTACCATTAAAAGAAAAAAATGATTGTGTGTGGCGATTTCAACAGCCACTCGCAGAGCTGGGGTTATGATCACATGGACCAGAGAGGAGAGAGACTGGAAGACTGGCAGGATGAGAATACATTCATCTTGATTAACAAGCCGTCCGACCCACATACTTTCTACTCGAGATCATGGCACACTACAACTACACCTGACCTGGATTTTCATTCACCAGACCTGGCGTGGAACATTATATGAATTGTTGGGAAACAACTTGGTGGCAGTGATCTTCGGCCAATCTTTCTAACTGTAGAAAATGAGATTGTAAGTGAAAGCAGCACCCTCTCGAGGTGGAACTACAAGAAAGCAGATTGGCGATGTATAAGCATCGCACCAGCATACTGGTTAGAAACCTGAACACTGAGAAAGACATAAATAAAGTAGCTGAAGAGTTTGGGAAATGGCATACTACAGGCAGCGCGAGAAACAGTACCAAGAGGAGCCCGTAAACAATAAAAACCCTACTGGAGTAGTGAACTGGAACAGTTGCATAATGATGTGGAAGTGTGTAGAAAGCAAGCAGAGGCCATACCCAATCAAGAGCACCACAATAAATTCCAGCACGCAAAAGCAAAATTTCAAAGTGCCAAGCTGCAGGCTAGACGGAAAAGCTGGCAGGAGACTACTACTACTACTACTACTACTACTACTACTACTACTACTACTACTACTACTACTACTACTACTACTACTACTACTACTACTACTACTACTACTACTACTACTACTACTACTACTACTACTACTACTACTACTACTACAATGCTGTGAGAATCTGTCATGATCTTGGCCTATGTCGTCACTTATATAAGGCGAAATATATATATATATGTCATTATAATTAATAATGTGTATCAACGGCATCACATGTACAGCCCAAGATTCCTACAATATGTTCGACTTAACACAATACAACATAACATAATAAAATACAATATTACATAATATAACATAACAATAAAATATAATATTACATAATCTTATATATAAAAAAGAATCTCCGTCTGTATGTATGTCCTTTATGCGTTCGCGAACGGTCCATCCGATTGAGATGAAATTTTCTACACGTCTTTCTCTCATTCCCGCGCTGCCAACTGTGATATTTTTTTAGTGTGAAATCGGCTGCTTACTTAATATTATTTAATTTTTCATTTTTCATTATAATTTATATATAGCGAGGGGATTAACTCTAGAAAAGTTATTTCAAGGGGCATAACTTTTAATAACATTGCTATATACCTTATAGTCATATTGTTGCATCGTTTTCAAAGATTTATAAACTCTTTGTCTATAGTTATATACCGGCATATGAGTTATAATAAATAATGATACAATCTTTAAGGCATTTTCAAAGTTTTCATAAAAATAATGCATAATGCATAACATTGTAACTCATCTTTTTATGCTTAAGAAGTTATCTACAGTCATGCAGGTGATTAGAAACAGTTTTCATTAAAATAATGGATGGTGTGTGGAAGGACATTCTTTTAAGTTACTTTTTTTTTGTTGTATGAATTTAATGAGACGCTACCCGCCAGGAGCTGGGCGAAGCCACGCCGGGTCAGATAGATAGACAGACCCACCTTTTCGCTGCAGTTATCTACAGGCATATGCGTTATAATCCTCCTCCTCCTCTCCTCCTCCTCCTCCCTCATCCTCCTACCCTCTTCCTCTTCCCCTCCCCTCCTCCTCCCTCTTCCTCCTCCCTCCTCCTCTTCCTCCTCCTCCCTCCTTCTCCATCTTCCTAATCCTCCTCTTCCCTCCTCCTCCTCCCCACTCATCATTCCTCATCCATCCTCCTCCTTCCTCTTCCTCCTCCCTTCTCCCTCCTCGTCTTCCCTTCTCCTCCTCCTCCTCCTCCCTTCCTCCTCTTCTCTCCTCCTCCCTCCTCCTTCTCCCTCCACATCCCTCCTTCTCCTCCCTCTTCCTCATCCTCCTCCTCCTCCCCCCTCCTTCTTCTCCCTCCTCCTTCTCTCTCTTCTTCCTCCCCCTCCTCCCTCCTCCTTCTCCCTCCGCCTCCTCCTCCCTCTCCTCCTCCTCCCTCTCTTCCACCTGCTTTCTCCTTCTCCCTCCTCCTCCATCTTCTCCTCCTCCTCCTCCCCCCTCCCCTCCTCCTCCTCCTCCCTCCTCCTCTCTCCTCCCTCATCTCCCTCTTCCTCCTCCTCCCTCCTCGCCCTCCTCCCTCCTCCTAATCACTCCTCTTCCTTTCCTCCTCGCCCTCTCCTCCCTCTCCTCCCTCTCCTCCTTCTCCCTCCCTCCTCCTCCTCCCCTCCTCCTTCCCTCCTACTCTCCCCTCCCTCCTCTCCTCCTCCTCCTACCTCCCTTCCTCCTCCTCCTCCTACCTCCACCTTCCTCCTCCTCCTCCCTCCTTCCCTCCTTCCTCCTCCTCCTCCCTCTTCCCTCCCTCCTCCTTCTCCCTCCGCCTCCTCTCTCCTCCTCCTCCCTCTCCCTCTCCCTCTCCTTCTCTCCTCCTCCTGCTTCCCTTCTCCTCCTCATCCGCCTGCGTCTCCTCCTCCCTCTTCCTCCTCCTCCTCCTCTTCTCCTCCTCTTCCTCCTCCTCTCTCTCTCCCTTCATCCTCCTCCCTCTTCCTCATTCCTCCTCCCTCTTCCTCCTCCTCCCTCCTCCTCCCTCCTATTCCTCCTGTCTCCTCCTCCTCCCTCCTCCACCTCCCTCTTCCTCCTCCATCCTCCATTTACCCAAGACAGACAGACAGACAGATAGTCGGGAACGGGAGCGTATATGAATACTTATATGATGTAAATGAGATGCTCTCCACCATGGGCTGGGCCGGGTCAGACAGACAGACAGACAGACAGACAGACAGACAGACAGACAGACAGATAGATAGACGGATAGATAGATAGATAGATAGATAGATAGATAGATAGATAGATAGATAGATAGATAGATAGATAGATAGATAGATAGATAGATAGACAGACAGATAGATAGTCGGGAACGGGAACGGGAGCTTATATGACTACTTATATGAATTAATTGAGATGCTCCCCACCAGGGACTGTGCGAAGCCGGACCGGGTCAGACAGACAGACAGACAGATAGACAGACAGACAGATAGATAGTCGGGAACGGGAACGGGAGCTTATATGACTACTTATATGAATTAAATGAGATGCTCCCCACCAGGGTCTGGGCGAAGCCGGGCCGGGTCAGCTAGTCTTATATATAAAAAAGGATGTATGTGTGTGTGTGTCCTTTATGCGTTCGCGAACGGCCCATCCGATTGAGATGAAATTTTCTACACGTCTTCCTTTCATTCCAGCGCAGCCAACTGTGATATTTTTTAGTGTGAAATCGGCTGCTTACTTAATATTATTTAATTTTTCATTTTACATTGTAATTTATATACAGCGAGGGGACTTAACTCTAGAAAAGTTATTTCAAGGGGCATAACTTTTAATAACATTGCTGTATAACCTATAGTCATATTGTTGCATCGTTTTCAAAGATTTATAAACTCTTTGTCTGTAGTTATGTACCGGCATATGAGTTATAATAAATAATGATACAATCTTTAAGGCATTTTCAAAGTTTTCATAAAAATAATGCATAATGCATAACATTGTAACTCATCTTTTTATGCTTACGAAGTTATCTACAGTCATGCAGGTGATTAGAAACGGTTTTCATTAGAAATAATGGATGGTGTGTGGAAGGACATTCTTTTAAGTTACTTTATTTTGTTGTATGAATGTAATGAGACGCTACCCGCCAGGAGCTTGGCGAAGCCACGCCGGGTCAGATAGATAGACAGACCCACCTTTTCGCTGCAGTTATCTACAGGCATATGCGTTATAATCCTCCTCCTCCTCCTCCTCCTCTCCTCTTCCTCTTCCGCTCTCCCTCTCCATCCTCCTCCTCCCTCTTTCTCCACCTCCTCCCTCCTCCTCCCTCTTCCTCCTCCTTCCTCCTCCTCCTTCCTCCTTCCTCCTCCTCCTCCTCCCTCTTCCTCCTCCTACCTCCTCGCCCTCCTCCCTCCTCCTAATCACTCCTCTTCCTTCCTCCTCCCTTCTCCTCCTCTCTCCTCCTACTCCCTCCTCCTCCTCCTCCTACGTCCTCCCCTCATCCCTCCTCCTCCTTCTGCTCCCCTTTTCTCCTCCTCCTCCTCCTACCTCCTCCTCCTCCTCCTCCTCTCCTCCTCCTCCCTCTCCTCCTCCCTCCTCATCCCTCCTCCTCCCTTCTTCTCCTCCCTCTACCTCCACTCTCCTCCTCCCTCCTCCTCTCCCTCTACCTCCTCCCTCTTCCTCCTCCTCCCCCTCCACATCCCTCCTCCCTCTTCCTCCTCCTACCTCCTCATCCTCCCTCCTCCTCCCCCTCCTTCTCCTCCCTCCGCTTCCTCCCTCCTCCTCCTCTCTCCTCCTCCCTCCTCCTCCATCTCCCTCTCCTCCTCGCTCCTCCTCCCCCTCCTCCTCCTGCGTTCTTTTCCTCCCTCAGCCTCCCTCCTCCTTCTCCTTTCTCCTCCCTCTTCCTACTCCCTCCTCCTCCCTCCTCCCTACTCCCCCTCCTCCTTCTCCCTCCCCCTCCTCCTCCTTCCTCCCTCATCCTCCCTTTTCTTCCTCCTCCCTCCTCCCCTTCTCCTTGCTCTCCTCCTCCCTCCTCCTCCTAATCACTCATCCTCCCTCCTCCCTCTTCCTCCCTCCTCCTCCTCCCTTCTCCCCTCCTCCTCCCTCCTCCTCCTCCCTTATCCTCCTCCTCCTTCCTCCCTCCTCCTCCTCCTCTCTCCTCCTCCCTCCTCCCTCCTCCTTCTCCTCCTCTTCCCTCCTCCTCCTACTCCTCATCCTCCTCCTCCTCTTCCTCCTCCTCCTCTCTCCCTTCTCTCCTCCCTCCTCCTCCCTCCTCCACCTCCCTCTTCCTCCTCCCAGCTCCTACTCCTCCTTTGTCTTCTTCTGCTGCTGCTGCTGCCGCCGCTCCATTTACCCAAGGTAATTGTTGGGGAAGATGTAAAGACCTTTCAAGTGCTCTTTCTAATGCTTTTTGTAAGTTGGTCTTCGTTTATCTAGGTTGTTCTAACTGCAACCAATAAATGATTAGACAGACAGGCAGGCAGACAGACAGACAGACAGACAGACAGACAGAGCGAGAGAGAGACAGACAGACAGACAGACAGACAGACAGACAGACAGACAGACAGACAGTCGGGAACGGGAACTTATATGACTACTTATATGAATTAAATGAGATGCTCCCCATCAGGGGCTGGGTGAAGCCGGGCCGGGTCAGGCAGACAGACAGACAACACTTATATTTATAGAAACCCAAGTATGTGTGCTATTATTATCATACTAATAATAATAGTATTATTCTAAATAGGGTTCAATAAATGGCATGTCCTGTGCAGCCCAAGATCCCGTTAATACTTTCGACATAACACAACACAACATAAGATAACATATAACACTACCAGTACAACTGCCATGTTGCAGTTGCTGTCTGCCGTCATATTTTCCTAAGACATACAATCCAATCTATCACACGACGTTGTTGACGATAAGTTTCGTGTGATGGTCGTTGTCTAGGTAACGATGCTCCTGGTGTGTCAATTGAGCTATCTAACTGTCTCTTAATCCAACTCACCCCTGCAGTGCACATTCACCAGTCATGAAACAAGATTGAGTTGGCGCACATAATCTTTTAATCCAGAAAGAACACGGACAAACGGAACATGTTTATACATCCAGAAACAATGTAATCCATAGAATATAAATATCTTCCTCACAATTTAACCAGCACATATCACTGTCTTCTCACGGCCTGCTGAATCTCAAATTCACAAGACATTTAGTCCAGCTTCTATCCACGGCTGGATCTCACACAATACGACCCACCCACTGGGTCGGAGCCTCTGCTCACTATGTAACCCACTCTGGGTTTTAGGCACTGCATTCACAGCTCGGAGAATCACACAACACAGTTCTCCGTCGACTACCGACTCGTTCGGTGTCTAAAACTCAACTCTCTTAAACGACCTGACCCGCAGTCGGTCTCTTCTCTCACTGACTTTCAAGTCTCCTGCCTTCACACAACACACAACTGTCTTTCGCCCCATCCCCCCTGGGGTCTTCCACTCACACCCGCCCCATTATTTCTCAGGGTTGATTGTTTTCCTCGTAGCCAGGTCACTCACCTTACTGTCAATGACCCAGGCATATGTCATTATCCCCCCCCCCCCCCTTAAAAGAAAACATCGTTTTCAAATGTTGGGAGACTAATACTTATCAAATATGTGACCCAGACATATTGCCTGGGTAGTCGTAAGTATAAATCCAATTTACTCTAACTACCACACTAAATAATACATCAAATGCTCATAGTACACTCCCATATTCCCCACACCTAAATACAAACAACTTTCTCTCTTGTATCCCAATACATGAACTAAAACATGGCATAGTAATAAACATATCATCTAAAACATCATGTTTGTGTACCCGCAGGTCTCTTACTACTTCACGACCACACAATACTATTTGTATACCGACCCTATATCAGGTGGTTCTGTTCTTGCATTAACCCTCCTCTGATTCCTGTCGATACTTTGTCTACATTTTCATGTACCCATGACTCATGGTACCTCTACAATTACAACATCTGTTTGCTATCCCTAGCCCTGGGTCAGTAATGTCGCGAACACTCTTTTGACCTGACTCAACTTTCCTATCTGCATATTGCACCGTTACACTTGAGTCTCTGTTTAGTCTGAACTTTTTATTCAATCTTGGCCCATATATCTGGCACCTTGCTTTCTGCTGCATACGCCTTATGCCTATGTGCCCTGCACATGCACTATCCTGAGCTGTATCTAGTATATCGGTCTCTATGTGCTAAAGGTACTGCTCCTTGCCCACGTGCAGTTCTACTATCTAAAAAGCGGCGAGTGAGAACATTGTTCTTCCTCTCGAAGCACCATCTACCCTTCCCTGACTGACTATTTTCTACTCTACTACACACTTGGAAACATTTGTTCAGAGTAGTATCTTGTCTCTGGGAGTCACTAACGCTATGTTTGAGATCCATTCTCACCTGCTCAGCTGTACTATCGTTGTCCTCTGTTCCTGTGTCTACTTCAAGTGCCTCTTCTACCTCAGCTATACTCTCTAATTTAGGTTCTTGTGGTAACTACCTCATTACTGCTTACACTATATATTTGGTCCCAATAAACTACTTCCTCTTCTGTACAATCTTTAACTCCTATAACATTTCCTATGATTAAATCAGCCACTGGTGAGTCCAAAACACACGCTGTTACTCTTCCAGTGATATATGGTGTTTTTACTGTTATTATGGCTAATGGGTAGAACTCTACTGTGCCGTTGAATGATATGCATCTAATCTTTTTCCCTGTATAATCCGAGGGCTCTATTAAACTTTTCCTCACTCCGATAGACGTACATCCGGAATCCCTAATTGTTAACGCTGGACTATCATTGACAAATCCCTAATGCAGCTTCAGACTTCCTCCTTCATGCACTGCTGATCCTGCTTTCACTGTATGACCACATATTAGGACTGGCTGACTGTCTTTTTCAAAAAGAGGTTTGCACCCACTACAATCTTCATTGTTCAGCGTCTCAATTACTTGCGCTGCATTTGAGTGCTCTGTTTCTCTCATCCTACATTGATGGCTGACATCATTTGAAACAAATGATCTCCTTCCTTGCGTTACTTGTTGGCTCACTGGCTGGCTGCACGTCACACTCCGCTGCCTTGTGTCTCCAGCTCCCACAATTCCAACATCCGGCATAATTTGGACGTCTCTGGAAATTCCCTCTTCTATATGGGTACCGTCCTACTCTACCAACATTGTTTCCTCGGAAACCATTATCTTGAGGTTCTTGCTGCTCACCTTTTTGTGCTGAATCCACACTTTTCGCCCTTGGTCTGATGACTGGATTCTGGTCCTGTTTAGTGTACGCTGCACAGACTATTTCCTCGCTAAATTGTCTACCAATAGATACGTTAGGATGTGCAGCCATGTAATTTTGCCCTAACTGTGACATTGTGTCTATGTCTTTTGGCTTATGTTCCTCAAAAAAAGCCACTAAGTTGGTATTAAATGAAGCTAATACTTTGTCTCTTAACACTAAATCTACTAATTTATTAAAATATTTCCCTACTTCTGCGAGCTCCATCCATTTGTTAAATGTATTCTTTACAGTGTTAACAAAATCTGTGAAATCTTGATTTGTCTCTGGCCCTAACTGTCTAAACTTTGTTCTGTATCCATGCTCAGTTAGTTGGAATTTCGTAAGCAGACGTTGACGCAAAATAGTGTAGTTGTTTCTTTCTTCCACAGGTAAATTAAACATTGTATCTAGGGCCTTACCCGTTAAATATTCGCCCAGCCACATCACATATTCTGCTTCCGGGATGCCTAGAGTTTTCACAGATGATTCTAATCTCAAAAGATAGGCCTCAAGGTTGTCCCGGTCCGTAAAATATGCCAGTTTTAGTCTCTGTGACGACTGCAAAGGTCTTCTGCTATCCTCACTTCGACCCTTCGAAGATAGTTCTAGTTTTCTGAGTGCAATTTCTGCTTCCATCTTAATCTTCTCTTTCTAAATTTCCATTTTCATTTGTGTCTCTTTCTCTTCCTGTAGACGCTTGTTTTTCATTTCAGCTAGTTATACGTGTGTCTCTTTCTCTTCCTGTAGACGCTTGTTTTCCATTTCAGCTAGTTTTACTTGTGTCTCTTTCTCTTCCTGTAGACGCTTGTTTTCCATTTCAGCTAGTTTTACTTGTGTTTCTTTCTCTTCCTGTAGACGCTTTGCCTCGCGTTCATTATGCCTCTCCTCTCTTTCCGTCTGTTTATGTTCTTTTGCTTCTGCATACTCCTGTAACTCTTTACCTTTCAGGCCTATTCGTTCACCTGCTTTAATATATTCCATTAAAGTAGGCATCTTGTACTTGTGGACACGTTGCTGTCTGTCAACCAACTATAAATGTGACGACTCTGCTGTTAATCTTTGTGTCACTTCCCTAAGTACACCAGCACTCCCTATGTACGTAAAGTCGTAGTGCAAAAATATCACTCTGTACTCACCCAGTCACTCTATAAGCACTAGGTAGTGAGGGGAAATATCACCTATGCTCCCTCGCATATATCTATAACAAATAGTTGTATAACATTTCTGGAAATATTGTTAAACATACATATAAATACATATACAAAACGAATGAATGATAACACTAAGTGTTTTCTATAAAACGCTAGACTCACAAGCCAAGTACACGGAGACGGTGATCACAAAGAAATAAACCACAGTAACAACCACAAGCTTGTGTAGGGACACCCACAGTGCGCGTAATAAATAAACTGACAAAGACCACTAGACAGCAGAAATGACGAAAGATCACAATAATAGCATATATCCGAACACAACAAATATACGTAAATATAACGAAAAGAAGAAAGAGAAGAAAAAAAATTATAGCATAAAAATATACACAAATCTGACGTCAGACAACTCGGCTCTAGATATTGGTTAGGACTATTCCAATGCCACTGCACGACACGCTAACTCATTAACGTTTTCCTTACAAACCAATATCTTAAGCACCAGAAATACCCACGTTTCACAAGGCCTATCCTGATGTAGATAGAGATCGCAAAAAGTGCCTATCAACAACTACATGTAATCACATATCCATATATATAAGTCCACAAACGATAACGACAGTTAAGACGATGAGAGCAACAGAATGTCCAACTGGTTGGCCGATAAATCTGTACTTATAATCCATCGCCAAAAGTTCTTATTAATCAGTCACAAAAGGTTTTGTTCGTTTTAATAGTTATTCGCAATCCGCTGGAAATGTCTACGACACTAGATTTCAAAATGACTGATTGATTTGTTGAGTGGTTACTGAATTCGTGTGGTGAGCATAAGTTCCAACTGTCGCAAAAATTGAAGATGATGATTGATTATCCAAAATGTTCTGTCTCGACACAGTCCATAACTGTTATTGTACTTTCATCTGGACGTGGTGATACCAAAGTAATAATCCAAACGTCTTTATCCTATCGTTGTGGAGATGGTCCGTAGTTGTATCAATTATGTGATAGATTTACTTTTAAAGACAAAGTTCAACACAAAAAGACCTCAACTGTCCACCGCTTTAACTGTGTAAAGTCAGTTCTTTTTCGGTAACTGTATGCAACCCAGCCTGCGGTGATGACATGTCATCCTTCGTTGTAACAATGATTGCTCATGGCAGAGTAATGATAACGATAGTAGAACAGTTCAACAAAGACGAAACATAAAATCTGGCTTTCTTTCAAAACAACCTTGTTCTGTTCATTCACAATTAGTCATCTTGACCACAATAGGCCGTGGAAATTTTCCTGAGTACCTTTACTCCTTCCACCCCCAACTCACAATGTCACCTCAATTTCTCTTTATCACCCTCAGTGAAAAATTCCTCCGTAACAACAGTTTCCACACAACCTTGACAGCCCCACCCGGCTGCTCTTTTAACTCCGTGGAAAGTCACACTTAATCTGTCTGTAAACTGCCCGGAACTTTTCCGCCATACACAAACACTTTCCACTTCTGCCCCAGCACCTGTGGTAGGGGTACCGTTACTATCCCCTTCGGTCACCCTTCCCGGTGAATCCGCAAATGTCAATTTTCTCTGTGTATTCTACACATTCATTAACTCTTCCCTTCCCGGGAGTTCAATGTTCTCGTAAACAGCGCTGACCCGATTTGTCCGTGGAGACTTACAATTTCCACCTGCACTGTCTCTTAGCGCCGCCCCGCCTCGTCTTTTAACGGCGTCGACAAATCTTGACCAGTCAAAACGCGACCACACGGTGCGTTCCCTCGCCACACACACCTGTCAATATCTTTGATTCTATCCTGTCCTGTCACACACACACACCTAGGACTGACCTCTTCTTGTCGCAAACAACTCACTGTCCACGCGACATTTCATCTGTGCTGTTTGTGACTAGTGACTAACCCGTCACAGTAGTCCCCTCTCTCAGTTGATCTGTGCCGTGTCTTCATGCGCGCTGACAGTTTTTGATGTTGTCCTTTTCATGAACTGTCTGCTAGCTTCAGCAATCCTGCCTGGTATCAAATTTACCTGTCGTGAACTTTACGTGAACTGTGTATTACCTCTCGGACACTTTTGGCATTGACCGTCTACTGAAAATGGTGTTTATTCCTTGTGCCATAATTGTCGTTGTAACTGGGCATCCGACTAATGTCTCTTATCTTCGTATTCTCTCTAATCGACGCGTTCACAGATAAACAGAATGACAACAATGTCTGTAATGCAATGGGTTTCTTGATCGGAATAGCTCTCAGATATCACACGACGTTGTTGACGATAAGTTTCGTGTGATGGTCGTTGTCTAGGTAACGATGCTCCTGGTGTGTCAATTGAGCTATCTAACTGTCTCTTAATCCAACTCACCCCTGCAGTGCACATTCACCAGTCATGAAACAAGATTGAGTTGGCGCACATAATCTTTTAATCCAGAAAGAACACGGACAAACGGAACATGTTTATACATCCAGAAACAATGTAATCCATAGAATATAAATATCCTCCTCACAATTTAACCAGCACACATCACTGTCTTCTCACGGCCTGCTGAATCTCAAATTCACAAGACATTTAGTCCAGCTACTATCCACGGCTGGATCTCACACAACACGACCCACCCACTGGGTCGGAGCCTCTGCTCACTATGTAACCCACTCTGGGTTTTAGGACTGCATTCACAGCTCGGAGAATCACACAACACAGTTCTCCGTCGACTACCGACTCGTTCGGTATCTAAAACTCAACTCTCTTAAACGACCTGACCCGCAGTCCGTCTCTTCTCTCACTGACTTTCAAGTCTCCTGCCTTCACACAACACACAACTGTCTTTCGCCCCATCCCCCCTGGGGTCTTCCACTCACACCCGCCCCATTATTTCTCAGGGTTGATTGTTTTCCTCGTAGCCAGGTCACTCACCTTACTGTCAATGACCCAGGCATATGTCACAATCCAATCCAATTTTTGGTACGAGTACCCCCTTTCAGCCTTCGAGTTTTCGACTTGGCTTTGTAGGGGTATTTATGGTGTAACTTGTAGTTTGTCTTTCGTACTTTGGGCTGCTTGTTGTCAGCTTCCCGGCTTCTGATGAGTTGATTGCGTTCGATACTATCTTGATGAGGTTTTTCATGTCTGGGCAGAGTCGCGCACTTGTTGAGGCCCGGAATAATTGTGGTCCCATCCCGTCTTATGGTGCTGTTTCCTTCAGGGAGCTTTACCATAGTTGTCGTCTCTCCTGGTGTTCCTCCTATTTCCCCGTCGTGGGTTGCCATCGAATCTTCTTGGTATTCGGCAGTCGGATCTTGGTGGTGAGCGATATCGTCCTTCCTCTGTTTCGGCTTCTTCTGTTTGTGCATCTTCTGGTGCGGCTGTCTGGGTCTTGGGCAGGTCAAATATCTCATGTAGAGTGTCTTCTGTTTTTCGTTTCACTTCTTGTAATTTGGATATCTGTTCTTCATTCTCAGCCTTTAAAGCAGTCATTCGAGCGACATCCTGCTCTATCTTCTGCTGAACTTGCTTCATTTCGTCCAAGATGCGCTGAAAGGCCGTTATCTGTCTTTCTTGCTTCTTGTCTTTTTTCCCCTCCCTGCTTGATAGCCTTTGTTCTGTCTCAGCCTGTATAGTAGCCATTCGAGCGGTATCCTGCTCAATCTTCTGCTGAACTTGCTTCGTTTCGTCCAGGATGCGCTACCGCTGAGCGGCTATTGTCTGAGTCTCTTGCATCTTGTCTTTTTCTTCCTCCATGCGGTTGAACTTTGATCGCAGGTCCTTCAATTGGCCTTCAAGTTGCACTTTGTCGCTTTTTGTAAGTGGATTGGTGGCCTCGTACTGCCTCCTAGCCTCTTTATAGGGCAGGTTAGTTTTGATGGCGATCTTCATAGCTTCCTTGCTGTCTTGGTGGCAGGGGCAGCCGAGGTACTGGCACCGTGGTTGCCGAGGCAGTTAGCGCATTTTCTGTTAGTGTTAGGCCTCCTCAAGTCCTTGTCGATCTTTTCATGCTGGCACTGACTGTATGGATGAGGTCCAGAGCAGTATCTGCAAACCTCAACCTCACTCTTGCAGGTGGCACGGGCGTGCCAAAACTTCTGGCACTTAGAGCACTGCAGTACTCTCGGTATGTAGTGCTCTGGAACTTAGTCTCGCTTGTCCCATCTGATGTATTGAGGGATCACTCGGTCCTCAGATGTTACTATGACGACTGTTGAGGGGATGTTGTTCTTTCCGATGATCCTCTCAGCGCTGGTGATCTTGAGTTTCTTGTTCTCCTTTGTCAGCATCTCCCTGATCTGGTCGTTGGTAAGATGGGTCTTGACTCGTTTAATGACCCATCGTTTCATCATACTGTATCGGGTGGCCTCCAATAAGATGCCGTGGTGAAGTTTGATGTCGGCCTTCTCTCCTTGTGCGATTTTCTGCACTTATTGCTGTGGTCTTTGGTTTTTTTGTTGATGGAGACCACTACTCCATCAGGTGTCTTGCGCAGTTGGGCGATGCTGTATCTTCCCAGCTCGTTTTCCAACAGACTGATTATCTTGTCTGTTGGTAGCGCCGACAGCTTGGCCAAGCTTGTCTGCTTGAGTAGAATTTTGCCGGTGAAGTCTACAATAGTAGTAGTAGTTGTTGTTTCCTTCTGGGTGGAGGTCTCTGGTAGTTTGGGCTGCATCTCCTTGGTGTGGTGTTGATAACTTCACGGCTGCTGCTGGTTTCAGTTGTGGTTTCTGCGACGGGAACGGTTTCAGCTGGTGTAGGAGCAAGACTGCTGTTTGTAGAAATGGGTTCAGCAGTCGCAGCTACACGCCTAGGCATCAGTCATATATAAGCCCACTTTATGTCGTTATCTAATTAATAGGGCTCGAAGGCATATCCTATCCTATAATAATCTGTACAGCCAGTTTCCGTTAATTGGTTCGAAACTAATTTATCCTTGGCTCGACATGGTTGTTGGAGAGATCCAATGCTTGTTTTCATCAGCAACAGAAAATGGCGGCATGAGAGAAACGTACACTCTCATATGCTAAGGCTTAATAAATTCAGTAACGAACTACATTTCAGTGTTGTTAGTGTGAAATGACTTTCAAAAACCCTATTACCCTAATTCATAGCTTGGTTAAGCTGAAGGCTGGTTGGGAGCCTGCATAATGCATAATGCACTGCGTAATTAATAATTATTGAATTGAGCTGCGAATGTCGATTTTTATTAAAATAAATGAAATATTGACACAATCTTAATTCTTATCATTGGACAGTATGAGCTGGAAGGTCGGGGAATTATTTTTAAAGTGTAGACAGTTTAACACTTTATTTAAAAGATCTAAGCTTAATGCTGCGGTATTCTGAATTCTTATGATTGTTTTATTCAATGACACAAGTCTAAAATGGCTTTAAAAGTTTAAATATACTTTGTTCTTATGTATAAATAGGGGTGGTATTCCTTGTTAATTTCCCCCTAGCATTTTATATTTATAAGTTATAGAAGATTCCATGAGTCGTGTGCTCTTAGTAGTGAGAATAATGCTCACCATGTCATTGCTGGTATTATCAAATGAACGTAATAAATGCTGGAGAAACACCGTTGATTAACTTTGGTTAAGGTAAGAAGATATTCAAATATTTATTCCATATGAATATGTATCTGTTTGGATATTGGACAATGAATAATGACATGGGAAGAAAATACAGGAGGTGGAGATTTGGAGTTATTCTAGAAGAATATTGAGAATGTTAATATTGCCTACAGAGGAGAAACATAAACTTTGAAGTACTGAGAGCTGTAGGTATTATTAAACAGCTTTACAGAGAATTCTCATATAAATATATATTACCCATCCATCTCTGATGTGAGGACCTGCTGGCTGAGTGGTTAGAATGCCGGATTCTCCTTCGGGAGACCCGGGTTCAAATCCTCGGTAATGTGTGGGATTTTTTTTCTGTCGGGGCAAAAAGAAAATCCTAACCTGCACAGTTTGCGGCGACTGCACTAGCCTGGCGGCCTTAATTCCTCAGGCTCAAAGACCGTTCCTGCCATACACCGCAAGGTACTATATTGGCAGTAAATGACAGTGACCCATCCATCTAATAATGAAACATTCATCCAATAATAACCCATTTATCCAATAATAACCCATTCATCCAATAATTATGTGTTCATCCAATAATAACCCATTCATCTAATAATAACCATAAGGAAAAGACAAATGACATGTGTGACATATCAACAGAGAAGGTTGAACTGAAAAAAATAGCCTTATTTGAAAACATTACTAGACAAAAGAGGAAGACAGATAAAAATGTATGTGAAGACATTACTAGACAAAAGATGAAGACAAAAAATAGTAAGTGAAGACATTACTAGACAAAAGAGGCAGAGGAAGACAGATAAAAGTGTATATAAAGACATTACTAGACAAAATAGACAGAGGAAGACAGATAAAAGTGTATGTGAAGACATTACTAGATAAAAGAGGAAGACAGATAGAAGTGTATGTGAAGACATTACTAGACAAAAGAGGAAGACAGATAAAAGTGTATATAAAGACATTAATAGACAGAGGAAGACAGATAAAAGTGTATGTGAAGACATTACTAGACAAAAGAGGAAGACAGATAGAAGTGTATGTGAAGACATTACTAGACAAAAGAGGAAGACAGATAGAAGTGTATGTGAAGACATTACTAGACAAAAGAGGAAGACAGATAGAAGTGTATATGAAGACATTACTAGACAAAAGAGGAAGACAGATAGAAGTGTATGTGAAGACATTACTAGACAAGAGAGGAAGACAGATAGAAGTGCATGTGAAGACATTACTAGACATAAGAGGAAGACAGATAGAAGTGTATGTGAAGACATTACTAGACAAAAGAGGAAGACAGATAAAAGTATATGTGAAGACATTACTAGATAAAAGAGGCAGACAGACAGAAGTGTATGTGAAGACATTACTAGACAAAAGAGGAAGACAGATAAAAGTGTATGTGGACAGTTTAAGCAGCTGGTCAATGAGTTGTGTTTAGTTGAATTGAGTTCTCATCTTCAACAGCCAGCAGAGAGTTCCAATATTAATGGTACCAGTAGCAGTCTGATTATGTGTCCGTCTGGCCTATGCTTGGAGTCGTGACTGTCAGCCAGATTCTCTGGTCACTCCTTTCATCACCATTCTCTCCCAGCAGTGATGATCTACTCATTCTTCTGCACTATACACACAATCCCAGAGGACCCCGGCTATGCCTGCCTTATCATGCACCAATACCCCATCAAGTGGTGCAGACCCAGTCAATCTGTCCGCCTGCTCATTTCCCGCCACACCAACATATCCCTGAAAAGAAATCCAACTGATGATCTCTATTTTTGAGTGTTGAATTGAAGCCTGCCACTCTGCCCAAAGCATGCCTGTCTTCACCTTTCTCATAATACTGTTTTAGTCCATTACAATTACGTCATGCATGTGCTGTTTGTCCTCCAACCAAGCAGAATGCTCCTGTAACTGCCTCTTCTCTTCACCTTCTCTCTTTGCTGGATGTTGAAAATGACATCGAGCACAGAGCATGCACTCCATAGCTCCGACTACAAAGCTGGACCTGACTTATAATAAACAACACCCACATCATCGATAAATCACACAACAGAGAACATTTGGAGTTTCATGATCACCAATCTCTGCTCCAGATTGTTAAGTTAGTTGCATGTCCATTACAGAACAATCACCGCATCATTTATTGTCTGTTTGTGACTTACTGGGCAATGTTAGTTCAGTAGTTTCCATTGCTTTCTGAATGGCTGATGCCTCATGCCATCATAATCACTGCAAATGGATTTTGAACCCTCCACTCGGTATAACTTCAGATTAATATAATAAAAGTTAGTTGCATATCCTTTACAATATGTTGCAGTCAACTCCAGTATTTTTTGCCTGTTTGGGATTTCTGGGCAAGTTTACATTCAGTAGTTTGCCATTGCTTTCTGAATGATTGGCACTAATACCATTGTATGGAAACCAATACAAGACAGTCTTTTTCCAAATCGTTCGCAGCTGTTTTTAGAATATGGTATGTGGGATTACGTATTGCATTCGATAGAGCTGACTTCAGATTAGGTATCTAAAAAAGAAGATCTGTCTATCTGTTATCTGTCACCAAAATTGTCGTTTAAAAAAGTCTTTTTTCTGTTAGAATTTGTTGGAGTTGATGTCGATTATCTTCAGCCAAATAATTAAAATAACATGGAACAAAAGAAAAAGCAGCGGCTGCAGCAGGATATATCAATGTGAATTGCAAACAATTAGGTATATTTATCTCCTGCGAAAAGACGAGACATACTAGACACAGACACGGTGTACGTACCTTACAGAGACTTCCATCTTACACAGATGAATACAAAGTGTGACTTATTAAAACACATAAACAATCAATAAATATATAATACTGAAGTATTAAAATGAAACAATAAGTATTATAGAACAACAAGGCACGATCGACGTTTCAGTTCTACGACCTTTGTCAAGAACAGGACAACACAAACAGATAAAAAGCTAAATAAAACACAAAATAAACATTAAATTAAGCACAGCTTCTTGTTGACATGAGAGAAATGATTATGGTGGTTTGAAACGGTTTAGAAAGGTGCTCTTGGGCTACAAAGACTAGGGAAAGCAAACATGCTACCTTGTAGGTAGACTGGGGACAGTCAAAGGTTAGGGAAAGCAAACCCAAAATAATACCTGTCGAAGCCATAGGCTTGAGGAAACAGTGCAACATAACTCAACTACTGATGTATTTTTGTTAGAAAAATAAAAACAAATCTTTTATTAAAATAATGTTCAAGATGCAGAGGATCATTTTATTGCCCATATTTTTATATAATATTGTTTTTGTGTAAACACATACTGACACCTTGCCATCTTGACAAACGATAGTTTGTTACATTGTGCTTAAAAAAAAAAAAAAGGCATAATAACTAAAAACCATGGTGGGGACCATATATGGAGTTATACCTCTCTATAGCACAAACCCTGGGCTGATTTGTAGCGACCATATGTTGCCCATGCAGCATGATCCCTCTCTCTCGGCCTGCCTAGTTTACTCCAGATGAAAGTTAACACCAATACACCTAGAACATTGCAAGCTGCAGAAGTTGCGAGATCAGCAAAGCGATGCTCTAGCTGTCTGCCTGTCAGAGCTTCAATCCTAGACCAGATGCCAACCAAGACTTTGGGCCTGGTCTGCCCTGCCATGACATTTAGTCTTTAGGTTGCATTTTCTCGCACTGTGTAAACATTATAAACACATAAGTGAAATTATGAACAGTTTTGAACATAATAAATAATACCATGATCAAATGAAATCGATCAGCCATATGTACACAAAAGTGCACAAGGAAAAATCTGGTTAGTATGAAGTATGACATCTGTTTGTGATTTTTCTTCTCCACAGTGATGCTAACTTTAGAGAAAGCCATTCAGAAATTGATCAGTACACAATGGCTAGAGTATCACCAACAGAGACCATGCCACGGAAAGCATCAACTGCTGTGGCACGACGCAGCCTTCACTACGAGGAAAAGGCTCCAGAAGATGAAGATCAGGCTGGGTATTTGAATTTTGACCTTGCAGTAAGTGAAGGTTTTATTTTCTTTAGTTTAGTCTTCCTCTTTTGTGTCTTTGCCCTGTTTAATGCTGGGCATATGCTGTTTCACTTACCTACTGACTCAGTGGTCTTTGCTCTGTTTAATGCTGGGCATATGCTGTTTCACTTACCTACTGACTCAGTGGTCTTTGCTCTGTTTAATGCTGGGCATATACTCTCCCCTGCCTGCTGACTCGATGGTCTTTGCCCTGTTTAATTCTGGGCATATACTGTCTTGCCAACTATCTCCCACTTAATCCAAACATTAGAAACAACTTATGCTCACTCAATGGCAAGCTTTCAAATGTATTCTCTCTACCAATATAGTTTAGTCAATTGCTGGGATCTGTGAGAAGTTTGAAAGCTGTTTCTATTACCTGGACTGTTATACAGAATACTGTATTCAATAAACAATAATCGACTGCTAAAATATTTTAAAGCCTTATATATCAGTGAATTCCAGCTATTACTATGTTCACAGGAGAACTTACTGCTAAGTGTTAGACTTCTGTGGATATAACATTCTATACAATCATGCAATGTCAGCCACGATGTATATCATATTTCAACCAATTATTCATTTTTTCTGCAGCATGCACCTGACAAGATGCAGCGAATTATGTCAGGGAAGAAATCGTGCAACCTGTTATTTATGGCTTCTTTGGTTAAATGTTATTCAGAAGTCAAGGATGTCATTACTTTCTAAGTAGGACAATGACTTGATAACCTCATTAGATTTATGGGTAATAAAATGCTAGAAATCACCAAGCTGACATGGCTGTTTCATAATAAACTCTTCCTTTTGGAACATAGCTACTTGTATTTCATGCTCAGTATCTAAGCCACTTCAGGTAGCTTGGCTGATTGATCAGTCTGTAAAGGATAACTTTCTTTGCACACACAGATACCTTAATAAGTGCTCTAGTCTTCTCCCATAGATCACACAAGGAGGTTTTAAACAAAGTACACAAACCCTGTAACAGCTGTAAGGATATAGTTGTATGTGTACAAGAACAACATCACATATGTTGTTCTTGTTGTGGGTAGATGGTGTAATCTTGACATTTAGCCTGGGCCTATTCAACCTGGCAGGCACATTAGTGAAGCTGATATGGAACAAGCGATGATAATGTCATGAGCACATTCAGACGAGGGTTTGATGTCTAGGCTCATCGCCGGCTAAGTGAGGGAAAGATTTGGCCATCTATTCCTACATGCATTCAGGCCAACAAAATGTGATGGCGCTGTCACATTACAGACCTATAGGAGGACACCACTTTGGGACAGTTTTTGTTTTAGAACGTAGCTTCTAGTATTTCTGACTCAATATCCAAGCCTCCCCAGGTGTCTTGGCTGGTTGATTGATCTGTAAAGATCTTGGCTGGTTGATTGGACTGTAAAGATCTTGGCTGGTTGATTGGTCTGTGAAGATCTTAGCCATTTGATTGGTCTGTAAAGATCTTAGCCACTTGATTGGTCTGTAAAGATCTTAGCCACTTGATTAGTCTGTAAAGATCTTGGCCGGTTGATTGGTCTGTAAAGATCTTGGCCGGTTGATTGATCTGTAAAGGGCAACTTTCTTTGGCACACAAAGAAACTTCATTAAGAGCTCCAGTTTACTCCCATACATTACATCAGAAATTTCTAAACACAGTTTTGCCCATGCGTTACCAGGGCCCATAAGGGAAGCAGAGAATAATAACACTACCATACATGTCCTAAGAGGTGACTAAGGAGGGTTGGCATAAGGCTGCATACCTACCTCATCCCATAGAAAGCTACAGGCACAAAATCTAACCATTCATGAACAAGCTTACAAAGGATTTGGCATGAGTGGGTTGAGGGTTAATGCTCCATTAGGAAATGACAGGCAGCAGAAGGAAGTGGAAACAGTACACAAACTCTGAATTTATATGTGGATATAAATGTATGTGCATACAACAGCTAGGTTCTAAACACAGCACACACACTGTATAACAGCCACAAGGATATAACTGTATGTGTGTACAACAGCTATGTTCTGAACACAGTAGTAGTAGTAGGCCTCTTTCAGTCCTGAAGGACTATAGAGTTGTGCCGCTTGGGAGGTGCCTGGCAGCACCGCTGGTGACTGTATAGTCCAATTCGAGAATGACAATCTCTGTCACAGTTTCCGCATCTGTGAGACGAGGCAAGTCCCGCAGTAAGTGACTGCTCTTTGAGCCTGTGCCGTCTCTCCTCAGTTTTTACATCTCTTCTCCAGGAGCATCTGTCTGTTGCAACTCTCTCCCACGTGTCTGGATCTATTCCAATGGTTTTCATATCTTGTTTACACACATCCCTATATCGCATTTGGGGTCTTCCGGTTGGCCTCTTTCCTGTGGCTAGTTCTCCGTAAAGGAGATCTTTGGGAATACGTTCGTCCTCCATTCGAGATACGTGGCCCAACCACCGGAGGCGTCTCTGCTTGAGGAGGGTGTGCACTGTGGTAATATCTGCTCTTTCAAGCACCTGTTTGTTTGTTATGTGGTCTTTCCATGTTATGCCCAGGATACGTCTCAGACATCTTATGTGGAAGGAATTCAACTTCCTTTCCTGTCTTGAGTACAGGGTCCAGGATTCAGACCCGTAGAGTAGTTGTAAGCTTTTGTACGCTCTGTTAGTCTATTATTCTCCCAAACTCTTTTAGCTAGCCTGGAAAATGTTGTGGCTGCCTTTCCAATGCGTCTGTCGATTTCTGTCTCTAATGAAAGATTATCTGATATTGTCGATCCCAGATACACAAAATCGTGGACGACTTTCAATTCATAATTAGAGATTTTGATTGACGGAGGCGCATCAGCATCTTGTTCCATCACCTGTGTTTTATTTAAGCTAATGGTGAGCCCAAAGTCTTTGCAGGCAGCTGCAAAACGATCTATGAGCCTTGGAGATCTTCTGCTGTATGAGTAGTCAGTGCTGCATCATCTGCAAAAAGTAGTTCTCTTACGCATCTTGGTCTTATTTTGGTCTTTGCCTTGAGTCTTGATGGGTTAAAAAGTTTGCCATCAGATCTTGTGTGGAGGTATATGCCTTCAGTGGCAGTCCCAAATGCTTGCCTTAAGAGAACAGCAAAGAAGATACCAAAGAGTGTAGGAGCAAGCACGCATCCCTGCTTTACTCCGCTGCTGATGCTGAATGACTGGGATGTTGAGCCGTCAAATAAAATGGTCCCCTGCATGTTTTCGTGGAATGATTTCACGAGACTAAGAAGGGTGGGTGGACATCCAACCTTTTCAAGGACCTTAAAAAGGCCGCTTCTGCTCACGAGGTCAAATGCCTTTGTGAGGTCGATGAAGGCTATATATAATGGCTTCCTCTGTTCTCTGCACTTCTCTTGGAGCTGCCGGAGTGAGAAAATCATATCGATGGTGGACCTGTTGGGTCTAAATCCGCACTGCGATTCGGGGTAGATTCTTTCAGCAAGAATGTGTAATCTTTTAAGGATTACTCTGGCAAAAATCTTGCCTGTAATGCTGAGAAGGGAAATGCCGCGATAGTTGTTGCAGTCGCTTCTGTCGCCTTTGTTTTTATAAAGAGTAACGATGTTTGCGTCTTTCATATCTTGTGGTATTGATTTTTCTCTCCAGCAGAGCTGTAATATTGCATACAGTTCTGGGATGATTGTTTCTTTGCTACATTTTAAAATTTCAGGTGGAATACTATCTTTTCCAGGTGCCTTGCCGGATTTGAGAGAGTCTAGTGCTTCGCTGATTTCTGTGAGGCAAGGTTCGTTATCCAAGGCATGCATGGCGGACTGTTGATCGATGGCTTCCAGAGCTTCTTCGCTGACAGTGTTATCCACTGAGTATAGCTCTGAGTAGTGTTCTACCCAGCGATCCATTTGTTTCGCTCGATCTTTTATGATTACCCCCTCAGTTGATCGTAAAGGGGCCATCTTATTTTTTGATGGACCGACAGCTTGCTTGATGCCCTCATACATTCCTCTTATATTTCCAGTGTCTGCACAAGTTTGAATTTGAGCAGAGAGCTGTAGCCAGTACCTGTTCGCACATCTTCTTGCCATCTGTTGTACTCTATTTCTGGCCGTTCGCAATGCCTGCAGTGTTTTCTCTGAAGGTGATGTTTTATACATCGAGAATGCATGTCTCTTTATCTCCAGGACTGGGAGCATCTCTTCAGAGTGTGCTTCAAACCAGTCGGTTGACTTAGTTTGCTTCTTGCCAAATGTTGATAGTGCTGTATTGTAGATGGTGTCGCGAAAATGACTCCATCTCTCGGTGGAATCTCCGTTTGTGGGGCCGGGCAGAGTATCCGCTAGAGCCTGCATGAATTTGTTGACCTTCTCTTTATTTTGGGTGCCACTGGTGTCAATGCATGGTCTTCCTTCTGTTCGGCTTCTGTAGATTCTCTTGGGCTTTATCTTCACCTTGCTGGAGACGAGTGAATGGTCGGTGTCGCAGTCAGCACCATGATAGCTGCGAGTCATCCGTACATTGCGGAGGTTGCTGTGTTTAGTGAGCACCAGGTCGAGTTGGTGCCAGTTCTTTGATCTGGGGTGCCTCCATGACACATTGTGTTGAGGTTTCGTGTCAAAGAAGGTGTTGGTCACGCACAGATTATGGTGGCTGCAGAATTCCAAGAGACGTTGTCCATTGTCATTGATCTTCCCAACGCCAAACTGTCCTAGACATGAAGGCCAAGATTCGTGGTCGGAGCCAACCCTGGCATTGAAATCCCCCAGGATAAAAAGATGTTGTTTCTCTGGTGTTTCACTGACTTCTTTGCTAAGAACGTCATAGAACTTGTCTTTAGATTCTGATGCTGCAGTTAGTGTTGGAGCGTAAACGCTTATAATACTAACTGGGCCTGCCTCTGTCTGGAGTTGGAGCTTCAATATTCTTTCAGTGCCATCACTTGGTGGTATGATGGAATTGAGCAGCTTGTTTCTGATAGCGAAGCCAACTCCATGCTCCCTGGTCTCTCCGCACGGCTTGCCATGCCAGTAGAAAGTGAAGTCCCTCTCCTTGATGCTTCCAGATTCTTGGAGTCTGGTCTCTTGCAGGGCGACAATGTCTATCCCCAGTCTTAGCAGTTCGTTGTTTATCACAGCAGTTTTGCGGGCATCCACAATCTCATTTAGATCGTCTGAGATGCCAGGGGTCATGGTTCTTACGTTCCATGTTCCCAGCCTTAGGGCCGGTTGTTTTGTTTTTTTCTTGCTGTTAGGTGTATAGATTGCGGTCCATGTGTCAGGATTTCCCCCTAAGCTCCACACACCCTCAGGAGCAGATGAACCATGGCGAGACAACACCTTATTGACTGGGGGCTGCCCAGCTTAGGCGGGCGGTAGCTGTCTAGTGAGATACGATGATCTCTCCCACCGTCGGAAGTAGCCCCTGGCGCCTTGCTCTTCGCCAATCGAGCATTAAGACTTATAACCGGCAAATGCTACTTCCCGTGTTGTGTCTCCGCTTTACGCGGTGCTGAAGTGACCTCTTCAGGGCACAAGCCTGGGCAATGGAAATCGGAGGCTAGGTTCTCAACACAGTACACAAACTTTATAACACAAGAATATAAATGTATGTGTGTACAACAGCTAGGTTCTAAACACAGTACACAAACTGTATAACACAAGGATATACATGTATGTGTGTACAACAGCTAGGTTCTAAACACAGTACACAAACTGCATAACACAAGGATATACATGTATGTGTGTACAACAGATAGCTTCTAAACACAGTACACAAACTGTATAACACAAGGATATACATGTATGTGTGTATAACAGCTAGGTTCTAAACACAGTACACAAACTGCATAACACAAGGATATACATGTATGTGTGTATAACAGCTAGGTTCTAAACACAGTACACAAACTGTATAACACAAGGATATACATGTATGTGTGTATAACAGCTAGGTTCTAAACACAGTACACAAACTGCATAACACAAGGATATACATGTATGTGTGTACAACAGATAGCTTCTAAACACAGTACACAAACTGTATAACACGAGAATATAAATGTATGTGTGTATAACAGCTAGGTTCTAAACACAGTACACAAACTGTATAACACGAGAATATAAATGTATGTGTGTACAACAGCTAGGTTCTAAACACAGTACACAAACTGTATAACACGAGAATATAAATGTATGTGTGTACAACAGCTATGTTCTAAACACAGGACACAAACTGTATAACACAACAAGGATATACATGTATGTGTGTACAAGAACTACAGTGCACAAATATTCTTGTGGGTTAAAAGAGTTAGTTGCATGTCCTTTACAGGATGTCGCAATCAACCCCAGCATTTTCTGGCTGTTTGTGATTTACTGGGCAAGTTTACATTCAGGATTTTGCCATTGCTTTCTGAATAACCCGGGCTCATACATTAGTTAAACATCAACACATGGCAGTCTGCTTCCAGATTGCCCGCAACTGATTTCGAGCACAGTATGTGGGATTGCACATTTCTTGTGGGTAGACTGCACATTTCTTGTGGATAGATTGTACATTTCTTGTGGGTAGATTGCACATTACTTGTGGGTAGATTTCCAAATTTTGAAACTTAGCCTGGGCAGTGACTTTTTCAACCAACTCTTTTCAACTTTCAAGATATTTTTAACATGTGCAACACATGCACAATCCCCTCTGGTTTTTCACCCTTGTCTGAGACGGCTTGGTGTTTGATCTGCTACCCTAGATTCAGGGTAGAGTATAATATCCTCAGGTCCGTATTTGATAAAAGTCACACCTTGATTCATACACCCCTCTTCTTTTGTTAGAGATAGAAGCAGTACCTCTAAGCCATCTGCCCTTTCCTCCTGCTCAAATGTTAAATCTTCTTGTATCTTTAAGTACTTGATTTATTAAGCAATTATTTACAAAATAACAGACCTATGCAATCACTGTGTGCATTTATAGCAGTGGTTATAGATAATGCAATCCAGCTGCCTTTATCACATACAAATAGCCAGTGTTTTTGTTAATGACTTTCAACTTTTTGCATGCAAAAGGCAGCTTATTGATTGAAATGGAATTGCTATTTGTATCCACGTGGATAGATTTTGGATCACTGTGATGGTTTAACTGTTTTTTTTTCTTGTTTTAGCAGAAGTCAGCAAACCTGGCATATTGATTACCCCTTTTTTTTTTTAAAGCGCTGGCAGCTTTACTCTTTAACCCCGCATTCATAATTTGTTTGTTGATGCAAATTACACTTTCATTCTTGATGCGGTCTGTGATCTTCTGATTACTTAGGTTTCATTTTCAGCTAGGAATGTTGGGATAGCGTGTTACCACTGTTTGTCGGTTTATTTCTGTGCATATCAGAGAACTGTTTTATACATTTTAGTGTTTATTTATTTCCATACCTCTTGATAACTGATAACAGTTGAAAAGACACTAAAATATATAAAGGCTTTTGCCATTTACTTTGTGATCAAATCTCCTGGATCTGATTTGTACTCTAAATAAAATATATTCATGTTTTACGGAATAAATTTACCATATCTTACTGATGATGGGAAGTATTGCTATGATTTTAAGTAACAAAGTAAATACTATGTATTTAAACATCTCATCCCATCTCTTGTACCTTGCGATGTCGAGGTGAAGTATAAACTTCGTGAGAGTGCCCGATTATGGGCTTCATGTATCGATATTCCCATGGACTCTGCTATTCCCTGCGTCCATCGTTTACGTGGTCGGCCTCTTCCTCTGCTTCCATCTGGTCTGTACATCATTGCTTGTTGTGGTATACTGTTAGTTGGTAACCTACTTGCATGGCCAAACTATTTGACTTGCTGCCATATAATAAAATCTAGTGCAGCTGTAACCCCCACTTTAGTCCTGATTTCTTCATTTCTGATCTTATCTCTTCTTGATACATTGAGTATTCTTCTCAGGAATCTCATTTCTGTTGTTGTGATTTTTCTTTTCTCTTTTTCTGTCATTGTCCAGGTTTGGCATTAGTAACATAGAGTTGGTAGGAAGATTGTGTTGTAAAGTGCTTTCTTAGTAGTTATTGATACATGTTTGTTTTTAAGTATTGGTGCCATTTGTCCAATGAGTTGATGTGCCTTATTGCATCTATTTTCGATCTCATCTTCTGATTTGCCATTTGATGATATTATACTTCCTAGGTACTTGAAACTCTTTACTTGTTTCAAGGGATGTTTGTTTAGGTGAATTGTTGTTGCTTTTTCTTCTTTAGTTATAGTCATTACCTCTGTTTTACTTGTGCTAATTTTCATGTTATGTTCCCTACACATTTCGTTTAGACTATTCATGTGGTCTTGTAATTCAGCTTCTGATTTTGCTATTAGTGCTTAGCTGTCCACAGACAGGAGTTCTCTAATGGTTAGATTTGCAGATGGTTCTTCTTCTGTGTTCTCGTCATGCTGTGTTCTTGTGGTCTCTGTTTTGCTGGTTTCTTTACATATGTTGTCTATATATGTTATAAAAAAGAGAGGGGACAGGACACAACCTTGTCGTACTCCGGATCTTATGGTGAAGGGTTCTAGTTGCTCTCACTATGCATTCACTGTTGTTGTATAAGCTTCTACATAGGTTTGTTAGATGTGTACTCACTCCATATTGTTTAAGGATTTCCCACAGCTTGTTTCTGTCTACTCTATCAAATGCCTTTTCTTGGTCGACAAAGGCTAAGTGGAGTGTTTCATTGAATTCGATTGATATTTCTATAAGTTGTCTAAGAGCAAATATGGCATCTGTGCATCCTTTGTTTTTCCTAAATCCAAGTTGTGTTTTGCTTAGCTGGGGTTCTATAATAGTTTGTGATCTTTTCTCAAGAATTTTGCATAATATTTTCCCATTATGACTCAATAGTAAAATGCCTCTGTATTGTGTGCAGTCTCTTTTGCTGCATTTGTTTTTTCCAAATTGGGACAATTATGGCGTTTCCCCAGTCTCGTGGTGTCTGTTGTTCTACCCAAACATGGTTAAATAATCTATGTAGCCATGCTGTTCCTACTTCTCTTGCTGCTTTAATTAGTTCATTTGGTATTTCATCTTGTCCTGGTGATTTGTTCAATGGGGCTAATCTGATGTCTTCTATAATTTCTCCTTTCAGTATGTCTGGTTCTAGTTCTTCGGTGACATCTGTGTAGGTCTCTTGAATTCCTGTGACATCTGATGGAATGTTGAGAAGTTCGAAGTACTGCTTCCATCTTATTAGGATTTGATTTTGTTTACTTATTGGTTCTCCATATTCACTGTTAATTATTTCAGTTGGGTCAAAGGGTTCTCCTCTGGTTCGCATTGCACTTATCTTTTTATAGAAGTTTCTAGTTGCCTCCTTGTAGTTTTTATTTAGAGTTTCTCCATACTCCTCCCAGTCTTTTTGTTTTTCTCTCTTTACTATTCTATTCACATGTCTTCTTGCTATTCTGTATTCTATGTAATGCATTCCTGTTTGCTCTTCGACCACTTTATATTTTTCCTTTTTGTCTTTTACAGCTTTCTTTACTTCTGCGTTCCACCTACTTGTTATTTACAATGCCTTTACAATGCTCAGAGATTGAAGGCCAAGACCAAAATTAGGAGGGTACTGATCAGAGAGTTGCTTTTTGCAGATGATGCTGCAGTTACGACCCACTCTGAGGAAGAATTGCAATGTCTACTATCTGCATTCTCCAATGCTTGTTCTGAATTTGGTTTAACAATTAGCAAAAAGAAGACAGATTATGTCACAAGGTGCACATGGGGTACCATCAATCTTTATTGACGACGCCGAACTAGAGATGGTAGACCATTTTACATATCTAGGATCAGTGGTAAATAGCAAATTATTCCTAGATCAGGAAATCAACATCCGGATTGGTAAGGCAGCAACAACAATGAACAGGTTAAGAAAAAGAGTCTGGGAGAACAGGAAGCTTACTGCCAAAACAAAAGTCCTTGTCTATCAAGCCTGTGTCCTTAGTACTCCTCTTTATGGCAGTGAAACCTGGACAACTTACTCACACCAAGAGAAACATTTAAACAGCTTTCATATGCAGTGTCTGCGAAGAATTCTTGGTATTAAGTGGCAAGAAAAAAATCACAAATACTGAAGTATTGGAAAGATCAGATTGTGTGACAGTGTATTCCATGCTCAGTCTTCGTAGACTTAGATGGATAGGACATCTTAGGAGGATGGATGATGGTAGAATACCAAAGGACATCTTTTTTGGTGAATTACAGATGGGTAAGAGATCTCAGGGTCGGCCTCTACTACGACACAAAGATGTGTGTAAGGGGGACATGATTGATACAGGCATTGATAATGCACATTGGGAGCAAGTCGCCGCTGAACGTGTTGCATGGAGGGCAAACATCAGAAATGGAATAAAGACAAAGGAGAAAATTATTGCAGATAAGTCACACACCGAGCGTTTGAGTCATAAGATGGTGCATGATGGTGGAAATGACCACGTGTTCACATGCACCCACTGTGAACGGACATTTACAGCGCAAATTGGCCTTATCAGCCACATTCGCTACCGCCATAGGTAAAAGTTATTATGCCTTTTTAAAGCACAAACTATCGTCTGTCAAGACGGCAAGGTGCCAATGTGTTTCCTTCTACTGATGGTTCTTATTGTGGCAACGACTGCTTTGTGGTCTGTGTTTATACCTAAATTGGGCACTGCCCTGGCATCCAATGTATTTCTCTTTCTGTTATTTCTTGTTAATATAAGATCAATTTGGAGTTTAGTATCTAAATCGTTCCATTTATACCAGGTGTATATTTGTGAGTCTTTATATTTATAGAATGTATTTGTTATACAGAGGTCATGTTGGCTGCATAGCTCTATCAGTCTACTTCCGTTATAATTTCTTTCATTATGTTGGTCTCCAAATGCTCCAAGATGTTTTTCTTTGCCCGTATTATGGGTTGCACCCGTGTGCCGTGATGATGATCCGTCGACTAAACTAAACTAGACTAAACTTTCTTTGCCTGCTCTGTTGTGTCCTAGTCTTGCATTGAAGTCTCCCATAACTATGATGTTGTCCTCTTTATCTATTTTATTTAGCACATCATGGACGTCTTCATAGAAGTCCTCACATTCTTGCTCATTATTGTTTGTATTACATGGTGTGTATATTTCTAAATATGTTGTAATTGTTTGTTCATTTATTCTCACTGTTATGATTCTTTCTGATATATATTTTGTTTCTAGTATTCCTCTTGCTAGCCGTGGTTCAATGACTATTGCCACACCATGTCTTGCCCTTTCTTGCTGTTCCACTCCAGAGTAGACAAACGTGTAACTGTGGTGGATCTCCTTGCATCCTTCCCCCTTTATTCTGGTGTCTGCTATTCCCATCAGTCCAATTTTTCTCTCTTTCATTGTTTCTATAAGTTCTTCTTTACTATTAAAACCACAGACGTTCATTGTGCCTATTTTTTGAATTACTGATCTATCTCATAGTCCATTAACATTGCTGGGTTTGTATCCATTTGAGTCAGTCCGTTTATACTTCTTAGTTTTTCTACGAGCAGTATGAAGATCACCTGCCAGCTTGCTAGGCCAGTCGCAGGTTTAGGACAAAAATCTGACCATAGGGAGTCCATCCCCTATAGCGAGCCATATCCCCGTTAGCCCATGTGAAGGTGGGGTTGACTTGTGTAGTCTGCAGGTCATCGGCAGGTTACTAATTTTCACTTTTCACCCTTCCTGGGAGAGGCTAGCCGATCCTAACCCTGCTGGCTGCAGGGCCAGGCACAGTCCAGACCTTGTAGACCATGTATTTAAACATAGTCTTTTTTTTCTGGTTGAGATAAACAATGTTTATTCATTATTTAAACATTTCTGAATCAAATGCAAAGTTGAGAACCTGTGATCTGATGTCATGGACAATTAGTAATCTGATATTCTGGACAATTTGTAAACTGATATCTTGGACAGTTAGAAAACTGATATTCTGGACAATTGGTAAACTCTGATATCTTAGTTAGTAAAGTGATGTCCTGGACAATTAGTAAACTGATATCCTGGACAGTTAGTAAACTGATATCCTGGACAATTAGTAAACTGATATCCTGAACAGTTAGTAAACTGATATCCTGGACAGTTAGTAAACTGATACCCTGGACAGATTGTAAACTGATATCCCGGATAGTTAGTAAACTGATATCCTGGACAGTTAGTAAACTGATAACCTGGACAGTTAGTAAACTGATATCCTGAACAGTTAGTAAGCTGACGTCCTGGACAGATAGTAAACTGATATCCTGAACAGTTAGTAAAATGATGTCCTGGACAGTGTTAGCAAAGTTGATAAGGAGCTGCGCTGATATTGTCATGAGCATGGCTGGATGAAAATGTGAGGTCTGGGCTCATTACCTGCTAAGTGAGGGGAAAAATTGGTCACCTATTCTTCCATGCATTCAGGCCTACAAAATATTGTGATCACAGACTCACAGCAGGAAATTGCTTATGAACAATTTTTTTTATTATCATTGTTAGTTACTCTGGCAGTCCAAGGAATTTGCAGCATTTTTTTTTGGTTGTTAGTGATTTTGCAAGTTTATGTTCAGTAGTTTGTCATTGCTTTCTAAATGACCAGCAGTTAGAAAACTGATATTCTAGACAATTAGTAATCTGATATTCTGGACAGTTAGTAAACTGATATAATGGACAGTTAGTAAACTGATATAATGGACAGTTAGTAAACAGATATAATGGACAGCTAGTAATCTGATATTCTGGACAGTTTATAAACTGATATAATGGACAGTTAGTAAACATATATAATGGACACTTAGTAAACATATATAATGGACAGTTAGTAAACAGATATAATGGACAGCTAGTAATCTGATATTCTGGACAGTTTGTAAACTGATATAATGGAAAGTAAGTAAACTGATATAATGGACAGTTAGTAAACTGATATTCAAGACAAATAGTAATATGATATTGTGGACATTTAGTAAACTGATATAAGGGACAGCTAGTAATCTGATATTCTGGGCACTTAATAAACTAATATTCTGAACAATTCGTGAACTGATACACTAGGCAATTAGAAACTGTATTCTAGATACTTAATAAACAAGCTAAAAAATCCCAAGAAGTTGTATTAGCCTCTTTTGTTTATTATCTTTGTGAAATTATAAAGTAAAGATCTGAAGTAAGTAATACATTTGTATTTTTTTTTAAAAGTGATACATACAACAAAACCAGGCTGATTTCTCAACGAGAAGGCAACTCCTGTCGCAATAACTTGTTTCAGTTTTAATACTAGAATCACAGAACCTGAATGCATTTTGTAAACCTGGTTCACATATTTAGTTTACAGGTATGACAAACGAAAAACACATTGTTTATTTTTTGGCCTTAATTCTATTATTTGTAATACTTTTTAACAAATAACTTTGTTTGGAGACATTAGCATAGTGGAATGTGGACCTCTCTCTCTCTCTCCCTACCTACTTACCTACCTGCCTGCCTGCCTGCTTGCCTGCCTGTCTGTCTGTTTGTCTGTGCGTTTCAGGGTCCAAAAGTTTGTCACTTGACTTTTATACTGCCTTTCTTGAACAAAATATTTGGGTTTCGGTTTCCCAGATTTTCAAATTTCTCTCCAAGTTCCCATGTGCCATGGATGCGAATGTCTCTCTGTGAATCATAGGCGAAAGATAATCTTAAGTGCCATTGGTGAATCTTCTCTGTGCGGGTGCTCTTCTGTGCCATCTCATTTATGACTAGAGGTAACATGATCTTATCACTGTAGGCATCTCTATTATTATAGTAGTTACGGTTAGGCTCTTCCATTCTATACAATCCATAACGACTGACTGTCAGAACACAACTCAACACTTATTTGATAATGTAACACAGGCTCTGTTTTAAATACTTTATTGTCCTCTGAACTATTGTACAATTCACATTGTCATTTATACGAACATATTTGTCCGACGATATTTTACAATACATTTAAAATCTCGACAATTACTATTAACTATTGTTATAGTGGCACAATCACTGGACATTGCTGTCTTTACAATGTGGTGCCTCCACACTCAACCACAACCACAATTTGAATGATCACTCTGTCATCTTCATGAATCTTGCTTATTCGCATTGGTGACAACTCTGGGTGCGCCCCGTGGCTCAAGATCCACGTATGTCACATACTTCGGCATGACTATATTTTAACATGCCATGAGCCGTAAATTGGGTCATGGCACACCGGATGTTTAAGAACACACATTCTTATCCATTCAGCCATGCTGATCTACTTTTTAATTTTATATTATCATATCCTTCTGCAGTCGTTATTCCTCCTATCTGTTTCCATCTCCTGAAACTGCCTTCATGTCCTCTCTATGTTATTCACCCATATGTTATGGGAAGCAAAGAATCTACCATGAATGTCATACAAAATAATCTGGAAGGGTTGACTTGGATCTGGCTACTTCATCTCATAGAAAACTTTAACTACAAAGCCCAGCCAAACATGAACAAGTCTAAAGACAAGGATGATCAGGTTTGCTACATCATTGGTGTTTAAATGATAGCTTGTTGTCACAAAAACAACAATGGCACACGTTCACTCAAATGAATCACAGCAGACAAATGAAGGTACAATACACTCGCTATCAGTGCACTCTAAGAGTTTATTTGGCAACCCTCGGTGAATCAGTTCCCACATCGACCAATACTTGTCCCCACTTAATAAGTGACTCTGCTACATGAAAGGCAATCTGTCACCAGGGTTCCTACTTCCGAGTTGTCCCTGGCGTCATGGCCTTAAATCATCTGTTGCTGCAACTCTCAGTTACAAAATAGTACATGGAACCAACTTACGTTTGTGTCCGGTGTCACCAACTGGCTTGAAGTAGCTCCCGGGTGGGCAACCACTCAGCCAAAATCATTTTCTCCTACTGGGGTTTAGTTCTGGGTGCAGTTTGAGATCCCTTACCTCTGCCAGATGGGACTAATTACCACCCCAGATCCCAGAGAGAAAACCTGGAACTAGTGTCTTTTATGCTGCTTTAAGACACCGTTCCTGATACTCAAGAAAACAGCCAAGAAGTGGCTCGTTGAAGATAGAATATATCTATATAGATTTGGCTGTACTTGGTATCACCAGAAGTGAGAAAGGAGGAGTTAAGTTATGCAACGTAATCTGGTTACTTATGACTGCATAGACAAAGTACCTCCCTGACATATATTCCCCCTTCTGGACAATGTGTGTGAACCCCCACTAAATGTTCTCCAAATGTGTGTACATATTACGCTACACAAACATTTATAAACATTTAGAATTATACGGACAAATTGAGTTTTAAAATACAACAACTGTGTTTATTATTTCTAGTATTGATGATCATATGATGATGATGATTATATTATGGTATACGTAACTTAAGAGGTCACATAGGTCATGCTTCCCCCAGTGAGACACAGTTCACTGTCAGATTGAAGTGGTCCCTTCACAAGGCTAAGTCACTTCCTGATATGGGTTGTTGACTGTCCATTGCTCCTAAGAGATCTGGAATGAAACGAACGGAGATGGGTAGTATCTACGTCTACACATCTCAAACACATATGTCTATACATTCATATAAACATACATTCAAGTCATAATATATGATTGTATGATGATATATGATGGCATGTTACATAAACATATATCAGTTCTAAATAAATAAATATATATGTATATATTCATAAAACCATTTAGAACATCTATAGCTCAAAACATACATCATCACATACATTTATGTAATGGAGTGTTTCCCATATAAGTTCACCTCACTTTCTCCCTTTCTGATTCATTCATACTGTCTTGTCGGAAGGGCTGGTCGCACAGTCCTGTCGAACATTAAAATGCCTTCCCTGAATCTGTCTGGGATATTGAATGTCCTAAGTCATGTCTGTCCTCATGCAGACATCATGCAGACAAGGTGAACTGGTGCCATTCCTCAAACCAAGTGGTTTCACCACAATCTTGGTAGGCACTCAAAGTGTTGGTCCAAATAATCAATGTTAATTGGACGCTATCAAGAGACTGGTAGCTCTCAGGAATTTCTCCTAAGTAGTCAGTCTCCCCAATGTTTAACATCATACAGGATGAATCTAAATGTATTTCCTGTACATGCATAAGCCACACGCTCATGTAGCTTGGATAATGGATTTCTCCAAATTATCACATACAATAACAAATCAGACAACCAAGTGGTGAATGAAAGAAGAAGATAAAGTTCACAGTGTAATAGTAAATCTAGAAACTGGAACACTGAGTAACATAGAAAATCCACCAGTGTAAAGTTTGGGAGAATATGTAGAAACAGGAAGCTACACAAGCCTTCAGACTAGCAGACAAACTAATCAGAGTAATGGTATACCTGGGTTATAGCTAGGAAATTCCATCATAATACTTCGTACAGAAGTCCAACAGAACGAAATGTTAATATTTCTCCAGTAGGTATCCTAAGAATGCTATTGTGAATGTGTCTGAAGTCTTGCTGGCCATGCATGTAGTTTTATTCTCTTCATCCCTGGCTAGTTTCCACGTTGGCTAATTAATATATCCCCTATTAATTAACTCCGCCTATTCTATTTCATGTAGGATGAGCGATGGATTAAGTCCCAAGTTCTTTTCACCCCTCCTACATTCCTGTGGACGGTAGTTCCATTTGTCAATAAAATTGACCGAGGCCCCGCCACGCCTGAAACAATGAAACATGCTTTGGCGGCAATGCAGTTGCGTCATTAAATTCCAATAGGTTATTAACACCAGCCTTCCTGGGTTGCTGGCAATAGTGTGTCAGCCATGTGTTCCTACTTTGCCGCCGTATTGCGGGTAGGTGTTAAGCCTGCATTATATTGGATCGGGTTTTCCCCTGAGTAGCACCGCCATGTCTCAACGTCATCCCCAGCCCAGATTTCACACTTTTCGGTCTTTCTCTTGCCTTGTACTGAAAACAATGAGTTTTCAACCTTTGATAGCGCCCCCCGACTGGTGCCGTGATGTCTGGGTTTTACGTTTGATCTGTACATCAAAGCTTTCTCAGACCTAGCATTTTTCTCTTGTTTTCAATCCTCTTGCATTTCTATCATTTTCTGGTGGACGTTTATGCTTTTAGAGAATGATAGAAAAATATTGTGGGCTCTTTAATTCCTTTTGAACTTGTGTCATTCGGATGCTGACCGACGGCGTCCCGTCACATCCGGTCTGAATACACACACTTATAACACTCATGCTGGCCATTAAAGAATATGGCCTATCAGTGTCTACCAGTTTCCTTTACCAGCACAATTTTACTTTGTGGGACATTCTAGATGACTACAGTCTGGTTTGTTCTTTCATTCTAACTTGAAACTAAATAGATTACGGTTTCAGTCAGCCGCTGATACAGTAGAGTAGATCTTATTAAGCTGACATGATTCGATGTTGGCAGATAAGCTGCCCCTTTACTGAATGCTCTAGTCATGGTCTGACCTTCCATCCTATCACGTGATTTTTGTGGCTAGTATATGTGTTATAACATTTGTCTTTATATCAGTGAGGTGATTTCACATGAATCACAAAACATCTCACAAGACATTCAATAGTTTGTGAATGTTATTAATAACTTCCCTACTTTGAATATTCTAAACCAGCTCATTAAAGACACTACAGTTTTGCAAGCCAAAGTAAGCTAATTTTGCCTATGCTATACACTGTCTTTTGGCTTGCTGGTGTTCGTGATGTACAAAACTGACCATACGTAAACCTGTGTTTAAGGTAACAACAATGTATTTCTCTTTTACTTTGTTTTAGAGTCGGGAGCTGAATTTCATACACAAGAAAGTCAGACGAAGAGAATGTATGTGTTTTATTGAAGAGACTAATCAGGATTCATCAGTGTAAGTGCTAAAAGTTAGTTGCATGTCCTTTACAGGATGTCACAGCCAACCGCAGAAATTTTTGACTGTTTGTTATTTCCTAGCTAATTTTACGTTTAGTAACTTGCCATTTCTTTCTGAACAGCAGATGTTCATACTATGAAAATTGTGAAAATGAGCGTGAAATGGTCTGCATGCAAACTTCCTGCAGCTGACATTGAGCTGTCAGGATTGTAAAGCAGCAATCACTGTAAATAAGCCACAGACTAACATGTGGCTTCTGAACTGACCAACCACCATAGACCTCTGTCAGTACCTGACTTCATCACCATCACCCAGTGCATCTCCACAGTGAAGGTTGGAAACCGCTATCAAGGGAAAAGTAAGGAACTTCCTTCCCTCTGCATGTCTTCCCCGAACCAAGGTAATGTGAAACCATGAAAAAGGCAAGAGGGTCGACTTCATTGCTCTGGGTTTTATCCCATATGGCTTGGTTTCTTTTCGCAGGGCAGGCTACCAAATGTGTTCCACCAAGTATGGACTCAATAGCTCTGGTGATGACCTCCATGAGTCTAAGAAAATTATGCTTGTGAACCAAACAATGTCGGCTGAAATGAACCCACAATGTTAAGAGTGTGAGGCACGTGGCATAACCACTTTGTCATGGGGACTCCCAATGTGAAACCGTATGAGCAGGTGGTGGATAGAGCTTGAGAGCAGTGGATAGATAGCTGTTGGTTATGATCTCAAGTCTGTGACTGCAGGTGGTGGATAGAGCTTGAGAGCAGTGGACATATAGCTGTTGGTTATGATCTCAAGTCTGCGACAGTAGGCAGGGTATCTTGTTATAGAGACAATGATTATGGTCATTGGCCACTATGGTCACAGCCAAGAAGGAAAGCAATTGCAGACTGCCTGCTGCAAGTAGCGTATTTATTTCATGAAGGCAGAGTTGGTGGTTGATTCTCACTTCTTTCCCCAGACTGATGCCTGTTTAATATGCACAACTTGCATATGAACCTCTTGTTTCTTGCCTTTATCCAGAAAGGCTAAGTGTCTGATCTTGCTACTCAGGTGATCAAAGGGTTGAGTTGAGTTGAGTTGAGCTAAGAACCGACATCACTGCACTCATTACATTCCCACATCGCTCCATCCCCTTGTTCAACAGCCAGCAAAGTGTTATACTGCTAAACATTCAATCTGCCATCTGACTGAAAGCTCTCCTGGCCTTCCCTCTTAATTTTGAGATTCGTCCACAAGCCCGTGCCAATTCCCCACCATATCATTCTCTCTACATACGGATTCTCAGTCTGTTCCCCTGCTTTCTCCACCTGGTCCCACAAGGGGACATGTGATACCACTAGAAAACTTTTGTACAAATGTCCAGCCCTGTGCTGGGATCTGAACCTGGTCACTTCTGAACCTAGAGCAGACACCATAGCCTTTCAGTCTTGTCATTCTTTAGTGTCTGCACGGGGTGTTTTGTTGTTATTGCCCTTTATGATTTTAAATCGTGGTGTATTAAGTTATTCCCTCTTGGACAAACTGTTGGAATCAGCAACTGGCAGCGACCTGGTTTGATCCTTGAAGATAAACAACACACTCATCCCAAGCATGCCCATGACTTAGTGGGCAGGAATGATTTGACAGTGGCAGACACAAGAACATCTTCCACCAGGTCAGCATCACATTGGGCAAAGAATGTAGAAAGTGATATAATGGATTCTCAGAAATGGTCTAACACAGTGGTTCTCAACCTTTTTTGGCCCGTGCCCTCCTTCACCACCCGTGCCCTCCTTCACCATATTTTCAGAATGTCATTCCCCCCCACCCCCCTTCATATTTCCTACCTAAAAATTTGGCCCGTGCCCCTCTTCACCATATTTTCAGAACGTCATCCCCCCCCCCCCCCCTTTCATATTTCCTACCTAAATAATAATCCCCCCCCCCCCCCCCCCCTCCCTACACAGTATACGTAATAATGGAAGCACATACTAAAACAAGTCTAGATGTCCACATAAAATGTGATTTGTGGGTCTACTTACTTTATAAAATGAATTTTAGAAGGGTGAGACATACAGAACCGTAAAGTATGAAGGGAAAAACAATATCAAGTAATCGGTTCTTGTATTAACGCGATCTTGAAATAATCTTCATTCCCCCCCCCTGGAAACCCTAAAATTCCCCCCTGGGGGGGAATTCCCCACTGGTTGAGAACCACTGGTCTAACAGCTGGTAGATGAAGATGGCTGACAGAGATGACACAATAGTGTACACCGCTAGTTCTGTGAAATGTGGAGAGAAATCTGGAGGGAATCCTGGGCTAGAGTTGGGGCAAGGTTGTTGCTAAACATAATGGATTCCCAGTCTACAACCTCAAGTTTTACAATGGAGGTGGCTATCATGTATTCAAGCCAACAGAACAATCATAGTGACTTATTTTCAGTCCATATTGCATACAGTTAAAAAAGGACAGGTGTGGCATGAGTGGTTGCACAGCATAGACAGTTCTTTCTCATGAAAACTTCCATGGGTATACTGTCTGAATCATGTTGGAGTTTGAGGCAATGAGTCAACAGATCTGTTGGTTTCAAGAGCATTATTAATTGGAAACACACAAGATGGATAAGGCAGCCAATCCGAAGACTATATATGAATGACTGCTAATTGAAAATGCAATAAAAGGTGCAACAACACGTCATGAGCTGAAATATGAGCTCTGATCACACTGAAGTGTGTACCCAGCCTTACAGTGAGAAGCATGCTTTGGCGATGGCCAAGAGAGAGCTCTCCTAAACTTGACACTTAGCAAATGACTGTGGTCAAGAGTGGACCAAGTCAGACCCGTTTGCTGTGGGCAATGGTGATGTTGGTGTCGTAGCCATCTAAATATATTTTAATATTGTGATATACAACTGTTTTAATGTATTTTTTTTTTTTTTAAGCATATCCTTTACAGGACTTAGCTGTCAACACCAGCATCTTTCAGCTGCATGTTGATCTCTTGGCAAGATTACGCTCAGTAGTTTGCCATTGCTTTCCGAGCGGCCGGCTCACATACCCCGTAAGTTACCGATGCGATTCGAACCACTGCTGATTTGAACTGTCATCACGTTACCGACGAGAGTATACGAGATTACGGAGAAAAGTCATAACCTCTAAGCCACAAAGCCGGCAGTCAAGATATTAAAGTAAAAAAAATATAATCATCACACAAAGTATCAAAAGGTTAAACAAATGTTCTCATATAAAGAAGCTGTACCAATTATAATCACTCTACCCAGTAATTTCAAGTTAGCTGCTCTCAGTTAGTGTCATCCTCACACACCTATTATAACGAGACACATATATTCATGTCCTCATATCATTCTGTAAATTTTCTCCAGTCTCACCATATTTTTCTTTACTTCCTATTTCTTATATATTTTTGGGTGTTATTTCTAAGAGCAATTATTGCCAAAATGCCTTCGGTTCTCTGATCCTGTTCCTTAGTTCTCTAATTGTTATGACATAATGTAATACAAACTGAATAATCTTCAGGCAGCAATTGTTAACAAACATAATATCTGTTCCTAAACTCTGACAAAATACACATTTTCCCGTTGTGTTTATGACTATGACTGTTGTACACAATTGCTTCTTCCCCTATATATCAATTACAATCAACAAAAGCTCTATGCATCTCCAACTCCTACGTTATCTTTACTGTATTTATTGACATATTTAACTACTACTTTTGTCCTCTATCTCCCATTTAACTGTGCAGTTTTTGTTCTACTTACATGTCTTTACAATTAAACACTATCAATGTTACTTCTATTAACACACCAGGTCCTCAAACATGCCCCTTATTCTCAGCAATTCTCTTCAACTCAGCCTAAGTCCAACCCCGATGTCCTTGGATACCTGCATGATGTAGATTTTGTTTGGACATATCAGTTTTATTTTCCATGCATTTTATCCTCCATCATTGCCAATAGGTCTAGTCTTTTTATCAATTCCACCTCAAAATTACTCACAACCTCATAATTGAGATTAACAGCTATGTTCAATTTACTATATATTTCCATAAGTTCATTAACACAACTGACTCCTATATTATGAAACACTACTATATATTTAACAGGCTGGGCACTTGCTGAACAACATAAAATATACTGGCCAAGAAAATTGTAAAACTGTTATAACTAACATGTGCTTAATGTAGCTTCTTGTGATTGTTCTGAGTCTGAGAGCCCTGTTTACGATTGTACTCATCAATATAGAAGTCAGAGACTGTCTGGCAAGCTGCAATATGGTGAGCCGAGTCTATGATTAGTATACTGGGGATTATTATCCACAATGAATTTAAAAACAGAAAATAGAAGCCAAAATACAAGTAGCTGTCAGTTGGTCCATGAATAAAACCGTCCTTGATGGCAGTGAGAAAATACAGAACATCGCCATAGAGCTGGCACAAAGATAGAATCATTTGCAGGGCATAGCGATAGTTACTTCCACTCATGAAGGCAAAAAATGTCATAAATGCCAGAGGTCCATCAATGACTGCTGTAACACGTTCCATGCTGACTGTGAATGTGTCAGAGCTTATATAGCGACTGTCACACAGACCATACTCTTTCCACATTTCTCCCAACAGTGATGTATGACCAGCAAGTGTAGCATGGTAAACTGCGAAGTAGCCTTCAATAACTGTGTGTATAAATGCACACAGCATGAACCAGCAAAGGGTTACTCTTCTCATGAAGTTGAAGGGCTCTTTTCGACGTCCCGTGAACACCCAGGTTCCAACAAGAATGCACAGGGAAACGACTCCGAGAAATCCAAGCAACTCAGTCACGTTTTAATGTATAAGTGATTGAAAATAGATGTAGGCTTATTGTAATTTCGTTAGTGCACTAGAGGCTGTGAACCTGTTCGGCATTTTAGTTCAGTGCTTACAATTAATATGTCTTACTCTGTGGTTCTGGAACAATAGATGGAAGCATGTTAGAATCAAAGTGTAACATTATAAACAGTCTTCCATAACACATCTCACTCAACCACATGATTACAAGATGAGTCAGTCCATTGATAATGAGCTGACCAACTCAGGCCACCAACACTCAGCAAGTAATTCTATATCTTGACAATGTCAACTCCTTTGAGCCTATTACCACTTGTGTTCAAGCAACAAGCAGTATTGGACTACAACAGTCAGCTAGCCTGAACTCAGGGTATCTCATTGTACACCAGGGTTGGACTGAAACCAAGTATTGACCCATGGCACAACATATTAAATGATGCTCAAATTTGGGTTTAAGTGTGATTCTAGCAAGGAGGATCATATAAGGTGATGAATTTGACACATTTAAAATCAACTTTGTTACTACAACAGTCAACATCTGCTGAGGGAGATGGGGAATCTGTGGGTTTGCCCAGAGTGTTATTAAGTCGATTCTTAGAGACCAAGTTCATGAGCTTTCATCACTAGGGTGTGCAAAAAGTCGGTGCTGATAATCTACTATTGTCATGTAGCAGAACGTCATTCTCATCATGGCTGCCGAAAAGATTCTTTATCCTTTGCCAGTTTTCTTGCTTCATTCATGTTTATGCTCAAGATGTCTGCAATGTTCCCGTGTCCATCTTCATGCTGTTCAATCTCTGCCTCTCCTTCCAGGAACTAAGCCTTCCATCACTGATCTGTCCAGACCAATGTGCTACGGCCAAAGTATTTCCAAGATATGATGCTGCTTTCCCTGGAAGCCTTGGAGATGTCTTTTTTATAGAAGAATGCTGAAAATTAATTGGACAGCCAAAATGAGCAATCAGGACATTTTAAGGGAAGCTGAGTCACAATTATAACTTATCACAAACATCAGAAAGAGGCAGTCATTGTTTCTTGGCCAGGTTATGAGAAGAGAAAAACTGGAACATGTTGTGACAACCAGAAAGATTTGGGGAAAGAGAGACAGAGGAAGACAACATCAGAAGTTTCTTGACAGTCTTGTGTCATGGCATGCAGGGGAGTCAACACATGAATTGATCTATGACGTCAGAGATCATAATTTGTGGAGCGGCATGATCGCCCACGCCAGCCAGCAAGGCACTGGATGATGATGATGCTGTTCATGAGCCTGATGATGCTGTTCATGAGCCTGTTTTCTTCAATGTTCAGATCCATGATCATGTTGAATTTCTGTGACTCTTTTGCAATGATACCAACTGGGCATGTTGATTGTTCACAGGCCTGAAGATGAGAAGCTGTGTGGCTGTGGTTATTCTCGACCCATGCATGCCAGCGATGTCAAGGAGCTGTCTATCCCAGGAGTCACCTGGGAGTACCAGCTGCACACCAAAACACTTCCAACAAATGCATTCGGTGAGATTGAATTTGTTGGATTCGGAGACAAAGTTGGAAAGGTAAGTAAGGTTACGTATACTTCATTGTATTTGCTTCATGTATAAGGATTATCATCTTATTGGAAGTCAACTGCTGCCTTTCACGGAAATCTGGATAATTCTAATGGAAGGTTATGAATGCTGACCCTGACAAATGTTAGCTGAAGCCGCAGTCTTAAGCACATAAAGCACTGGTGCTGTGTAGACTCTTCACCAGAAAAACTATATAGGAATGTCATGAACTTGGGATCTAAGTATAACTTCCTGTTAAGTGTTACACTTCCATGGAGATTACATTCTACACTTTCGAATAATATCAGCGACTATGTACTTGGTATTTCAGCCAAAGTATCATTTATTTCTTCACTTCATATGTTATATAACTCTGCAGTATGCACCTGACGAGATGCAGCAAAATATGCCAGGCAAGAAATCATGCAATATTTTGTTTATGGCATCTGTGTTTAAGTATAATAACCCAAGAAATATTTAAAATCAGCTAGGAAGGGTCAGTTCAGGTCAGACTGTCATTACTGGACTCCAGATAGACACATCCAAACATGCCCTGATCTCCGTATAACTGCTATTTTTAGAGATATTAGTGTGGAGATCTGAGTGTACATAGTGAGTAGGAAGAAGATATATATGTATGTAGGAAGTAGGGAGAATCTACCACATTCATTTTCTACAGATAAGTTTATGGGTACTCACATAGCTACATTTGTAATGTAATGGCATGTTACAAAAACACATCCAATTTGCTGCTGTGTTACCAGCATAAGGGAAGCCAAGAATAGCAACACTGAAACCTGCCATGTATGTTGTAAGAGGCAACTCAGGAGGGTTGGCAACACACTGACTACCTAACCCAGTGGAAAATCTTTAGTTGCAGACTCCAGCCTGTCATGAACAAGTCTACAAAGGGCTTGGCAAGGGGCTGGTTGAGGGCTATACTCCACTGGGAGGTGAAGGGTACCTGGAGAATTGGAAGAATTGGTTGAGGTCTATACTTCACTGGGAGGTGAAGGGTAGCTGGAGAATTGGAAGAGTTGGTTGAGGTCTATACTTCACTGGGAGGTGAAGGGTAGCTGGAGAAGTGGAAGGGTTGGTTGAGGTCTATACTTCACTGGGAGGGGAAGGGTAGCTGGAGAAGTGGAAGGGTTGGTTGAAGGTTCCACTGGGAGATGAAAGGCAGCTGGAGAAGTGGAAGGGTTGGTTGAGGGCTCCACAGAGAGATGAAAGGCAGCTGGAGAAGTTGAAGGGTTGGTTGAGGGCTCCACTGAGAGATGAAAGGCAGCTGGAGAAGTGGAAGGGAGGGTTGAGGGCTCCACAGAGAGATGAAAGGCAGCTGGAGAAGTGGAAGGGAGGGTTGAGGGCTCCAAAGAGAGATGAAAGGCAGCAGGAGAAGTGGAAGGGAGGGTTGAGGGCTCCACAGAGAGATGAAAGGCAGCTGGAGAAGTGGAAGGGAGGGTTGAGGGCTCCACAGAGAGATGAAAGGCAGCTGGAGAAGTGGAAGGGAGGGTTGAGGGCTCCACAGAGAGAGATGAAAGGCAGCAGGAGAAGTGGAAGGGAGGGTTGAGGGCTCCACAGAGAGATGAAAGGCAGCAGGAGAAGTGGAAGGGAGGGTTGAGGGCTCCACTGAGAGAGATGAAAGGCAGCAGGAGAAGTGGAAGGGAGGGTTAAGGGCTCCACTGAGAGAGATGAAAGGCAGCAGGAGAAGTGGAAGGGCGGGTTGAGGGCTCCACTGAGAGAGATGAAAGGCAGCAGGAGAAGTGGAAGGGAGGGTTGAGGGCTCCACAGAGAGATGAAAGGCAGCTGGAGAAGTGGAAGGGAGGGTTGTGGGCTCCACAGAGAGATGAAAGGCAGCAGGAGAAGTGGAAGGGTTGGTTGTGGGCTCCACTGAGAGAGATGAAAAGTAGCTGGAGAAGTGGAAGGGTTGGTTGTGGGCTCCACTGAGAGAGATGAAAGGCAGCAGGAGAAGTGGAAGGGTTGGTTGTGGGCTCCACTGAGAGAGATGAAAGGCAGCAGGAGAAGTGGAAGGGAGGGTTGAGGGCTTCACAGAGAGATGAAAGGCAGCTGGAGAAGTGGAAGGGTTGGTTGTGGGCTCCACAGAGAGATGAAAGGCAGCAGGAGAAGTGGAAGGGTTGGTTGTGGGCTCCACTGAGAGAGATGAAAGGCAGCAGGAGAAGTGGAAGGGTTGGTTGTGGGCTCCACTGAGAGAGATGAAAGGCAGCAGGAGAAATCGAACGGTTGGTTGTGGGCTCCACTGAGAGAGATGAAAGGCAGCAGGAGAAGTGGAAGGGTTGGTTGTGGGCTCCACTGAGAGAGATGAAAGGCAGCCGGAGAAGTGGAAGGGTTGGTTGAGGGCTCCACTGAGAGATGAAAGGCAGCTGGAGATGTTGAAGGGTTGGTTGAGGGCTCCACTGAGAGATGAAAGGCAGCAGGAGAAGTGGAAGGGTTGGTTGAGGGCTCCACTGAGAGATGAAAGGCAGCAGGAGAAGTAGAAGGGTTGGTTGAGGGCTCCACTGAGAGATGAAAGGCAGCAGGAGAAGTGGAAGGGTTGGTTGAGGGCTCCACTGAGAGATGAAAGGCAGCAGGAGAAGTTGAAGGGTTGGTTGAGGGCTCCACTGAGAGATGAAAGGCAGCAGGAGAAGTGGAAGGGTTGGTTGAGGGCTCCACTGAGAGATGAAAGGCAGCTGGAGAAGTGGAAGGGTTGGTTGAGGGCTCCACTGAGAGATGAAAGGCAGCAGGAGAAGTAGAAGGGTTGGTTGAGGGCTCCACTGAGAGATGAAAGGCAGCAGGAGAAGTGGAAGGGTTGTTTGTGGGCTCCACTGAGAGATGAAAGGCAGCTGGAGATGTTGAAGGGTGTGTTGAGGGCTCCACAGAGAGATGAAAGGCAGCAGGAGAAGTGGAAGGGTTGTTTGTGGGCTCCACTGAGAGATGAAAGGCAGCAGGAGAAGTAGAAGGGTTGGTTGAGGGCTCCACTGAGAGATGAAAGGCAGCTGGAGATGTTGAAGGGTTGGTTGAGGGCTCCACTGAGAGATGAAAGGCAGCAGGAAAAGTGGAAGGGTTGGTTGAGGGCTCCACTGAGAGATGAAAGGCAGCAGGAGAAGTAGAAGGGTTGGTTGAGGGCTCCACTGAGAGATGAAAGGCAGCAGGAGAAGTGGAAGGGTTGGTTGAGGGCTCCACTGAGAGATGAAAGGCAGCAGGAGAAGTGGAAGGGTTGGTTGAGGGCTCCACTGAGAGATGAAAGGCAGCTGGAGAAGTGGAAGGGTTGGTTGAGGGCTCCACTGATAGATGAAAGGCAGCAGGAGAAGTGGAAGGGTTGGTTGAGGGCTCCACAGAGAGATGAAAGGCAGTTGGAGAAGTGGAAGGGTTGGTTGAGGGCTCCACTGAGAGATGAAAGGCAGCAGGAGAAGTGGAAGGGTTGGTTGAGGGCTCCACAGAGAGATGAAAGGCAGCTGGAGAAGTGGAAGGGTTGGTTGAGGGCTCCACTGAGAGATGAAAGGTAGCTAGAGAAGTGGAATGGTTGGTTGAGGGCTCCACTGAGAGATGAAAGGCAGCAGGAGAAGTGGAAGGGTTTGTTGAGGGCTCCACAGAGAGATGAAAGGCAGCTGGAGAAGTGGAAGGGATGGTTGAGGGCTCCACTGAGAGATGAAAGGTAGCAGGAGAAGTTGAAGGGAGGGTTGAGGGCTCCACTGAGAGAGATGAAAGGCAGCTGGAGAAGTGGAAGGGTTGGTTGAGGGCTCCACTGAGAGATGAAAGGCAGCAGGAGAAGTTGAAGGGAGGGTTGTGGGCTCCACAGAGAGATGGAAGGCAGCAGGAGAAGTGGAAGGGTTGGTTGAGGGCTCCACTGAGAGATGAAAGACAGCAGGAGAAAATGAAGGGAGGGTTTTTGGGCTCCACTGAGAGATGAAAGGCAGCAGGAGAAGTGGAAGGGTTGGTTGAGGGCTCCACTGAGAGAGATGAAAGGCAGCTGGAGAAGTGGAAGGGAGGGTTGAGGGCTTCACTGAGAGATGAAAGGCAGCAGGAGAAGTAGAAGGGTTGGTTGAGGGCTCCACTGAGAGATGAAAGGCAGCAGGAGAAGTGGAAGGGTTGTTTGTGGGCTCCACTGAGAGATGAAAGGCAGCTGGAGATGTTGAAGGGTTGGTTGAGGGCTCCACAGAGAGATGAAAGGCAGCAGGAGAAGTGGAAGGGTTGTTTGTGGGCTCCACTGAGAGATGAAAGGCAGCAGGAGAAGTAGAAGGGTTGGTTGAGGGCTCCACTGAGAGATGAAAGGCAGCAGGAAAAGTGGAAGGGGTGGTTGAGGGCTCCACTGAGAGATGAAAGGCAGCAGGAGAAGTAGAAGGGATGGTTGAGGGCTCCACTGAGAGATGAAAGGCAGCAGGAGAAGTGGAAGGGTTGGTTGAGGGCTCCACTGAGAGATGAAAGGCAGCAGGAGAAGTGGAAGGGTTGGTTGAGGACTCCACTGAGAGATGAAAGGCAGCTGGAGAAGTGGAAGGGTTGGTTGAGGGCTCCACTGATAGATGAAAGGCAGCAGGAGAAGTGGAAGGGTTGGTTGAGGGCTTCACAGAGAGATGAAAGGCAGTTGGAGAAGTGGAAGGGTTGGTTGAGGGCTCCACTGAGAGATGAAAGGCAGCAGGAGAAGTGGAAGGGTTGGTTGAGGGCTCCACAGAGAGATGAAAGGCAGCTGGAGAAGTGGAAGGGTTGGTTGAGGGCTCCACTGAGAGATGAAAGGTAGCTGGAGAAGTGGAAGGGTTGGTTGAGGGCTCCACTGAGAGATGAAAGGCAGCAGGAGAAGTGGAAGGGTTGGTTGAGGGCTCCACAGAGAGATGAATGGCAGCTGGAGAAGTGGAAGGGATGGTTGAGGGCTCCACTGAGAGATGAAAGGTAGCAGGAGAAGTTGAAGGGAGGGTTGAGGGCTCCACTGAGAGAGATGAAAGGCAGCTGGAGAAGTGGAAGGGTTGGTTGAGGGCTCCACTGAGAGATGAAAGGCAGCAGGAGAAGTGGAAGGGTTGGTTGAGGGCTCCACTGAGAGATGAAAGGCAGCAGGAGAAGTAGAAGGGTTGGTTGAGGGCTCCACTGAGAGATGAAAGGCAGCAGGAGAAGTGGAAGGGTTGTTTGTGGGCTCCACTGAGAGATGAAAGGCAGCTGGAGATGTTGAAGGGTTGGTTGAGGGCTCCACAGAGAGATGAAAGGCAGCAGGAGAAGTGGAAGGGTTGTTTGTGGGCTCCACTGAGAGATGAAAGGCAGCAGGAGAAGTAGAAGGGTTGGTTGAGGGCTCCACTGAGAGATGAAAGGCAGCTGGAGATGTTGAAGGGTTGGTTGAGGGCTCCACTGAGAGATGAAAGGCAGCAGGAAAAGTGGAAGGGTTGGTTGAGGGCTCCACTGAGAGATGAAAGGCAGCAGGAGAAGTAGAAGGGTTGGTTGAGGGCTCCACTGAGAGATGAAAGGCAGCAGGAGAAGTGGAAGGGTTGGTTGAGGGCTCCACTGAGAGATGAAAGGCAGCAGGAGAAGTGGAAGGGTTGGTTGAGGGCTCCACTGAGAGATGAAAGGCAGCTGGAGAAGTGGAAGGGTTGGTTGAGGGCTCCACTGATAGATGAAAGGCAGCAGGAGAAGTGGAAGGGTTGGTTGAGGGCTCCACAGAGAGATGAAAGGCAGTTGGAGAAGTGGAAGGGTTGGTTGAGGGCTCCACTGAGAGATGAAAGGCAGCAGGAGAAGTGGAAGGGTTGGTTGAGGGCTCCACAGAGAGATGAAAGGCAGCTGGAGAAGTGGAAGGGTTGGTTGAGGGCTCCACTGAGAGATGAAAGGTAGCTGGAGAAGTGGAAGGGTTGGTTGAGGGCTCCACTGAGAGATGAAAGGCAGCAGGAGAAGTGGAAGGGTTGGTTGAGGGCTCCACAGAGAGATGAAAGGCAGCTGGAGAAGTGGAAGGGATGGTTGAGGGCTCCACTGAGAGATGAAAGGTAGCAGGAGAAGTTGAAGGGAGGGTTGAGGGCTCCACTGAGAGAGATGAAAGGCAGCTAGAGAAGTGGAAGGGTTGGTTGAGGGCTCCACTGAGAGATGAAAGGCAGCAGGAGAAGTTGAAGGGAGGGTTGTGGGCTCCACAGAGAGATGAAAGGCAGCAGGAGAAGTGGAAGGGTTGGTTGAGGGCTCCACTGAGAGATGAAAGACAGCAGGAGAAAATGAAGGGAGGGTTGAGGGCTCCACTGAGAGATGAAAGGCAGCAGGAGAAGTGGAAGGGTTGGTTGAGGGCTCCACTGAGAGAGATGAAAGGCAGCTGGAGAAGTGGAAGGGAGGGTTGAGGGCTTCACTGAGTGATGAAAGGCAGCAGGAGAAGTAGAAGGGTTGGTTGAGGGCTCCACTGAGAGATGAAAGGCAGCAGGAGAAGTGGAAGGGTTGTTTGTGGGCTCCACTGAGAGATGAAAGGCAGCTGGAGATGTTGAAGGGTTGGTTGAGGGCTCCACAGAGAGATGAAAGGCAGCAGGAGAAGTGGAAGGGTTGTTTGTGGGCTCCACTGAGAGATGAAAGGCAGCAGGAGAAGTAGAAGGGTTGGTTGAGGGCTCCACTGAGAGATGAAAGGCAGCAGGAGAAGTAGAAGGGTTGGTTGAGGGCTCCACTGAGAGATGAAAGGCAGCAGGAGAAGTGGAAGGGTTGGTTGAGGGCTCCACTGAGAGATGAAAGGCAGCAGGAGAAGTGGAAGGGTTGGTTGAGGGCTCCACTGAGAGATGAAAGGCAGCAGGAGAAGTGGAAGGGTTGGTTGAGGGCTCCACTGAGAGATGAAAGGCAGCTGGAGAAGTGGAAGGGTTGGTTGAGGGCTCCACTGATAGATGAAAGGCAGCAGGAGAAGTGGAAGGGTTGGTTGAGGGCTCCACAGAGAGATGAAAGGCAGTTGGAGAAGTGGAAGGGTTGGTTGAGGGCTCCACTGAGAGATGAAAGGCAGCAGGAGAAGTGGAAGGGTTGGTTGAGGGCTCCACAGAGAGATGAAAGGCAGCTGGAGAAGTGGAAGGGTTGGTTGAGGGCTCCACTGAGAGATGAAAGGTAGCTGGAGAAGTGGAAGGGTTGGTTGAGGGCTCCACTGAGAGATGAAAGGCAGCAGGAGAAGTGGAAGGGTTGGTTGAGGGCTCCACAGAGAGATGAAAGGCAGCTGGAGAAGTGGAAGGGATGGTTGAGGGCTCCACTGAGAGATGAAAGGTAGCAGGAGAAGTTGAAGGGAGGGTTGAGGGCTCCACTGAGAGAGATGAAAGGCAGCTGGAGAAGTGGAAGGGTTGGTTGAGGGCTCCACTGAGAGATGAAAGGCAGCAGGAGAAGTTGAAGGGAGGGTTGTGGGCTCCACAGAGAGATGAAAGGCAGCAGGAGAAGTGGAAGGGTTGGTTGAGGGCTCCACTGAGAGATGAAAGACAGCAGGAGAAAATGAAGGGAGGGTTGAGGGCTCCACTGAGAGATGAAAGGCAGCAGGAGAAGTGGAAGGGTTGGTTGAGGGCTCCACTGAGAGAGATGAAAGGCAGCTGGAGAAGTGGAAGGGAGGGTTGAGGGCTTCACTGAGAGATGAAAGGCAGCAGGAGAAGTTGAAGGGAGGGTTGAGGGCTTCACAGAGAGATGAAAGGCAGCTGGAGAAGTGGAATGGTTGGTTGAGGGCTCCACTGAGAGATGAAAGGCAGCAGGAGAAGTTGAAGGGAGGGTTGAGGGCTCCACAGAGAGATGAAAGGCAGCTGGAGAAGTGGAAGGGTTGGTTGAGGGCTCCACTGAGAGATGAAAGGCAGCAGGAGAAGTTGAAGGGATGGTTGAGAGCTCCACTGGGATAAAATGCAGCTCGAGAAGAGGAAGGAGTTTTTAAATTATTACATGACAAAGACATCACATGGTTAATGTTGCAGTCTGAGTCATATAACGTCCTAAAATTTCAAATTTATTGTTTATGTCATGGAGGGATGGATAACAAACTTCATATCCCCACCATTAGCAATGATGTAAATGTCTGTTTTTCTTTTATGTTTGTTTTTCTTTTTGTTTGTTTACTTTAATAGTATATGGTCACCAACATAATAATCAACACAAGTCAGTCTTCACCAATAGCAATGATTTAAATATTTTTTTAAGCATTGATTGGAAGATAATAGGGAAACAAAACTCGCTTACACTCAAAAAATAAATGATCGTAGACCCCGAGGTAGACCAAGAAGACGGTGGAGAGATAATATACATACAGACCTACAAGCACTTGGAATCAACGACTGGCAAGAGAAGGTCCATTAGAGAGACGAATGGAAACGGTTTGTATCTGCAGCAAAGAACCTCAATGGCTCGGAATGCTGATGAAGAAGAAGAATTGATTGTTTTGGCTCATTTTTTTAAAAACAAAGAAACATTTGAAAAATGTCTGGTGAGTTAAATCAATATTGTTTTTTAAAAGCCATACACACTGATTGAACGCCGTTACACAGATCAGAATGTGAAAAAAAAGCATAATTTACACTTTCCTGTACAAGTTAAAAGGTGAAATAGTGCTCTACTATGCCACTCTTTTCTGGCAAATCAAATACTGCGTGCATGGTGTTGTTTCAGATGTTATCTTTTGTTTTCAGTATGGATGTTGTTGTTATTGATCCAACAACAATTTGGCTCTCACCTTTTGTCCCAATGTCATGTGGTGATACATGCAAGTTTTCATCAGTGGTTTTTTTTTCTTTCAATAAAGTGTTCTATTGTGACATTGTGAATGTTAAACAGCGGGAGTAATGGTGTGTAGTCATGCAAAACTCTGCACGAGCTTTATGCCAGTTAAAATGTGTTTGTACAGAGAGACTTTTGTTTCTGACACATGTGTAATAACAAGCTTAATGAAGTTTAGAGAGTATGTTTTTAAACATGTAGGCAACAAGAATACATTGTCAATTAGGTAACTTTTTGTAAGAATCAAACGCCTACTTGGTTAGCAAAGTAGACAAAGGGAGTGGAACAAATACGGATATCAGCATAAGGACACAGAAAGCTAGGAGCTTTTATAACACTAGAGAATATGTGGAAGTCACAAGAAATTGAACTTAGCACAAACTTAGGATATTAAATTCTAAAACTAAATCAGTACTACTGTATAGATCAGGTTGATTGATTGATTGATTGATTGATTTAGGAACCGACATCACAGCTTTCGGAGCATCCTCAGAAGCCAGCAAAGAGTTCCAACCCCAATAGTACCAGTAGCAGTCTGATTATATGTGCGTCTTGCCTTTCCTCTAAGCATCGAGCATCGGCCAGATCCCCTCGTCACTCCACGCTGTCGCATTCTTGCCAGACCATGGTGATCCATTTGCTCTTCCGAGGTGTACACGTGCTCCCACAAGGCCGCAACAACGTCTGCCTTATCATGCATCAATACTCCACCAAGTTTTGCAGAGCCAGCCATTCTGTCTACCTGTTCATTCCCCAACTCACCAGCATGCCCCGGAGAAAATATCCAGACGATGCTTGCCACCCGTGACTTCCGAAGTGAAGCAAGCCACTCGGCACGAAGCTTGCCTGTCCTCACCCTACTCAGCATGCTTTCTGAGTCAGTTACAATCACAATGTGTGTGTGTATCGTATTCTCCATCCATATAGATCAGAAACATGGGGAACAACAAAAATGATTACAGATAAACTAAAACATTCACTAATTGGTGCTTGTGCTGAAAGAAGGAAAACAATGGTATTACAAAATCACCAATGTGGAGTACATGGAGAAGACTAGACAAATACCAGTGAACTAAGAGGTAAAGGAAAGATCTTTTGATTGAGAAAACATTGAGAAAACACAAGAATAGCATAACTAGAAATGCCTTGGTCGGGAACCCACAGGACAAAAGAAATATAGGAAAACCTAAAAACTCATGGAGAAGAGAAGTAGACACAAATGAATAATATAGGAAGAACATGGACAGAGCTGAATGGTACAGCTAAGGATAGGGGGACTTGGAGTGAGTTGGCTGGGGGGGGCCTATGCTCCTATGGGGGATAGAGGGCAAAAGAAAGAGAAGTAAATAGTGTGCATTTTCCTGTATCTGTATCAGGGTCTGTTTATTGTCTGTGTCTTGTGTAAATTTTTTCTGTAGCTGTAATGAGGGTCTGTTTATTGTCTGTGTCTTGTGTACATTTTCCTGTTGCTGTATCAGGGTCTGTTTATTTTCTGTGTCTTGTGTACATTTTCCTCTAGCTGTATAAGGGTCTGTTTATTTTCTGTGTCTTGTGTACATTTTTCCTGTAGCTGTATCAGGGTCTGTTTATTGTCTGTGTCTTGTGTACATTTTCCTCTAGCTGTATCAGGGTCTGTTTATTTTCTGTGTCTTGTGTACATTTTTTCTGTATCTGTAATCAGGGTCTGTTTATTGTCTGTGTCTTGTGTACATTTTCCTGTAGCTGTATCAGGGTCTGTTTATTTTCTGTGCCTTGTGTACATTTTTCCTGTAGCTGCATCAGTGTCTGTTTATTGTCTGTGAGTTGACAAAGGCTCTAGCCGCAACGTCCACTTTGTCACTTGAGATTGTGTTCTAGTGAAACCTTTTGTTGGTTTACTCATTGTAGACAAAGAGAAAGGATGCTGGGTAGACTGAGACAGTAGCTTGGAGAAATGATGTTGGATAGGCTGAGACAGTGACTTGGAGAAATGATGCTGGATAGACTAGATAGTGGCTTGGAGAAATGATGCTGGATAGACTAGATAGTGGCTTGGAGAAATGATGCTGAATAGACTAGATAGTAGCTTGGAGAAATGATGCTGGATAGACTGAGACAGTGTCTTGGATAAATATCAGCAGAGTTGATCTAGAGCACGGACTGAGATTTGTAGAAAGACATGAGTGACTATGCCAGCTGGCAAGGCACATGATGATGACTCATTGAAGGTTATAGAAGAAGACATGGCCAGTCATGTGAGCCTTCATATATTTATTATGATCTCTTTGTCATCTGTAAGTGCAAATCAATACCTTTAAATAGTATTTGCCGTAATTATTGTTCCAGTATGTCCGCGTGGATGTGGACACAGAGATGAAGACCATGCTGGATCTCTTGACGTCTGCCTGGGCCATGGAGAAACCAAACCTGCTCATCTCGGTTACAGGTGGAGCTAAGAACTTTACCATGAAGACCAGGCTTAGGGAGGTGTTCAGGAGGGGCCTCATGAAGGCTGCTCTTAGTACAGGTGAGAATCTCATTGATCTCTACAGGTGAGAACCTCATTGGTCTCTACAGGTGAGAACCTCATCGGTCTCTACAGGTGAGAATCTCATCGGTCTTCATTTGTGAGAATTTAATCATTCTCTACAGGTGAGAATCTCTTTGGTCTCTACATGTCAGAATCTCATTGTTCTCTTCAGATGAGAATCTCATTGATCTCTACAGGTGAGAATCTCATTGATCTCTACAGGTGAGAATCTCATCAGTCTCTACAGGTGAGAATCTCATCGGTCTCTATTTGTGAGAATTTAATCGTTCTCTACAGGTGAGAATCTCTTTGGTCTCTACATGTGAGAATCTCATTGTTCTCTTCAGATGAGAATCTCATTGATCTCTACAGGTGAGAATCTCATCGGTATCTACAGGTGAGAATCTCATTGGTCTCTACAGGTGAGAATCTCATCGGTCTCCATTTGTGAGAATCTAATCAATCTCTACAGGTGAGAATCTCATTGGTCTCTACAGGTTAGAATCTCATTGGTCTGTACAAATGACAATCTCATTGATCTCTACAGGTGAGAATCTCATCAGTCTCTACAGGTGAGAATCTCATCAGTCTCTATTTGTGAGAATTTAATCGTTCTCTACAGGTGAGAATATCTTTGGTCTCTACATGTGAGAATCTCATTGTTCTCTTCAGATGAGAATCTCATTGATCTCTACAGGTGAGAATCTCATCGGTATCTACAGGTGAGAATCTCATTGGTCTCTACAGGTGAGAATCTCATCGGTCTCCATTTGTGAGAATCTAATCAATCTCTACAGGTGAGAATCTCATTGGTCTCTACAGGTTAGAATCTCATTGGTCTGTACAAATGAAAATCTCATTGATCTCTACAGGTGAGAATCTCTTTGGTCTCTACAGGTAAAAACCTCATTGGTCTGTACAGCTGAGAATGTCATTAATGTTATCTGGGTACCAGTTCATAATAATACAAGTTTACACTCATCTGCCAACCAAGAGGTCATGGGTTCAATTCGCAACTGAGCGATGTTCGGATGTTTCCAAATTGACCTGGGTTCCCAGGTTGACCCAGCCTGAAATGGGTACCAAGAATGTCTTAGGAAATAAAGGTGATGCCAATGATGCTGGCATCAACACCCACCTCATCACCCACTTCATCACCCACATCATCACCCACCTAATCACTCACCTCATCACCCATGTCATCACCTACCTCACCACCCACCTCATCACCCACATCATCACTCACCTCATCACCCACATCATCACCCACCTCACCACCCACATCATCACCCACATCATCACCCACATCATCACCCACCTCATCACCCACATCATCACCCACCTCACCACCCACATCATCACTCACCTCACCACCAACCTCACCACCCACATCATCACTCACCTCACCACCCACCTCACCACCCACATCATCACTCACCTCACCACCCACATCACTCACCTCACCACCCACCTGATCACTCATGTCATCACCTACCTCACCACCCACCTCATCACCCACCCCATCACTCACCTCATCACCCACCTCATCACCCACATCATCACCCACCTCATCACTCACCACATCACTCACCTCATCACCTACCTCACCACCCACATCATCACCCACCTCACCACACACCTCATCACCCACCTCATCACCCATGTCATCACCTACCTCACCACCCACCTCATCACCCACCTCATCACCCACCTCACCACCCACCTCACCACCCACCTCATCACCCACAACATCACCCACCTCATCACCCAGCTCATCGCCCACATCATCACCCATCTCACCACCCACCTCATTACCCATGTCATCACCTACCTCACCACCCACCTCATCACCCACCTCACCACCCACCTCATTACCCATGTCATCACCTACCTCACCACACACCTCATCACCCACCTCACCACCCACCTCATCACCCATGTCATCACCTACCTCACCACCCACCTCATCACCCACCTCACCACCCACCTCATCACCCACAACATCACCCACCTCATCACCCAGCTCATCGCCCACATCATCACCCATCTCACCACCCACCTCATTACCCATGTCATCACCTACCTCACCACCCACCTCACCACCCACCTCACCACCCACCTCATCACCCACCTCATTACCCACCTCACTGCCCATGTCATCTCCTACCTCACCACCCACCTCACCACCCACCTCACTACGCACTGATCACCCATGCCATCACCTCATCATTTACTTCACCACCCACCTCATAACACACCTCATTACCCACCCCTTCACACAAATTGAGATTGTGGTGTATAAACATATGCATCTACCACTATATGCCTGATGCCCCTTAAGGCATGAAAAGGATCTTATACTTTTCTTTTTCATAATTGAATTTGGGAAACTGTGGTGGGGCACTGACTAGCTCACTTATGAATGAACAGCAGGAGAAAGACACACAGAGTCATGACCCCGGGAGGGTCTTCCCCTAGAGAGTGTAAGGAAGGCAAAGGGTGGAAACACTCTGGGAAGGGTGACCTCATCTGATGATCAGAACCCTCTTGTTGTACTTGCTCCATGGCAGAGTTTTTATCACACTTACCTAACAGCCCGATGGTTATGTGCGAGGCAGGAATTTAAACAAAATTAACCTGGACCAACCAAAAATTGGTACCAGGAAATGTCCTCGGAAGTAAAGTTGGACACTCGCCTGATGGCCTGGTAGTCATGGGTTTGAATCCACATCAGGGCTTATTATAAAATTTGGCCTGGGCTTCTGGGTCAACCCAGGCTAAAAATAGATGCAAAGAAATGTCTTGAGAAGTAAGGGCGGCTGGAATGATATTGACCTCATCATCCTCTGAGTAATACAAATAAGAGTCTAGCACCATGTGCTTAAAGTGCTTTAAAGTGTGTACAAGGATTCTTTATTTGTACTTTTTTTTTAACCTTAAAAGTCGTATGCCTCAGATGTCTTTACTTTTCACAAGCATACATATAATTTTGGTAGCCTGTAAACAGGTGTGTGTGTGCCTCTACCTTGCGTGTTATTACAGGTAAGTGTGTATGTACGTGGTGTGTTGCTGGTGAGAATATGTATCAAGAATGTTCATACACCTGAGAATGTTTGTATGGATGGCGCATTTGTACAGGTGGAAATATCAATGCGTGATATGTCTTCAGATTTGTGTACAGGTGAGAGAATGTTTGTGCAGTGAGTCTTAGTACAGATAGAAATACTTGTGGTTGGTTTAAATAGAAAGGAGAATGTTTGTGAGGTTAGTGTTAGCACACATGAGAGAGTGTGTGAGTTGAGTGTTAGTTTGTGAGTTGAGTGTTAGTTTGTGAGTTGAGTGCTGGAACAGATGAGAGAGTTTGTGAGTTGAGTGTTAGTACAGATGAGAGAGTTTGTGAGTTGAGTGTTAGTACAGATGAGAGAGTTTGTGAGTTGAGTGTTAGTACAGATGAGAGAGTTTGTGAGTTGAGTGTTAGTACAGATGAGAGAGTTTGTGTGTTGAGTGTTAGTACAGATGAGAGAGTTTGTGAGTTGAGTGTTAGTACAGATGAGAGAGTTTGTGAGTTGAGTGTTAGTAAAGGTAAGAATGTTTGTGTGTTGAATGTTAGTGCAGATGAGAAAGTTTGTGAGTTGAGTGTTAGTTTGTAAGTTGAGTGTTAGTTTGTGAGTTGAGTGTTGGAACAGATGAGAAAGTTTGTGACTTGAGTGTTAGTTTGTGAGTTGAGTGTTAGTTTGTAAGTTGAGTGTTAGTTTGTGTGTTGAATGTTAGTGCAGATGAGAAAGTTTGTGAGTTGAGTGTTAGTTTGTGAGTTGAGTGTTAGTTTGTAAGTTGAGTGTTAGTTTGTGTGTTGAATGTTAGTGCAGATGAGAAAGTTTGTGAGTTGAATGTTAGTTTGTGAGTTGAGTGTTGGAACAGATGAGAGCGTTTGTGTGTTGAGTGTTGGAACAGATGAGAGAGTTTGTGAGTTGAGTGTTAGTACATGGGAGAATGTTTGTGTGTTGAATGTTAGTACAGATGAGAGAGTTTGTGTGTTGAGTGTTAGTACAGATGAGAATGTTTGTGTGTTGAGTGTTAGTACAGGTGAGAATTGTTCTGTGTTGAGTGTTAGTACAGGGGATAATGTTTGTGTCTTGAGTGTTAGTACAGGGGATAATGTTTGTGTGTTGAGTGTTAGTACAGGTGAGAATGTTTGTATGTTGAGTGTTAGTACATGTGAGAATGTTTGTGTGTTGAGTGTTAGAACAGGTGAGAATGTTTGTGAGGTGAGTGTTAGTACAGGTGATATTCTTTGTGAGGAGAGTGCTAGTACAGGTGAGAATGTTTGTGTGTTGAGTGTTAGTGCAGGTCAGAATGTTTGTGTGCTGAGTGGTAGTACAGATAAGAATGTTTGTGTGTTTAGTGTTAGTACAGGTCAGAATGTTTGGGAGGTGAGTGTTAGTACAGGTGAGAATATATCCTTGATGAGTCTTAGCTGAGCAAGTACAATTGATTTAACAACTATTGTAAATGATGCAGACATTCTTGACCTAATTCTGATGGTGGAAACACCTGTTGTAGGTGCCTGGATTGTGACCGGTGGAACCAATGCAGGTGTGATGAAGCATGTAGGTGAGGCAGTCAGAGACTTTGGTTTAACTTCCGAGGGAAGGGTGATAACAATTGGAATAGCTTCTTGGGGGTGTGTGCAGAGCAAGGAACAGCTCATATCTGCAGATGTAAGTTGTCTCTTAGTTAAGGCTGTACAATTTATCAGGATAGTAGTCAGTATGGCTGAATATATAAGGGGTTTCGTTCTTAAACTTCCAATGTGCTGATGCCAAGGTAGTGGGTTAAACCTTTACATTGGTTAGTAGGACTAAAATGTTGACTTCTCATCCTTGACTTGGGTCATAAACTGACAAGTACCTCTGAAGTCAGAGTGGGTTCGCCTGATGGCAAGGGACACTGGTAATAGGGAAAGCTAATCCACTCAAACAAATCAGTCCACTGTACTAGAAGTAGCAGCACGCGGATGCACTACACTTTAGTTCAAAATGAGCGAGCACCCAAAAAAGATAACATCTGGATATTGAGTGTTTTAAAAAAAAATGTGTGTGTAGTACAGTGCTGTGCTACCAGGGCACATAAGATAAGTACAGAATGTTAACACTGTAACCTAGCATGTGTGTTGTAAGAGGTGACTTCGGAGGGCTGGTGTGGGACTCGCTTGCTCATTCTGTAGAAAACTTTGGCTGCAAAATCCAGCCAATCAGGAACAAGTCTAAAGAAAAGGAAAGAAAAAAAATATCTGGCATTTCTCCTAAGAGAAATATGACTTTGTGTCAAGATAGCTGTAAGGAGTCTGGATTGCTGACTTACTCTTTGTTACCTTGGAAAATCTTCAGCATTAACACCTGGAAAGTTAGAACTATGTATGAATTGGGAAAGACTGCACAAGCTGTAAGGGAAATGAGATATAAGATTAGTATTTTGGGATTATGTGAAACAAAATGAAAGGTAGCAGGCAAAAAGACAGTAAACTCGTGAAATGGTGCTTTACTCAGGCCATATATAAGAAAATTCCCTCCCACAGTGAAAGAGTGGCCCAAATACTATCTAAAGAGGCGGAGAAAGTGCCAGTAGATTGGGTAACAGTGAGTTTTAGAATCTAACAGGTCTACACAAATCTTAATAAATAACTGTTCTGCCCAAATCTTAATACAAAGCAGTTAATTTAGAACCCAAAAAATACATTTGAATGTAATCCCGTGTTTCATACCAACAAGATCTCACAAACATCAGACCAGATGTCCTGGCTTTCTTAAATGTCCTTGTCCATCTTCTTGCTGGTTGACCCCTGCCTATTCTCCGGAAACCAAACCTCCCATCACTGTTCTGTCCAAACCACTGTGATGTTTAATACGGCCAAAGTATGACAGCTTCTGAGACCTGATACTGTTCATGAGCCAGCTTTCTCCGATGGTCAGATCGTGTAGCATGCCAGTATTGACTTTGTTTTTGGTCCACAGTTTTCTAAAATATTTCTGTAACATTTAAGTTCAAAAGCGCCAATGTTCTTCTTTTATGCAACTTGGGAGCAAGTTGCCGCTGGTGTCGTTGCAGAGAGGGAAAAGATCAGGAATGGAATAAAGACAAAGGAGAGAATGATTGCAGATAGGTCACATACTGAGTTTGGGAGATGTCAGATGATGCATGTTGGTGGAAACAACTGTGTATTCACTTGCATCCATTGTGGACGAACATTTAATGTGCGAATTGGTCTGATCAGTCACATTTGCTACTGCCATGGGATGTAGTTATTATGCCTTTTTTTAAAGCACAATGTAACAAACTGTCTGTCAAGATGGCCAGGTGCCAGTATTCAGTAGTTGTCCATGACTCAAATCCGTATGTTGCCGCAGGAAAGACGTATGTTCTCTAAAATAGATGAAAACTCCTGGTGTAAATTATAAGCACTGTCATTCCTTTAACAGTACTTGTTAAATACATTGTTGTTTATTACAATTTATTCAAAGTGTCAAGGAAAATGGCCAGCATCATACAGAATAGATAGCAAAGAGAAGGCCAAGGAATCCTTCCTAGACCCAAACCACACACATTTTATTTTAGTTGACAATGGTACTCAGCACAAGTTCACCGTGGAGATACCATTTAGGGCCAAGCTGGAGGAGGCCATTGCAGCCCAGAAGACCGATACAGGGGCAGGTATGACTTTCATAGTGATGATGGCATTTGTCATGTTTATGATGACATTTTTGTGATGTTCATGATGGCATTTGTGATGTTCATGATGCCATTTGTGATGTTCATGATGCCATTTGTGATGCTCTTGATGGCATTTGTGATGCTCTTGGTGGCATTTGTGATGCTCTTGATGGCATTTGTGATGCTCTTGATGGCATTTGTGATGCTCTTGATGGCATCTGTGATGTTCTTGATGGAATTTGTGATGCTTTTGATGGCATTTGTGATGCTTTTGATGGCATCTGTGATGTTCTTGATGGCATTTGTGATGCTTTTGATGGCATCTGTGATGCTTTTGATGGCATCTGTGATGTTTGTGATGGCATCTGTGATGTTCATGATGTCATTTATGATGTTCTTGATGGCATATGTGATGTTCATGATGTCATTTATGATGCTCTTGATGGCATTTGTGATGTTCATGATGTCATTTATGATGCTTTTGATGGCATCTGTGATGTTCATGATGTCATTTGTGATGCTCTTGATGGCATTTATGATGCTCATTATGGTATTCATCATGACACTCTTGGTGACTTTATGATGGCATGTATGCTTTAATTCACAATGACAGTCAAAATGGCATTGCTGATGTTATTTATGATGACTTTTGTGACGACATTAATGCTGACTGACACTCATGACTTTCATGATGATATCCATAGTGGTATTTATAAAGATTCATCCTCTTCATGTGCCTTGTTGACAAGTGTGGACAATCCTAGTTTGCCATCTCACACAATCACCAGTGTCTCAAATCAGCTCTATGTTCTTGTCTTGACTATTCCACTTGGCGAAGCCATCTAGGAATTTATCTCTTTGCCAACCCCTTGCTCTTTTTCCATCAGTTGTCACAAAATTTTCAAGTTTTTTCCCCCTCAAAAATATCTTTTACAGGACATGGTTGTCAACTCCATAATATTTTGGCAGTTTGTGATTTCTTGGAAAGTTTACATTCTGTAGTTTGCCTTTGCTTTCCTCATAACATGCTGTCAAAATCTTGACTGTATATGCCTAATTTTTCTAATCAATTTACAGTTTTCATTTGTTTTTGAAGGACCACCTGATTTATTCAGTATCATTTCATGATTATTCTTTGCATTTTCCTCAAAACCATATTTCCTATGCCATTAGATGTATATCGACTTGTCAGCTTATTGTTGCCACATTGTGCCATACCGCTTCCAGTAGAGCCGACTTTCCTCGTGGTTGGTTTGGTAATTCTCTTTTCTTTATCTTGAGATTTGTTCATGGGTGGTTGCATTTCACAGCTAAAGCTTGTCTGTGGAGTGGGGAAGCCAGCCCCCATGCCCAACCTTCCTTCATCACCTTTCATGACATATATGCAGGTTACAGTGTGTTACTATGCTTTGCTTCCTTTAAGTGTCTCATAACATTGTGGTCATAACCCTCCTTAGTTGCCTGTTATGACATGCATAGAGAGTACAGTGTTAATATTCTTTGTTTCACCTCAAGCAGCTAATCTTGCTATATTATCTGAGAATGTTACTATATTATCCTTACTATCTGTTGAGTTATCACAGTGCTACCACAGCTCTTGATTGTGTGAGATGGCCAACCCATCCTTAGCGATATAACACAAGAAGATGATGATTAGAAACATGGTATACATAAACATTGTTTTTCAACATCCATTCACCAGATGCAGTATCTGTCCCCATTTGTCTGCTGGTTCTAGAAGGAGGGCCTGGCACACTGCAAACTGTACACTTGGCGCTGAATAGTGGGACACCAACTGTAGTCATTAAGGTGGTGATGTTAAGTGCATTAGTTTCAGTGTGTTTTCTGTTGTGGAACTGGTTGCATAGTGATTAGTGCATGTGTTTGTGAAATGAAATGTGTAAGAATGTAGTATGTGGGGAAACAACAAACACAGGACACATATACATACCTTATAATGATCTCAGGCCAGGTGAATAAATATCACAGTCAGAAAATGAATAAGAAGAATGAGGAATAAAAATAATCATAAAGTAATGTTAAACAACTATGTAATTAATAAGTTAAAACATAAGACACAAATTCAACGCATTGGTCTTCGTAACCTTTTCCAGGAGCAATACAGACAGGGCGAATGATAACATTATTATAGTAAATAATAACACGCAAAATATAATTAATAGGGCACAATCATATTAAAAATAGGCAGTGGTAAAAGATGGGTGCTTAACTTCCATGTAAAAGTTTAGATGCCAAATTAGGAAATGAGAAACCAAATATGGGCACAATCTAACTGAGAAAGATTAAGTTACAGATGGATATATGATAAGGGCATAAGAGAAAGGTAAAGTTAAATATAAATATGTGGTAAGGGCATAATCATGATATGGAAGGATGTAAACAGAGTTAAACAGTGACACCTACAACAGTAAATCACCCTTCAGACGCCAGTTGGTCTATAAAGAGATAGGTCTAGCACCATAAGCCCAATGTGCTTTAATGCATGTAAAAGTGTCCTTTTCTTCACTTATCTAGAACAGTATTGATTCCAGCTGGATGGAGACATCACAAAGTTATAATTAAGTATCTCTCTTTCCTTAGTCTGACCAGATTGTCTGGATAAAATGAATTTATGAAAGAGAAACATGCATCATCAACAGCCAGTAGTTCGAGTAAGTGAAGTGATTGGAAATTGGTTTGTCAGAATGTTGTGTAGTGTCCGTAATTTGTTCCCTAAAATGATCAGCCAGGTGAACAAACCAGAAGATGCCACATGGCTGCAGGATCTACTCAACCTCATTATTATGGATATCTGATGCGCGTTAGATAGTCAGTAGTGAAGTCTTAAAACTATCTGTCACTGTCATCTACTGTCTATAATACCTTACAGTGTAGGACAAGGGGATCTTGAGTCTGAGGAATTAAGGCTGCCTGGCTAGTGCAGATGTCACGAACTGTGCAGGTTAGGGTTTTCCTTTTGCCCCCGACAGAAACAAAATCTATACCTTACCGAGGATTCGAACCTGGATCTCATGAAAGAGAACCTGGCATTCTAGCCACTCGGCCATCCGCTCTTCTTAGAAACTGTCAATCTTTGTTAATATAAATATTGAAATAAAGCAATTAAATAGGTATAACAGCAGTGTTGACTTTTGGGAATCCCTGTCTGTTTATATTTGTTTGAATTATTTTGTACTTACACTAACCTTCTCTGTTCCAGGGTTCTGGGAAAACTGCAGACATTCTGGCATATGCTTATCAGAATGCAAGGGAAGATCACTCTACTGTGTACGATCAGAGCGGAGCAGAAATAAAAGAGTGAGTGTTACAAAGAGGTTATTGCTTATTTTAACAGGTCTGTTCACAGTGAGAATCACCAGTGAGCAGATCACTGGACCTGGCAGGACATTGTCGTATGCCGATGATGTTTTAGTGTATCGTCAGGGTAAGGATAGAGAGCAGGTTGCTGTGGAACTACAAACTGAACTCAATCGCATAAGTACTTGGTGTGATGAAGCTGGGGTAATGGTCAACCCAACAAAGGCAATAGTGACTTGGTTCTCGTTGAATAATCATATTGTCAACACTCCAACACCAACTGTAATGCTGTGTTCAGAGACGGTGGAAAGAACGCAGGCAATGAGTTACCTAGGGATACGGTTTGATCGAAGCCTTGCTTATAATGTGCACATAGACCAGGTGATAACAAAGGCCAAGCGGGGTTTGGCTGCGATGCGGGTGATGGCGGCAGCAAACTGTGAGCAGCGCCATCTATGTCTTCTGTACGAGGGGCTGGTCATGTCTGTTTTGGAGTATGCAATGGCAATCCTGACTCTCAGCCATAAGCAGATAGAAAGGATGGAAAGGATACAGAATGAAGCTATGCGCATTATTCTTGGATGTACAAGAGATACAGCATGCAGGGCGATGCGCTACCTTCTTGATTTTCCAACCATTGAAGAGAGAATACAAGTTTGCAGGGCACGCGCCTACCTCAGAGTTAACGCAAACACACAACATCCATTGCATAGTGAAATTAGGAAGGTGAAGGGCAGCAGGTTAAAAAGAGGACGGTCGTGGATGGGTCAAGCCGAAGACATTCTTCAACAGGTGTGTTCACTTGAGGACTTAGAACCTGGCGAGGAGTGGGTGCAAGTGCCAACAGACTTCTGCACATCCTTTTCAGTTTGCATCCAACTAGATAGAAAATGCAGACAAGAAAATCCGGCTGCTGTGGAGGCTGAAGTACAAGCGTTGATTTTCGAGAATTCGCTAGACAGTGACGCGGTCATCTACACAGATGGGTCGGTCGTCCGACATGTGAGAAGCTCATGGGCCTTTACAGCTCGGGCCGGAGGGAGAATTGTGAAGGAGGACTCTGGTGCTTTCACTGAAACCACAAGTAGCCTGACCATGGAAGTCATGGCAGTAAGTAAAGCAATAACATGGCTCGAGACACAGACATTCACTAGGGCTTGTTTCCTTAGCGACTCAATGAACATGATCAAGAGGATAGAGGAGGGGTCGATCCGAAGAGAATGGTTGCTGCCTCTGGAGCGGTCTCGGCTGGCAAAGATTAGTTTCATCTTCATGCCAGGGCATGCAGGAGTACAAGGAAATGAGCGGGCTGACAAGCTCGCAGGTGAGGCTACTGTGGAGGGCGGACGCGCCATGGACCAGGCTGACATTCTGAATGCTCTACGAGAAGTAAGACTTTTGCGAGAACCAAGTGATGACTGTGAATCTACAACAATGGCCAGACTGCTAGAGCAGCAAATTAAAAGAGGGGTGGACAAACAAGAACACTACGCAGGAAGCCAAAGAAGATTGATAAACCAACACAGAACTGGCGTCGTTAGCCGCTACACGCTGCAGGATTTGCTGAGGAGGGGATCCGAGCACTTATGGACTGAATGGTTCGATGTGCAATGAGGATGACCTGTCGACTAACTAACTAACTAACTATTGCTTATTTTCTATTTCTGTCCACTCTTGGAAAAATGCAGCTAACACTGTAAAATATCTGACAACACTTTGGTGTGACCATTGGTGTGTAAAGAGCATCAAGATCCTATACCTCCTGGCTGTCTAGCAGAGTTTGTCCTGTCAGCCACAATCTAACAGGTTTAAACTGTAGTCAATCTGGTGGAAGGCAAGGGAAAACTGCTATAGTTTTTTTTTTCTGTCGGGGGCAAAAGAAAATCCTAACCTGCACAGTTCGCAGTGACTGCACTAGCCAGGCAGCCTTAATTCCTCAGATCTCAAAGACCCCTCTGCCATACACCGCAAGGTACTATGTTGGCAGTAAATAACAGTGACAGTTAATTTTAAATGTGATTTCTGATGAAAATGCAAAGGACAGAGAGGAATATTATTGAGGTAGTCCATCCAAAAGCAGATGAAAATAACAAACTGATTGAGGAAATTAGATGTAGCTTGTCAAATTTTCCTGGCCATGTATTGAGGAGAAAACTGGCAAAGAAAAACAAGAGTAAGGCAATTAAATACCTAGATAGCTTGGTCAAATAGCATTACTGAAACAAGAACTCAGACCTGATCTGATAATCTGTTGATTGTGTGCTTTAAGTATGCCAAACAAAGAGTAGGTTTGGAGCAAACATTGTACACAATCAAATGAACAAGTGTTGTAATGCCAATTTCCGTTCACTGAGCATTGAAATTGCAAAAGATACTATGAAACAAAACAAATAACATGATGACCCTAGTATGGAAATATATCATCCTTTTGTCAAATGGGCGGCCACATTTGGTGATATATTATCCTTTGGCACTGAATCAGTTAAACAAGTAAAGGACCCTTCTACACATCTTGGGACATGTTGGGTATATGGTGCTAGCCCCATATGTTTATACAGCAACTGGCACTCAGCGGGTGATATGGTCATTATCACACCAGATGCCTTTACTTCCCAGAACATTTCCCGTTATCCATTTTAAGTTGGGTCGACCCTGGAGTCCAGGTTACATTATTTTTTAAACTGCCTCAATGGGGATTTGAACACATGACCACTGAGATGGCAGGTAAGCAGGCTGGTTACTGTGCTACCACAGCTCTCGATTGTGTGAGATAACAACCCATGCTAAGCAATATAGCACAAGAAGATGATGATTGGAAACAATGATACTCTTGATCTCTTTTGGCACTGTGATTAGATATTGATGTTTTGTATTTATTTCTGTAAGGCACCTTGAACCAATCAACTCACTATGTGTTCATTGATTATTTCTTACTCGATACCCGTGTGTTTATTGATTACTTCTTACATTGATACCTATGTGTTCATTGATTACTTCTGACTATATTTGCTTTTCTTAACTATGTCCTTTCTGCCTCATCCATTTGATTCATTAAACTACTCTGTCCTAATTGTCATTTTCATTCCTTCTGTTCCAATGTGTTATTATTTTAACACTTGTAGACCCACATATTTATGAATTTAAAGTAACAACTTCTTAATATATAATGAATTAAAGTAGCAGCTCTCAGTGCTACTGGCTGATAGGGATCTGTGCTTGTAAAGTCATGTGCATGGTCTGATGCAGGTTTGACACCTGGGCTCATTGCTTGCTAAAGTGAGAAAAAGATTAGCCGTCTATTCCTCGCTGCTTTCAGGCCTATAAAATGTGATGGCCCTATCACATCACAGCCCCATAGCAGGAAATTGCTTCAGGACAAACATGTTATTTCCTTAAGTACAAGCCTCTCTTTGAACATGTAGTCAATCTGTTTACTTCATGAAAAGTATTGCACGGGGTGAAGATATAGACTTTTAATCAGTATTTGTCACATGACGTGAAATTTATGAACTTTCCTTCAGGAGTTTTGGTGCAGGGTATTATAATGTCAAAGGAAACAGAGTTCAAAGGGTTAACACAGTATTATACTTGTTCTTGCAATGGTCCATCTCATACTTTTAACCCTAATCAAAGTCCAGTTGGTTCCGAGTATAACAGGATTCAGCAGCCTTTTATTTAGTGTTGTTCCAATGTAAAGTAGCAATGTTGCTTAACGTGCCAACAATTGTCTACCATCATTCATATTCATTTGTTCAACATTCTTGACATGAGTATATATCAAGTTTGTGCCTTTTAAAGTCATTTTGGTGGCACCGTATTACTCAATAACAACATCAGCTTGTGTGCTGCGGTCAATAGACTACTAGCCTGGGTATGCGACAGCAGAGATAACTAGAGATGGTGCTGGGGTGGTCGGAGGAGAGGGGAAGAATAGGACAGAAATAGAACTTCAACAAGGTCGTCATTGTTGCCCTATACTCACTCAGTTTGTTTGCATCAGATTGCATATTATTACTTCCCATGTCTAACAACTTTCTCTTTGTAGGTATTAACAACAGAAATAGCTTTGAAAGAATTATTAGCTTATATGTAATTAAAAATTCAATGTCTTATTAAATCATATGCTGTACTTCAATTTAATCAGAGTGCCATTGAAAAAAGCGTAACTTGGCACATATGCCGTAGGTTGCCGACACCTGATTTATAGGTTAATTGCCATGCAAGCAATATTTTAAATGAATTATTTATTTAATTAAAATGTGAATGTAAATTCTGCATAAACCTTTATTGTTAATTTCTAATGAAGATGTTTCTAACAAACTTGATACTCAATTCTGCATTGACCACTGTCATATTTTTCTAATACTCAGAACAAATTATGTACTGGAGGCACATGTCATAGCTGATATCAAAGAGATGATTAAAACTCACTTTGGGGAGTCCAGCTTGGATACCCGCATCGAGTGGGTCAAGGACTGTTGCAGCAAACGTGACCTATTATCAGTTTTTGAACTGGATTCCAAAAATTCTGCCAAAGATGTTGACCTGGCCATTTTGAAAGCATTGTTGAAAGGTAATCAAGAGGCATTGTGTAAGCTTAAGTATATTCCCCTTTCTCAGTCTTTCCTCTTCTATGTTAGTTAGTTATTTAGTCGACAGATCATCTTCATTGTACATCAAACCATTCAGTCCACAAGTGCTCGGATCCCCTCAGTAAATCCTGCAGTGTGTAGCGGCTAACGACACCAGTTCTGTGTTGGTTTATTAATATTCTTTGGCTTCCTGCATAGTGTTCTTGTTTGGCCACACCTCTTTTAACTTGCTGGTCTCGCAGTCTGACCATGGTTGTAGATTCACAGTCATCACTTGGTTCTCGCAAATGACTTCTCATAGAGCGATCTCTTCTATATAAGGGTGTAGATGTACCTGTGGTATTGTTTTTATTCAGATATAGTAGCATTGTTGACATCTGAGGTTTAGTGTAGTGACCATAGTTTCACAATTACGGCATACTGGGTTTGAAAACAAGCAGCAGGAAATTCAGAAGCAGATGCCTGTGCGTTGATTTTCACAATAATATGAGCATCGGCCATTGAGAAAGCAATAGCAAACTGCTGAATGTAAAATTGCCTAGAAAATCACACACAGCCAAAAAATGCTGGGATTGAATACAGCTCAAATAACTGACAACTGACTTTACTACTTATCTTATCAGGCACATTAGGATAGCAAAATGAAATCACTACATTAATGATCCCAAGAACAAGGTTATGGCTAGTCACAAAGTAAGATTTATAGTGGAATAATTGCTGAAAAGTTTAATATCATGGCATGAAGAAACATCAGAATGAGAAATGATTGGTAGTACAAGAGACAGAAGGTTGTGGACAAACAGGATATTCAACGGCACACGGCAAGGCCTATAAGAAAGAGAGCATGTCCCTCAAATACTTCATTCCAGTCTTGGACAGAATAAATGACATTTTATTTACACACAAACATCTAGGTAGAAATACAATAAAATAGTTCACATTTGTAGAGTTGAAAAAGAAAACGCATTTATTTTCCACTGAATTTGTTACTTTTTGGTATTTCAGCCAACAAGAATGTTCTTATGGATCAGTTGAAACTAGCACTTGCCTGGAACAGAATTGACGTCGCCAAATCTGAAATCTTCACTGATGACAGGCGGTGGAGGGTATGTTTGAAAATCACTGTTTCTTTTCTTTTCTTTCACTTTTTAATTTTGGCATGTGATGGTATATACCATCATCTGTGACTTAGAGGTGGTGAACACAGTTTTTTCAATCCTGATATACTGGGTTTATAGTCACCCGCATGCGATTTGGGAGCAGATCGTTTTGCATTAATTTTCAGAATAGGATAATCGTTGACCATTCAGAAAGCATTAACAGACTACCGAAGGTCAGATTTCTTAGGAAATCACCAACAGCCAATAATGCAGGCGTTGATTGCAGCATCCCGTAAAAGGATGTGCAACAAACTGTACACAGCAAGCCCGATACTAGTCACACCACCCACCAAGTACCAATTGGTCTTTACAAATACGTGTCTGGCACCATTTGCTAATGCACCTTAAGGTGTTTAAAAGGGTCCTGAATTAAAGAAGAAGGAAGACATAAAGATGATGATTATTTTCTTCTGTCTTCCTCAAACTGGGATGATGGACAAGGTTATGATCATCATTCTTTTCTTCTGTCTTCCTCAGACTGGAATGTTGAATGAGGTTATGATGTTTATTCTCTTCGTTTCTCTTCCTCAGACGGATATTGGATGAGGTTATGATCATCATTCCTTCCTTTTATCCTCCTCAGACTGGAATGTTGGATGAGGTTATGATCATCATTCTTTCCTTTTATCCTCCTCAGACTGGAATGTTGGATGAGGTTATGATGCTTATTCTCTTTGTTTCTCTTCCTCAGACGGATATTGGATGAGGTTATGATCATCATTCTTTCCTTTTATCCTCCTCAGACTGGAATGTTGGATGAGGTTATGATCATCATTCTTTCCTTTTATCCTCCTCAGACTGGAATGTTGGATGAGGTTATGATCATCATTCTTTCCTTTTATCCTCCTCAGACTGGAATGTTGGATGAGGTTATGATCATCATTCTTTCCTTTTATCCTCCTCAGACTGGAATGTTGGATGAGGTTATGATGTTTATTCTCTTCGTTTCTTTTCCTCAGACGGATATTGGATGAGGTTATGATCATCATTCTTTCCTTTTATCCTCCTCAGACTGGAATGTTGGATGAGGTTATGATCATCATTCTTTCCTTTTATCCTCCTCAGACTGGAATGTTGGATGAGGTTATGATCATCATTCTTTCCTTTTATCCTCCTCAGACTGGAATGTTGGATGAGGTTATGATCATCATTCTTTCCTTTTATCCTCCTCAGACTGGAATGTTGGATGAGGTTATGATGTTTATTCTCTTCGTTTCTCTTCCTTAGATGGATATTGGATGAGGTTATGATCATCATTCCTTCCTTTCGTCTTCCTCAGACTGTGATCTTAAATGAGGTTATGATGTTTATTCTCTTCGTTTCTTTTCCTCAAACAGATGTTGGACGAGGTTATGATGTATGTTTTCTTTGTTTCTCTTTCTCAGACTGGGATGTTGGACGAGGTTATGATGTATGTTTTCTTTGTTTCTCTTCCTCAGACTGGGATGTTGGACGAGGTTATGATGTCGGCTATCCAGCTGAACCGGGTAGAGTTTGTTGACCTCTTCCTCGACCATGGTGTCTTCCTCAAGGATTTTGTTACCGTGGAAAATCTGATTAAGTTGTACAATAGTGTAAGTTATTTTTTCCGTTTTTTATCTCCTCTTCCTTGTCCTGTATCACCTTCTCCTCCTACAACTTCTGTTGCTTCTCTTCCTTATTATACTGAACATGATCATTATAATCATCCTCCTCCATCTCTTTCTTCTTCTCATACTTTTTCTCCTTCTGCTTCTTCTACTTCTTATTCCTCTTCCTCTTTCTTCACTTCCTCTTTCTCCACTTCCTCTTTCTCTACTTCCTCTTTCTCTGCTTCATATTTCTCCTGCCTTTCCTCTTCCTCCTGCCTTTCCTCCTCATTTTTATCATGATCACCATCACCACCGCCACCACCATTATCACCACCATCATATTCAATATTATCATTGTCATCATTATTATAGTTGGTTGGTTGAGAATCCTCAAGAAGACTGAGTTTTCACTATTAAGTCTGATGCATTGATGCTTAGATTGATGCTCAGATTGTCTGATGCATTGATATTGAGACTGTCTGTTGCACTGATGCTCAGATTGATGCATTAATGCTCAGAATGTCTGATGCATTGATGCTCAGATTGCCTGATGAAATTATACTCAGATTGATGCATTGATTCTCAAATTGATGCTCAGACTGTCTGATGCATTGATGCCCAGATTGATGCATTGATGCTCAGATTGATGCAAGATTAATGCTGAGATTGATGCTAAGACTGTCTTATGCATTGGTGCTCAGATTGTCTGATGCATTGATATTGAGACTGTCTGTTGCACTGATGCTCAGATTGATGCATTAATGCTCAGAATGTCTGATGCATTGATGCTCAGATTGTCTGATGACTTGATGCTCAGATTGTCTGATACATTGATGCTCAGATTGATGCAAGATTAATGCTGAGATTGATGCTGAGACTGTCTTATGCATTGATGCTCAGATTGTCTGATGACTTGATGCTCAGATTGATGCTCAGATCAATGCGTTGATGCTCAGATTGTGTGAGCCCTGAACAAAGCTTGCATCTGTTCAAGTGACGCGGGTAAAGACTCTCATTACTGAAGTACAACCTACCTCCACAGGGATTCTGTTGCAGAGCTCTCCTCCCTCTTTTCTTGGTAAAAAATCATCTCAGTGTGCAAGATGACCACAGTAAAATATGAATAAAATTTGGTGGAACTGCGGTAAAGCTGTGGAAATTTGAACAATATAAAATAATACAAAGTAATGCAGCTGTACAGCACAGAATTATGAAACATACAGACGTTGTGGCAACTAGCCTTCATCAGCAAACAAATACATGCACGAAACACAACATATAGTCACAGACTAAACATTATCACAGCCTGGAAAAGACACACAATACAGGCTAAACATTTTCACATCCTGGAAAAGACACACAATGCAGGCTAAACATTATCACAGCCTGGAAAGAATGGTGTTGACACTCTGGACTCTGAGGAAAGGCCAGACAAACACATTATCAGATTGCTAGTGGATCAGATTAGCATTGGGACTCTTCACTGGCTGTTGAAGATGAGGATGGAGCATGTATGGGAATATCCTGAGTACTATGATGTCAGTTCTTGACTCAACTCAACTCAGGCTAAACATAACTACTTGCAGCATTCTGAAATGGAGATTATTGACTCGGGTTGTGGAACTTTGTCAACGCTAAATGCGTTCTTCTTCTTCTGCTGCTGCCCTTTATCTCCCATTGGAGCATAGGACCTCAACCAACTCAACCAGCCATCCTATCTCTCACCAATACCCGCAGTTCCATCCATGTCCTCCCCATATTATTCATCTATGTCTCTAATTTTTGTCTCTGTCTCTTTTTGGGTTTCCCTCTATTTGTATGCTCCATGTGTGTCCAATGTGTGTCCAGTTGTGTCCTATGTGTATCTTATGTGTATCTTATGTGTGTCCTATGTGTGTCCTATGCAGTGCCAGTGTCTTTTACTCACCTCATGATTCCCTGTAATTTAATTAGTTCTCTGTCTAAGCTGAGCATTGGTGATTCTGTCATATCATTTTAGTTCCTCTGTTCTGTGCAGGCACTAGTTAAGAAATATTTGTAGTTAATTAGTAATTGTTTAAGCCGTCCTCCAATTTTTCTGATCCACATACATCATAAGGGAAGAAATACAAACTAGAATCAATTCTGGAAATAAGATATACTATGCACTACAACATCTACTAAAATCAAAGGCGCTATCTCGTAACACCAAGATCACAATATACAAAACACTGATCAGACCAGTTGTGCTGTATGGCTCTGAAACCTGGAGTACAACGAAAGGAGACGAAGCCTTGCTACAAACCTTTGAGAACAAAGTTTTAAGACGCATCTTTGGACCCATTAGGGATACACAAAGTGGAGAGTGGAAAAGAAGAAGTAACAAAGACATTTATGATCTGTTTAAGTCCCAGCTAATCACTGGTATCATGAAGGCTAATAGACTACAATGGCTGGGGCATATAGAAAGAATGGAAGATAATAGGGAAACAAAACTCGCTTACACTCAGGAAATAAATGACCGTAGACCCCGAGGTAGACCAAGAAGACGGTGGAGAGATAATATATATACACAGACCTACAAGCACTTGGAATCAACAACTGGCAAGAGAGGGTCAACCAGAGAGACGAATGGAGACGGATTGTATCTGCAGAAAAGAACCTCAATGGCTCGGAACGCTGAAGAAGAGGAAGATACAAGATCATCAAGTGCCTTGCCACCTGGTGTAGGTGTTTATGTCTCTCCACAAATCTCAGTCCGTGGTGTTCTGGATCAAGTCTGCTGATGATATTCCTCCATGCCACCATCTCAGTCCATCCAGCATTATTTCTCTTGGTCTGCCTTTGCCTCTCTTAAGCTTGATATTTCCAGTCGTCACAGTATTCTCAAATGCCTCTCTTCTCATCACATGGATCCATATAGCAGTACTAGTTTGACATTAGAGTTAAATATTGTAAGTTTGTTACTAATTACAATAGCAAGCAAAATTGCATTCAGAAACAACATAAAAGTATTAACAGTGAAGACACTGCAGAAGCAATCAATGTCCCAACACTTCAATCTAATGAAAGAGACTGAGCACACAGAGGTCAGCCCTGAGAGTGTTTACACTGAATCTAGCTAGGTAATCAACCAATTATTCAAGCTAGCTGATGTTTGTGGCGAAGACTCAGTGAATGTGATTCGCAAGTTCAAAAACAGCTGTGGAAGATTTGGAAGCAGGCCGCCTTGAGTTGATTTTTATCAGAAGTATAAGCATCAGTCGTTCAGAAAGCAATGGCAAACTACTAAGCATAAAATTACATAGTAAATCACAAAAGCCAAAAATTGCTGGGGTTGATTGCGATGTCCTGTAAAGACATGCAACTAACTTCAACATTCACAACTTTTTTTGTTAGTTTTTATTTCCCACTAATTTCTGCAGATACCAACAAATTTGCTTACATGTAAATTTTTTGTCCACTAATTTCTGCAGGTACCAAAAAATGTCCTATGTTTTGTTAGTTTTTTGCCACTAATTTCTTCAGATACCAAAAAAATTGCTTATATCTTGAGGTTCCCCCCCCCCCCCCCCCCCCCCCCCCCCCAAACTAATGTCTGCAATACCAAACAGTTGCTTATGTTTTGTTAGATGTTTTCCACTAATTTCTGCAGATACCAAAAAATTGCCTACTCTATACCTTGTTGAGGAAAACTGTCAAGAAACATTCAGATATTCTTGTAAGTATCAGTCTTCGTGTATCAGATATGTTTCATTGTTTAGTATTTGTAGTCCATCTAAATTTGAAAATAACATTCACAGAATAAATGATCTAGTCAGATGGTGAAGATTCTATCTGTCTTTGTATGTGTTTGCCTGTTTGTCTGTCTCTTTATCTATTTGTCTCATTGAATATGTTTCTCTCTCTTATTCTCTATATGTCTGCCCACCTGTCTATCTGTTTGCCTGCTTGTTTGTCTGTTTGTCTCTTTATCTATTTGTCTCTTTATTTACCGTGTTTGTCTTTCTGTTTCTGTTTCTTATTCTCTGTTTGTCTGCTTGTCTGTTGTTTTGTCATTGATGTAGACTAACCCCATTCAGACTATATTAGCTAGTTGAGTCAAGAAAAGGCACAACATGTCAAGAATTAATTCTTTAAAAACATTATTAAAATATATAATATAAAATTGCCTTTCATACTTTGAAATGCTTATTTTAGTGAAAAATGCGTTTCATTTCATGAGGAGTTTATTTGTAGAGACAGACAGCTTTCTTTGGTCATGTGATGAGAAGAGAGGCATTAAAGAACGACTGTAAAGATCAAGGGGAAGAGAGGCAGGGGCAGACTAAGAGAAATGATGCTGGGTGGAATGAGATGGCGGCATGGAGGAATATCATCAGCAGAATTGATCCAGAATACAAAAGACCGAGATCTGTGGCGAGACTTGAACTTCTACACCAGCTGCCAAGGCACTTGATGATGATGAAACATTTCTGACAAATGAGATGAAGTAAAAGAAAGGACCATTTCTCATGCATTAAGACCATTGAGCATATAGTGCTAGAAATATCCTGGGGATACGAATTTGAATTAAGCCTTGCTTATACTGAACACATAGACCAGGCGATAACAAAGGCCAAGCAGGGTTTGGCTGTGATGAGAGTGATGGTCCTTTCTTTTTTTGAGTATGCGATGGCGATCCTGACTCTAAGCCATAAGTAGATGGAAAGGATGGAGAGGATACAGAACTGAAGCCATGCATATTATACTTGGGTATATATGAGATGCAGCAACCATGGGGGACAGAATAACAATTTGCCAAGCATGTGCCTACCTCAGAGTCAACGCAAACACACAACATCCACTGCATAGTGAAATTAAGAAGGTAAAGGGCAGCAGGTTAAAAAGAGGAACGTCGTGGATAGGTCAAGCTGAAAATATTTTTCAACAGGTGTGTTTAATTGAAGACTTAGAACTTGGCAAGGAGTGGGTACAAGTGCCAGCAAAGTTCTGTAGTCCATTTCAATTTCCAGACAGAAAATTCAGACAAGAAAATGCGGCTGCTGTGGAAGGACTGGCTTTGATCTTCGAGAACTCTTTAGAGGATGATGTTGTCGTTTTCACAGATGGGTCAGTCATTCGACGCTAGAAGTTCATGGGCTTTTACGGCTCAGGCTGGAGGGAGAATTGTGAAGGATGATTCTGGTGCTTTTGCTTTGACCACAAGTAGCCTGACTATGGAAGTCATGGCAGTAAGTAAAGCAATAACATGGCTCGAAACATAGACCTTCACTCAGGCATGCTTCCTTAGTGACTCAATGAGTATGCTCAGGAAGATAGAGATGGGTTGGATCCGAAGATAGTGGTTGGTGTCTCTGGGGCGGTCACGGCTGGCAAAGATTAGTTTCATCTTCATGCCAGGGCAGGCGGGTATACAAGGGAATGAGCAGACTGACAGGCTTGCAGGTAGGGCTATTGTGGAAGGTGGATCGAGCCATGGACCAGTCTGATATACTGAATACTCTATGAGAAGTGAGACTTTTGCGAGAACAAAATGATGACTGTGAATCTATAACCATGGTCAGACTGTGAGAACAGCAAGTTAAAAGAGGTGTAGCTAGATAAGAACACTATGCAGGAAGCCAAAGAAGATTAATAATCCAACACAGAACTGGTGTTGTGAGCGTTATACGCTGCGAGATATGCTGAGGAGTGGATCCGAAGCACTCATGAACTGAAGTGGTTCATGATGCAATGAGGATGATCTGTCGACTATCTAACTAACCCATAATTATATAGATGAACAGGGTGGTAATGTGGTCAGTATCAGGCTGGCCGCCTTTATTTCCGAAGACATTTCCTGGCACCAAATTTAGATTGGGTTGACTGGAAGCCAGCTCAATGACAAAAATTGTAGTTTGCTCCAATTTTGAGAAATGTATGACCTACAGTCTGGCAGACGAGAGATGTAGCCACTAGGCTACCATGACTCAACAAAGTAGCTGTATTCTAGTTTGATTTCCCTCCATCCTTGTTGATATACACTATATTATTCATCCTTTCATATGATCTTATGTTTTACTGATAACATTTGGTTAACATGGCTCATTATTGCCAGTTCTACTGAAAACATTTAATTAACAAGCCTCATTATTGCATGCTTACTGATAACATTTGGTTAACATGACTCATTATTGCATGCTTTTATGATTACAGTCAATTAACATGTCTCATTATTGTAAGTTTGACTGATAACATCTGGTTAATATAACTGATTAATGCAGATACTACAGATAAATATGAATTAACATGACTTGTTATGGCATGTTTTACTGATACAATTTGATTAACATGACCTCACTATCGTATGGTTTGCTGATAACATTTAATTAACATGACTTCACAATTGCATTCTCTGGCTGCTCAATATAGGGCAGACATGATAAAAACAGTGAAGTGAGTGAGAATTTACTTGTATACATATTCGCTATTTGTAATGTGTACTTTTCAGTGTATGTATGTATGCTTACATTTACCCATTTGCTAGTGTGTGTTTACTCACATATTAGCTTTATGTATTTGGAGTTGTATTATTGTGAAAGGACTTGATTCTTATTTATGTGTGTATGTATGTATGCCTACATCTACCCACATGTTTGTGTGTATTTACTCACATTTGAGCTTTATGTGTTTGTAATTGTGTTATTGTGAAAGGACTTGATTCTATGTCTAGAGTCGTACTGGGTATATAGCGCTGGCCACTTATTTGAGGGGTGAGGTGATCATTATCGCACCAGCTGCCTTTACTTTTCTGAACATTTCCTGGTGCCCATGGCTTGACCTCGCATCTTAGATCATTTTTAAAAAAAATAATTCTGCCTTCATATGGATTTGAACCTGTGTCCACTGGGTCAGCAGGTAATCTCGCTGACCACTGCACTACCAAGGCTGCTTGGGTGTATGGTGCTAATAATAGTTCAATTTTGAGAAATTATGCATAAACAATTTACTGTTTTTATATGAAAAACTGTTTAGTTTTAATTGTTGTTTAATTTGGAGAAGCTATTTGTGAACTATGTAGCTACATTTCATTATTTATGTTTTTGTGTTTTAATTGTAATAGTTTGTAGTAAGCCACTTCCTTGTTCTCTGAATGTCATGAGTTCATTTCACAAGTACAGTTTTTGCTGAGACCCCATGGGGATCGTTGCTGGAGCTACAGAGTTCATACTTTGTGCAATGCCTTTGGCAGACTGCTCTGCAGAAAGAGACTGAGATAAAACCCAGTGCAATGAAGTTGATCCTCTTGTTGTTAGTTCCCCTGTAGTTTGTATTTGTGGAATGTTCTTGGCTATATTTATTTATAGTTGGAAAACGGTATATGAGCAATAGTAACTGATATTTGTTAATGAGCTTATAAAATTATGTTTATTCATGATTTGTAACATAAATTCTTAGTAAACTAAAGAAATATATAGAAGTTTATTATATAAGAGAATATAATGGTGAAATTATTTTTAAACTATACTATTAAATAATAGCCGGCTTCCTGGCCTAGAGGTTAGCAACTTTTCTCCGTAATCTCGTAAGTAACGTGACGACGGTGAGAATCAGCAGTGGTTCGAATCATGTCGTTAACTTACAGGGTATGTGAGCCGGCCGCTCAGAAAGCAATGGCAAACTACTGAGCGTAATCTTGCCAAAGAAATCAACAATCAGCTGAAAGATGCTGATGTTGACAGATGTCCTGTAAAGGACATGCAAACATTTTAAAACTTTAAATAATGATGAAGCTGTTTATTAAAATAGTAATTTTTAGTTGACAAAAGGTTCATGAACTTTAAATATTAATAGTTGAAACACTTTATAAAGTTATCAGTATATAGTTAATAAATTATTTGTAAACAATCAGAATTGATCTGAGACGCTAGTTTAAAGTGATAAATTCCAGTTTACTTTCACAAATTGTTTGAGAAATAAAGCGACAGCTAAGAAATTATTGGACATAAACTTCTTATGAGCAGATGCAATTTTTTATATTGAAGTTTATAAACTGCATACACTTTTATAGCTTGTGGAATAAATCAGGAATTGGTTTCAAATTAACTATAAATTATAGCAGTGTCGAAGCTGGAATCTTTATACAGTCATCCTGTGTTGTAGTTTTGTTTACCTCATGTATTGTTTTGTCTCAGTGATTGATATCTTCAATACTTCTTTGTCTTTTTGTCTGTCCAGTATATTCCCCATAGTTTCAGTGAGTATTTATTTTCTGTATTTTTATAGCATTTACCCAAAGTTTATTTCATCCCTTTTCCCATTTTTAATTGTCTTATATTTTAACTCTTTGGGGCATGATCAATGTGTGATTGGCTCTTTGGAATCCCAGTTATCACATAACACATCTTACTTTTTACATTTGGTTCAAGCATACTAAAGAAATCTGGCTTTCCCATTGGCCATTTGTGTGCATGTTTTATACACGGGGTACAAATAAGCTCATGAAATGCATACAATCATCATTTTTACTAAAGGTTATTTCCCCGCTTGGCCATCTTCCTGCAGAAACTTCTAGAACTGAGAGAGTTACATTAATTTTTTCCTTGAGTTTTAAGCTGATTTAATTGGATGTCCTCCATTCACATGAAATTTGTATTCTGTTTCATTGTTGCACTGTTTTACACCAATGATAAAAACCAAGATAAACAATAATTTACATACCTGATTCTGTCACAGGGCTGCACAATAATACATGTCTCACAGTCTGTGTTATAGTATATCAGTTAGATAATCAGTATGAGTGTTAACTAGGGGACACAATCATCAAGAGTTAATGATAACCCATATTTTGACACAAGAGGTTAGTCATTTGGCCCTAGACTGAGAGCATGAGTCACCCTCCCCCAACATCTCTTGCAGTGGATTCTATGGTGAGAAGTGTAATGTTAGTGTGATGTTGGACAATGGTGCATTAGCATATCTCCATAAGTCTCTCTCTCTCTCTCTCTCTCTCTCTCTCTCTCTCTCTCTCTCTCTCTCTCACACACACACACACATAGACACACACACCCACCCCACCCCTCCCTCTCTCTCTCACACACACACCCACCCACCCTCACTCCCCTCTCTCTCTCTCGCTCACACACACCCACCCACCCTCCCTCTCCCCCTCTCTCTCTCACACATACACCCTCACTATGCATCTGTCTGTCTGTCTGCCTGCCTGCCTGTCTGTCTGTCTGTTTTTGTTGGAATCTATTCATCAGCATCATGTAACAGGTCCTATACAGAACCTCACTCTCATCACAGCCCACAGAAAACTGTCTGTCTCTGGCCAGTTCCTCCACAATGATACACCCTCATATCCATGGTGTCTGCATTCTCCTGTGTCCATCTTTGTGCTGATCGACCTCCGCCTCTTCTACCAGGATCCACAACTCCCATCCCTGTTCTCTCCCAGGCACTGTGATCTGTAATACGGCCAGAGTATCTCAGTTTCCCAGACACGGTGCTGTGTATGAGCCAGTCTTCATGGACACTCAGATCCTGCAGTATGCCAGCGTCTTGCTTCTTCTTGGTTCAAGATATTCTATGTCATGATCATGACACTTATGATAGGATGAGGGTCAGGATGTCCGAATGGATAAGAACGCATGTTCTTAAACATTTAGGGTGCTGATGCCGAGGTAAGGGGTTCAACCCCTACACCGGATAGTTAGACTAAAATATTTACCTCTCCTCCTTGACTTTGGGATGTAAATTACAAGTACCTCTGAAGTCAGAGTGGGTTTTCCTGATGGCGAGGTACACTGTTAATAGGGAAAGCTAATCCGCACGCAAAATTCAGTCCAGCACTACTTCAAGTAGTGTGTATGGACTACGCTTGAGTTCAAAGCGAGCGAGCGAAAAATAAAAATCGAAAAAATATCAGATGATTATTTCAATAATGTTATGACATATAATCATTCTTGTGATGATATGAATACATCAAATAAGCTTTGTGATGTCATAGATGCCTGCTGACTATTGTGACAAAGTCGTCATCTCATGGCAGTAGCACTGATATCATAACTGATCTTCTGATCCTTGTTGCATTGACACAATGACATCTGATGACTTATGACAATGTTATGACATTTCATTAGGTGCACGGTGTAATGGCTAGGATGCTATGTAGACAATGACATGAGTGCAGTCAGATGAGGGTTGTATGCCTGCACTCATCATTTGCTACATGAGGAAAGACTGGCTACCTGTTCCTCCATAGTACTCATCAACATCATCATCATCATCATCATCACCATCATCACCCAGTGCCTTGGCGACTTGCTTTGGCGATCATCGAACACATGGATCAATTCATGTGTTGACTCCCTTCTGTGCCATGACACAAGACCGTCAAATATTTTCTCACACTGTCTTTCTCTGTCTCTCTTTCCATAAATCTGTCTGGTTGTCACAACATGTTCCAATTTTTGTCTTCTCATGATGTGGCCCAAAAAATGATGACTGATTCTTTCTTATGATTATAATAAGCTGTCTTTGCGACTTAGCTTCACTTAAAATATCCATATTGCTCATTTTGGCTGTCCAATTAATTTTCAACATTCTTCTATATAACCACATCTCAGATGCTTCCAGGGATTTTTTTCATCTGTTTAGTAATTGTCGAGGATGTGCAGCCATATGTTAAAACTGGTTCTATTTAACATGCAAGAACCCTTTTCCTAACTTTCAAGGGCAATGACTTATTGCACCTAATGTTCTTCATTTGATAGAATGCAATTTTTGCTTGTCCTATTCTTGTCTTTATCTCTGTGATGCACCTTCTATCTGATGTTATCCACGTGCCCAACTATCTGCACTTACCCCAAAATAACCTCATTTACTTTAATTGCACATTTAGGCACAATATGTTTCTTTGATATCACCATGACTTCTGTCTTGCTTTATTCAAGCTAAGGCCCATTTTTTCACTTTCTGAGACAACTATATCTATCATTTCCTGTATCATTTTCTGACTTGTTGCATTAAGATGGTGTCATCAGCATAACATAGAGTTATTTATATTATGTCCACCAACTAGGATCCTAGAGATATTTTCTGTAGATCTCATTATATGTTCCATGTATTCAGACCTAAAAGATGTGATTGTCTGAGCACTTGATATACCCACAGCTGTTCCATATATTCAGACCTAAAAGATGTGATTGTCTGAGCATTTGATATACCCACAGCTGTTCCATGTATTCAGGCCTAAAAGATGTGATTGTCTGAGCATTTGATATACCCACAGCTGTTTCCTCGTATGAGACTTGTGTTGTTGTTTATGTTGTTGTTGTGTTTTGTTTATTATATTTCATTGTTTGGTGTCTTGACATTTAAAGTTTTCCATTGTAATTGTTTTTATATACAGAGATAGTAGGTTTATCATGGCAGATGTCTAGAATAACTAGAGAAGTGTTAGAAAAACAGAAATACAAGAAGGTATCACTGAATGAGATCAAAATGTGACTATTAAAGTAATTTGGCTGTATAAACAGACACATCTGTTAAAGAACACATTCAGAAGTATTGATTGGTGCTCATAGAAGGAGAAGAAAGAAGTAGAGATTATAGGACACACTAGACAACAACACAATTGAAAACTAGTGGGTTCTGTAATCTCTACTTTTTTCTTCTCCTCCTATGAGTGCTAGTTAATATTTCTGAATTTGTTCATTAGCTGTCATTGTAGCCTCAAATGGTTCTCCAGGTGATGTTTCCTTGTTTGAAGAATGTGCTATAGGATAAAATGAAGGGGGAGTATGCAAGAGGAAGACAGTGTTACATGTGGGTGGACAACAGCAAGTGGTGAACTAGAAGAGGTCTAAATGAGTGCAACATGAAAATATTGAACAGAGGGTCCGGGAAGGTTAACTCGGTCAACAAATGCCCACAGAAGTCGGATGTGTCGGCCTAACGGCGCAAGAACGCAGCTCTGCTGTAAACAGGCACAACGCAATCATGTCCGAAAAAATTAAAAATTAAAAAATTCCGGATGAACACAGAAGAAGAAGAAGAAGAACAGAGGGTGTTGAAGACCAAGTACAGTCAACCTCCTGAGCAGAAATGGCACTTGATGACAGCTATGATGATATGTTGATGATGATTGTAATGTAGGACATCTCTTGATTATTGTACTGATGTTTTATGTGGTTGATTGGTTGGTTAATCGGTCGGTTGGTTACTTGGTGGATTCTCTGAAAGACTCAGTTTTAACTTCATGCTAATATAGATTATGATTATAATATAATATAGCGAACCTTCAAAACAGAAATGGCATGTGATGATAATTATGGTGATTGTAATGTAGGTCATCTCTTGACCATTGTGCTGATGTTTTTGTTGTGACCAGTGGCCAGGTTTGCTTATGTGGCTCACTTGATGATGATGATGATGTAATGTAGAAAATCTCCAAGGCCAGCATGGCCTTTGGCAGATTGTACAAGAATGTGTGGGACAGAAATGGAATAAGCCTGCAAACAAAGCTGAGAGTCTACAAAGCAGTTGTATTATCCACACTGCTATATGCTTGTGAAACCTGGACTGTTTATCAGCGACATGCTAGGAAATTAAACCACTTCCACACAGCCTGCCTTAGGAAGCTACCGAAGATTAAATGGCAAGACAAGATTCCAGACACTGAAAAGAGCATCCATACCCAGTATCCACACTCTACTAATGAAGAATCAGATTCACTGGGCTGGTCACTTGACTCGCATGCCAGATCACAGGCTCCCTAAACGATTTTTTTTACGGCGAGTTGCGTTGTGGTAAACGCTCCCAAGGCGGCCAGAGGAAACGCTATAAAGACACTCTGAAAATCTCACTGAAAGCTTTTGGAATTCATCATGACACCTGGGAGACTGCTGCCAAAGACCAAAATTCATGGCTTACATCATTGCATAAGGGTGCAGTCACTTGTGAAGCAACCAGGACTGCATGAACTGTGAAGAAAAGGCTGAACAGAAAAACCACCGCAGGAGATCTTCCTATTGGAACATCAAGCATTCTTTGCCCACATTGTCAAAGAACTTTTCCAGCCAAAATAGGCCTTATCAGCCATCTTAGAACCTCACGGCTCCATACTTTCAACCCCACTGGATGAGATGAATGGTCATCATCATTCTTGATGGACAAACAACATGTAGAACAAATCTTGACTATTGTGGTGATATGTTTGTTGTGATCAATGACCAGACTTGTATTTTGTTCACAGCACATTCACACTTGCAGATGTGGCCTACTTGATAATGATGATGATGATATGATGATTATATAATGTAGGACATCTCTGCGTGTAATATAAAATAGAACATCTCTGATTATAATATAAAGTTGGGCATTTCTGATTATGATATAATGTAAAACATCTCTTGATTATTGTACTGAGATTTCTGTTTTGTGATAGATGACCCAGCTTGTGTTCTGTTCACAGAACAGACCATTCACCCTACCAGATGTGGGTCACTTGATCCAGGACCTTCTCGGAGACTACTATCAGCCGCTCTACCTCAGTGATGAATATGAGGGTATCAACGCAAAACTCAATGATGTCTGTGATCCTAATTCTACAGCCACTGCTGGTGACTAATGCACCTTCTTTTATGTTTTAATTGTCTTATATTTTAGTCTGCTTCTGTGGTTTAGGGGTTAGTAACACACAGTTTCACAATTCCCTGCCATACCGATTTGAGCTTTTGAAATCAGCCACTGGTGATTAAGAAACAGATCACTTTGCATTGATTTAGATGGTTTGAGGCATTGGCCATTCAGAAAGCAATGGCAAACTACTGAAAGTAAAATTGCCTATTAAATCACAAACTGCCAGTTAATGCTGGGGTTGATTGTAATGTCCTGTGAAGGACATGCAACTAACTTATGTTTTAATGTTTTTAACCACGTCAGGTGCATACTACAGAGTTATATATCACACAAATTTAATAAATGAATAATAATGTAGCTGAAACACTTAAAACACATAGTCAGTTGTTTGAATGTGGATTGTTTATTATCCCCATGGTAATTTCAAATGTAAAATGAACTCTTTTAGTTTGCATAAAACAGTCTTGAACCATATAACTGGTAAGGCCTCTCTATATTTAAGCAATACTTTATTGTTTGTCAAATACAATCAAATTCTTTTTTTTTAAACCGGTCGCTCAGCCACGTCTTTTAATCAGTGTTGTACACATAAATATCAATTGAGAAATTGAGGCCACTAAGACATTTCACTCTAGGGGTTACACGACTTTCTTCGTAATCCTGTATACTCTCGTGAGTAACGTGATGTGTGCGAGAATTGGTAGCGGTTCTCTCTGTGTCGGTAACTTATGGGGTATGTGAGCCGGTCGCTCAGAAAGCAATGGCAAACTACTGAGTGTAATCTTGCCAAGAACATCAACAGCAGCTGAAAAATTCTTGTATTTGGCATGAGGTTACTCCATCCATATTGTGCTCAAAGTAAACGTGTTCCTCTGAAATAATGTTATAATTTACATAGCAGCCGGAGATGCCGCAACAATGGTCGCAGATATACGTTTCATATTCCTCTTATCGTATAAATATTGTCCTCCCTTACAGTGCAGTGTCCAGGTAAGGGCCTACTCTCGTTCAAACTTTGTAAAGTATATTGAGTATATATTCCATTTGTCACTTGCAATCAGCATATTTTAAATAAATCCTTTCCTTAAATACAGTTCTATTAATATATTCCATTGATCTTTAATTCATCAATAATAATAAGTAACAATGTTCTGACTTCTGAACTTCAAGTTATAATCACTTTGCCATGTTTATCGTTTCTTTCTGCGTTTTCTTTATGTGCACCAGTGTGTGTGTGGCCTTTCAATTTCAGATGCACAATTCAATGTGGAATAAATAACTTTGGTTGCGTTTTTTCATAATGTCCAAAATAGCAATTGCGTTCACTTATACAATTTATACAAATATATTAATATATTCTATGTAAACAATGGTATACTTTCCTTCATCATTTTGCTTCCAGGACTTTACATTATATATATAATGGTTGATACCTTTTAACAAACTACTGTGGTGGCATATTTTCTCGCCGACATTTTTAACTCTGTGACGTTTGACGTTCTTCTTTCCGATGCGGCCCCGTGTGATTTACTGCATTCCGGCGCGCAATTTATGCTCTATTAGTGCGCACTTCTCGGTTGATAGAAACTTTGGCGGGAATCAATCGTATTTGTTGACATTACTTCTGGATATCAATGTCCGGAGAGCTACCCATCTTCTGGCATGAGGTTACTCCATCCATATTAAATGTGGATTGAACATCAATTATAACTCGTTAACAAAATACGCTGAACTCACCTCGAACAGTCACAAGTGTGACAAATAGACTGACGCCAATCCAATGAACTGAACTCACACTTTAATATCGTGTTGAGTGAAAACAATAGTGGATATTCTCGTATACTATAAAACTGCCCCTGGATGTAGGAGCGGCGTTTATCATCTAGTATTTATGAAACTCTCTACTCTATTCAATAGTTCACCTTGAGGCGCAAACCCGCTATTTTCGCTGTTCTGAGTTCAGGCATTTCTAGGCTTGGTTCCTGCATTGTATATCCTTGCCAATCAATCGTTCCTGCTGTTATCTATTTTCCGAAGCTCGGAATAATTGCATCCAGCTCTTCACCAACACGGGCTCCTTGAAGATATGTCCTCTCCTTATCAGAATCACACACCCAAGTCCTTTGTTATCTTGTGACGTCCTTTACGTTCCCAATGGTTTCTCCTCTTTGTGTTTGTCCACTTTCGTGCATAACTGGGAAACCCCATTTTCCTTTTGGTGGCGTGTGCCATCATACGGCAGTATTGATTACAACGTCTGTAAGGGATATGCAACTTAAAAAAAGTGTGTCTTCTATTAACTACTTCTTTCCCCCACTTTCATGAGCGCCAAACATTTTATGTCTTTATTTATTAATTGCCTGAGTGGCCTCAAAGAGTGTCCCAATTGATATTTATGTGTAATACGTGTACAACATTGGAATCAACCAATCATTTCTCTTTTTTAAACGTTTGTTAATGTATTGGACACAGCATTAGGGTCTGATATGTTTGTGTGATTGTTATCTAACCTATGCTGGTTTAATATAAAACTCTGAGACCTTTGATGCTATTTCAATGGTTAGATACAAACCCTGTCCATATTCCATAGTTGTGGGTTTATGTGGATGATAAACCTGGCCAATGGAGTCACCTTTTTTAGGGGTGTCTAGTGAGTCATGCGTCAAAATACACTTGTTCCTGTAGTGAGGCGCTGACGTCATTTGGAGATGACAGGTTTGAATCCCTGTCAATTTTTATGTTGTCTAGTGCATCCTCTAGTCTCTATTTCTTTCCCCTACTTCTATGAGTGCCAGACAATACCATCAGTGTCTAAATTGATTCCAGATTACAGCGGCCATAGTCTGCTTCGTTGTTGTTTCATTTAGGCTGTTTATTTGTACTGCAGAATGGGAGATCAGCATGGCCGAGTGGATAAGCACGCTCATTCTTAAACATCCGGTGTGCTGATGTTGAGGTAGCGGGTTCAGCCCCTACTCCGATCAGTTGGACTACAATGTTGACTTCTTGTCCTTGACTCAGGGGCGTAAATTACAAGTAACTCTGAAGTCAGAGTTGGTTTTCCTGATGGCGAGGGACAGTGGTAATAGGGAAAGCTAATCCACACACAAAAATCAGCCCAGTGCAGTAGAATTAGTAGCACTTGTATGGACTACGTTTAAATTCAAAGAAGCAAAAGAAAAAAGAAAAACGAAAACACAAAAAATACTGCAGAATTTAGATCTTGTAAATGTACTTCACACAAAGTGTTATTAGTTTTTCAGTTGTAATATCATCTGTATTATTTGGAAACACTTAGTGTTTCTGAAATAACCCTTAGTTTTCATGTTATTATTTGTAATATTGAGGAAAATTTAATATTTTGAGCACGTAAAAAGACATTAAATCTGGAAAAGATAACATAACATCAGCAAAGATAGGACATCTGGCGTATGATAAAGAGACATTTTAACAGACTGTTATGGGGACAAAGTCCTGCACAGGACAAGCCAGGGGATGATGATGATGATTACATGTAGTGTTTATGTTATGATCTTTAAAAGGTTTAAAAGGCAGAGGGTTGACTTCATTGCACCAGGTTTGATCCCATAAGACTTGGTCTCTTTCCGCAGGACATAAAGCAAAAACTTGACAGGAGTCTCTGAGAAAACTGCACTCATGAACCGAACGACATAGCTCACAATCTTCAGAACATGAGGCAGACAGTGTATCCACTTCGCCACGGAGTTTAATTGTTTCTACTGTTATGTTAATTAATCTATTTCTGTCTTTGTTTGAAACAAGTGGATTACAATGGGTAAATTAGTATTTTATCTGTTTTAAATGTGGTAGGAATGATATTGTTGTTTCATATTACTGATACTATTTTCAGTGAATGTGTGTGTGCGTATGGGCAGGAAGGAGGGTGAGAGGAAGTATGTTTGTTATATGTATGTAGCAGTTACATTATGTCTCGTATTTCTGTTGTTACCTTTCATGTTTTTACCTTATATAAGAGGAAAACATCTTCTTATTGTGCTGAAATTAATTTTTTAAGCCATGTTAATGTTTGTTGTGTTTGTAAGCACTGATAGTCCGACAAGGATGAAATATTTACTTATATCAATACATTCAATCAGCAGATGTGAACCAGTCAGGACTCAAGATAGATTTCACCTCACCTGCACAAGAGCTCTTCATTTGGGCTGTGTTAATGAATAACCATAGGCTGTCCAAATTATTTTGGGAGGAGGGAAGGGTGAGATATATGTGTAGATCCCCTGTTAACTCCAATTGTGTTGGCTTTTGTCATTGTAGTAGTCATGGTGGTGGAGAAGGTGATGCTGGAGTCGATGGTGTTTGTGATGTTGGTTGTGGGGGGCTGGAGGAGACATGGTTTTGATAATGTTAATGGTAGTGATTGAGATGGTAGTGGTGGTGATTGAGATGTTGGTAGTGGTGATTGAGATGGTAGTGGTGGTGATTGAGATGTTGGTGGTGGTGACTGAGATGTTGGTAGTGGTGATTGAGATGTTGGTAGTGGTGATTGAGATGGTAGTGGTGGTGATTGAGATGTTGGTGGTGGTGATTGAGATGGTAGTGGTGGTGATTGAGATGTTGGTGGTGGTGATTGAGATGTTGGTGGTGGTGATTGAGATGGTAGTGGTGGTGATTGAGATGTTGGTGGTGGTGACTTAGATGATGGTGGTGGTGATTGAGATGTTAGTGGTGGTTATTGAGATGTTGGTGGTGGTGACTGAGATGTTGGGGTGAAGAATTACATAGAGTAGACAGATTATTGCCGACTTCGTGGCTTAGAGGTTATGACTTTTCTCCGTAATCTCGTATACTCTCGTCAGGTAACGTGATGACGGTTCAAATCAGCAGTGGTTCGAATCGCATCGGTAACTTACGGGGTATGTGAGCCGGCCGCTCAGAAAGCAATGGCAAACTACTGAGCGTAATCTTGCCAAGAGATCAACATACAGCTGAAAGATGCTGGTGTTGACAGCTAAGTCCTGTAAAAGGATATGCTAAAAAAAAAAAAAAAGACAGATTATTATTTTATTATTGTTATTATTATAATTGTGGTGGTTATGGTGGTGGTAGTAGTAGTAGTAGTAGTTAAATTAGTCACCGTTGTCATCATTATTGTCATTGCCGTAGTAGTAGTTGTCATAATAGTAGTCATAATAGCCATAGTAGTAGTAGCTGTCATAGTCACAGTAGTAGTAGTAGTAGTTGTAGTAGTAGTCAATGTAGTCATCATAGTAGTAGTAGCTGTCATAGTAGCAGTAGTAGTAGTAGTAGTTGTAGTAGTAGTCAATGTAGTCATCATAGTAGTAGTAGCTGTCATAGTCGCAGTAGTAGTAGTAGTAGTCATAGTAGCAGTAGTAGTAGTTGTAGTAGTAGTCAATGTAGTCATCATAGTAGTAGTAGTAGCTGTCATAGTCGCAGTAGTAGTAGTAGTAGTCATAGTAGCAGTAGTAGTAGTAGTAGTTGTAGTAGTAGTCAATGTAGTCATCATAGTAGTAGTAGCTGTCATAGTTGTAGTAGTAGTAGTAGTAGTAGTCATAGTAGCAGTAGTAGTAGTAGTTGTTGTAGTAGTAGTCAATGTAGTCATCATAGTAGTAGTAGCTGTCATAGTCGCAGTAGTAGTAGTAGTAGTCATAGTAGCAGTAGTAGTAGTAGTCATAGTAGCAGTAGAAATAGCAGTAGTTGTAGTAGTAGTCAATGTAGTCATCATAGTAGTAGTAGCTGTCATAGTCGCAGTAGTAGTAGTGGTAGTCATAGTAGCAGTAGTAGTAGCAGTAGTTGTAGTAGTAGTCAATGTAGTCATCATAGTAGTAGTAGCTGTCATAGTCGCAGTAGTAGTAGTAGTAGTCATAGCAGCAGTAGTAGTAGCAGCAGCAGCAGCAGCAGCAGCAGCAGCAGATGAGTCAGTTTTCTGTAATGTTCAGCTCCTGTAGAATGTCATAATTTTTCTCAATTGTTTCTTTATGATTATGAAATGATCCATGATTTACATCAGTAATTTGCCACAGAAAGCAGTTAGTTAGTTAGTCGACAGATCATCCTCATTGCACATCAAACCATTCAGTCCATACATGCTCGGATCCCCTCCTCAATAAATCCTGCAGCGTTTAGTTCTGTATTGGTTTGTTAATCTTTTTTGGCTTCCTGAACAGTGTTCTTGTTTGCCCACACTTCTTTTAACTTGCTGTTCTCGCAGTCTGACTATGGTTGTAGATTCACAATCATCACTTGGTTCTCGCAAAGGACTTACTTCTCATAGAGCATTCAGTATATCAGTCTGGTCCATGGCTCTTCGCCCTCCACAGTAGCCTTACCTGCAAGCCTGTCAGCCGGCTCATTTAGAAAAGCAGTTAAAAACCACTTAAGTTTCTAGGGTGAGTGAGTACCCTACTCTGTGGTACTCTGATCTGTGTATGAAATGCAAATTAAATGACACACTAGGAGGGTACATAAGTATATGGATTCTGATAAATATTTTTAAAAATTCCTTGCTTGTAACATTTGTTTTGTTTGTTTCATTCATGCAGCCTGTCTGTTTCCACAGGAGTCGTCAACTGCTGCAGCTTTGTTCGCCACCAGTATTTTGAATTCCATGATGAATGTCACGTTTGATGCAGACCTCAGACGAAAGCTGCAGGCTAGTGCTGAGTGAGTCACAATTTGAATCATCATCATCATCATCATCATCATCATCATCATCATCATCATCAACATCATCATCATCATCATCCAGTTTTGTTGTCAAGAGTCGTGTAAGGATAGTTGACGTTCCAGCACTCGATGAGTATCAGTAGATAGTGTCATTCCATGTGATTGTACAATGTCTTTGATGTAGTCAGTCAATTTTCTTCTTGGGTGCTCTCTCACTCTCATATCAGATCTTCTTTGTTGTAGCACTAGAGCTTGTAAATTATGGTGTTGTATTATAACAAGACAGCCATTTTCTTCTTGGGTGCCCTCTTGTTCTCATATCAGATCTTGTTTGGTGTAGCGCGAGAGCTGGTAACTGATGGTTTTGTATTCTAACAAGACAGCCCGAACCATTTGATCTTCTGCCTTTCAATACTTGTGGCACACAGCGTTGATTTCACTGCCTGCATTTCTGACTCACTATCGGATGGTCAAGTTGGCAGCTTTTCTTAGGCATCTCATCGTGCTGGTGTTGATTTTGCAATTTGAATAACATACATTATGTCTTTTCTGTTCATCACCTTATAAAAAATCATTACATGGTATGTTTCGTGTCTATTCAATTTTCATGTAAATGTTATGTTTCTTTGTTTCTTATCTATTTATTTTCTATTTTCAAATTTTGAACCATATTTGTTTTCTTTTTTTTTAAAAACATACTTCATTGTTCTTAAATTATATTTCTCTTAAACACTTAGTATATTCTTTTTCCCTATCAGTTTTTGATTTATTGACTTGACTTTAAGCTCTTTCAGGTTAATTCTATTTCTTACTTTTAATTATTTTTATTATAATTAAGTACCTTATTTTTTTTATTAATTCCATTTCTTTGTAATCTTTCTGCGCATTGATTCTCAACTATTTTTTTATATTTACAACTTATATGATTTTATCCATCATTTATTTTAAATTATGTCATGATTCTTGAACACATTATCAGCCTGTTTTATTTGTTTTGAAATGTTAAATTAAAGTAAAGTACAGGAACCTGCATGTTAGCATCTGGCCACTATGCTACAGTGACTCTCCCTAAACCACTGGAGCCACTCTAATTGGAGTTTTGTAAATTTGGGATGATTGTTGAGCGATCCTGCAGGCTAGCATCTAGACATTATGCTAGTGTGGCTCTCCCTAAACCACTGGAGCCACTCTAATTAGAGTTGGTAAATTTAGGATACAAAACAATGTATTCCCTTAGTGAATTTAAACACAGAAGCCACAAATAATGTGTTGCACGATTTATTGCCTGGCATATTTCACTGCATCTTATTAGTTACATACTGCAGAGTTATATATCGTATGACGTGAATAATGCTTTAGTTGAAACAATTAAAATACACTAGTCACAGGTATTGTTTGAATGTAGACATCTGTTATCCCCAAGGTAATTTCAAATTTACAACAATCTCTTTCTGTTTGCATAAAATCCAAGCTGGACCTGGTCTAATTGCTAACCCCTCACTATATTTGAGCAATTGCTTATTATTCGTTGAATACAGTATATGAGATGCTTTTTCTTTGTTCATGTTATGACCATAGTTTATAAGGTGTTGAGAAATTGAAGAGGGCGCTTTATAACCTTCCGTCTGCAAAAAAAAAAAATGCATTTCATAAACATGCTACTCATAGCACAATTGGATGCTCCATCACACACTTAGAGCACTACTGCAACCCCTGTTACACCAGTACACTATGAGTTAAATATACCATGAATGTTAAGGAGGCCGGTTTATCTTTAGATATGTAAGTTTATGATTGTTTCTTACCGCGTACGTTTCAGTGACTATGCTCAGCTGGCCATTGGTGTCATCAACAAGTGCTACAGTTCTGACGAGAAACGAACACATGACCTACTGACCCAGGTCATGCCTCACTGGGGCAAGTCCACCTGTATCTTGTTGGCAGTGCAATCTGGCAACAAAGAGTTTGTGGCCCAGACAGCCTGCCAGTCACTGTTGAACTCAATATGGATGGGCCGCATGGCACAAGGCAACAGCTTAATGTGGGTTAGTTTTGTTATTTTGCGCTGGCTCGCTTTGAACTCAAGCATAGTCCATACACACTACTTCTAGTAGTGCTGGACTGAATTTTGCATGGGGATTAGCTTTCCCTATTAACAGTGTCCCTTCCCATCAGGTGAACCCACTCTGACTTCAGAGGTACTTGTAATTTACGTCCTCATGTCAAGGACGGTAGGTCAACATTTCCCGGGAAGGTTAACCCGGTCAACAAATGCCCGCAGAAGTCGGATGTGTCAGCCTAACGGCGCAAGAACGCAGCTCTGCTGTAAACAAGCACAACGCAGTCACATCCGGAAAAAAAAATCTGGATGAACGCAGAAGAAGAAGAAGGTCAACATTTTAGTCCAACTTTCCAGTGTTAGGGTTGAACCCCTTACCTCGGCATCAGCACATTGGATGTTTAAGAACAAACATTATTATCCACACATTGGGCATTTGCTGCTGGATACATATTTGTATAGACTATTCAGCACTCAATAGTTGATGTGGACAGTATCACAAAGCCGCTTTTATTTCCCAAGATATTTTCTGGTGCCCAATTTATGTTAACCTGAGAGCCCAGGTCAGTTTTAAAAGTTCGCCTCACTGCGAATTCAAACCCATGACCACCAGGTTAATTGGCAGGTATCTAGCCAGTAATCCACCACAATTCCCTGGGAATACAGTGCTAGCCGGTGAGTTCAAGTTTGGTATCACAAATCTTGCCAAGCAAAGGCAGTTGTGTAATCTTCTTCTCCTAGTGCTGCCCTTACCCAAGCCATCCTTTCTTTTGCCATCTACTGCAACTGCTTCCATGCATGTCCTTTCCATATTATTCATCATTCTCTCTTTCTCTCTCTCTCTCTCTGTTTCTCTCTCCCACCTCTCTCTCTCTCTCTCTCTCTCTCTCTCTCTCTCTCTCTCTCTCTCTCTCTCTCTCTCTCTCTCTCTCTCTCTCTCTCTCTCTCTCTCTCTCTCTTTCTCTCTCTCCCCCCTCCCCCACCCATCCCATGTGTTTTTAGGTCTCACTATTTTTTTTTGTCATGTGGGTCTCAAGGGGAGAGATTTCTAGATATACCATTCGAAGGCATTATGGAAGTAATTCACAATCCCAGATAACGGGGTCAAAACACAGCTGTAGCAGTTTGGAAGCACAGCCCCTTGTGCTGGTTTTTGTACAATGATATGAGTGCCAGTCATTCAGAAAGCAATGCAAGAAATCACAAACTGCCAAAACATGCTGAGGTTGACTACAACATCCTGTAAAGGATATGCAACAAACTTTTTAGCCATTAACAGGGTTGTCTTGGTGTACGTCCTACCCAACACCAGCATCTGTTACTCACCTCTGGCTTGATTTACTATAATCTGTTTCATATTCTCCACAATCTCTGAATTAATGATTCTGTCGTAACTTCTGATCCTCTAGCTATGAACATTTGTTACAACTGCCACCATGGCTTATATGTTACTTGAACATCTTCTGTGTTTTAACCACATTCAGCCAATGAATCCACAGTGAAGGTTGGCTGCAATGGATCTCCAACATATGTCAGTCTCTCACCTTGATTGTACATTCTATCAGACTGCTGTTTGTCCATCTCTTGATGTTATCTTCCCACTTGTTTCGTTGTCTGCCTCTTGCTCGCTTGCCTTTAACTTCACCCTCCAGTATGGTTTTTATATGATTCTTATGTCTTTTAACATGACCAAAATAGTTCACTTGCCTCATTTTTATTTCTTTCATCAACTCTCTTTTCATTCCCAGTTTTTTAGAACCTCTGTATTTGATTGTTTTTGTTTCCAGGAAATACAATATGTTTACAAAACCCGACACCCCACATTGTGTCAACAGCTTCGGGTGGAGGAGCACAATTGGGAGTGTACAAGCCTTATAAAGACTAAGTGTCCTGACAGTGCAGGCCAGGCTCTAAGCTTTGGTCAGCAACTGGTCTAGATTCAAAGCTTTGACAGGCAGACACTTAGAGCTTTGCCTTGCTGATCTGGCAGCTGCTTCAGCTTGTCTTGTTCCAGATATATTGGTGTTACCTTTCCTCTGGAGTAATCTAGGCAGGCCATGAGAGTGATCATCCTGCATGGGCAACACATGGTCTGTACAATTCAGCCCTGGCTTTGTGCTATGGAGAGGTCACATTTCTACCGCTATGGGTTGTAATTATTGTGCCTTTTTTGAAGCACAATTACTATCATCTGTGAAGATGGCAAGGTACAGCAAAGGCTTATCCACAGACTTGGTCTCCACTAAGACTAACATTCCAATTATTGCCATGTCTCTCTGTTGATGTGAAGTTCTAGCACCTGTCTTGCACACCCCATCTGGTTTCTGAGCTTGGGGAGGAGTAGAAGAGCTCTGTAATACAGTTCTTGTAGAGATGGCACTTCAGTACTGAGTCAGGAGGACAGTTTCTACACAAAGCTCACTCCGATAGATGCAAGTCCTTTGCAGGACGCAGGCATCTGAACGTTAGTGCATTAGACTTCAGAGTTACAACTCACAATCTTCAAGGAGATTGTTGTCAACCAAATATCAATACTTGTGGGAAACACACCTGCGTGAGATTCGGCAGCGGATTGTGTTGCGCTGGTTACTTATGGAGGGTATGTGAGCCGGTCGTTCAGAAAGAAATGGCAAACTACTGAACGTAAAACTTGCCAAGACATCAACAGCAGCTGAAAAATGCTGGTGTTGACTGCAAAAAAAAAACCAAACGATTCAATAACCAATGCATCATCAACCAGTGAATCACTAATCAATCAACCACCATTTAACCAACCAATCAATCATCAAACAACCACCTATTCACCAACCATCCAACAATCAGTGAACCACCAACCACAGACTAACCTTTCAATCTCCTACAATTAACCATCCCAACCAACCAACCTATGCACAACAAAGGAAATTCATTCATTTTCATCTTCTATACACAGATTATTCCAAGCACATTCTTCTTTCCTTTAATTCAATTTGGAATAAAATTTCTGGAAGTGGATAACAAAAAGGAGAAAGAAATGGCACCTGTAGATACAACACTAGCAGACGTGAGTTTATATTATTTGTTCTTTTGTTCTGTTTATTTGCTTGTTTGTGTGATGTATTGTGGATTATTGGTCCTGGACTGACAAATGGAGGGCAGCACAGTCAGACCTGTGTTTTTTATTGGGCTCACAGAGTTTGCTTTGGACAGTGGAAACTGTCAGGTTCCAGGTGGAGTGGTTAGCATCGCTTGACAGGACGGAGATTGCACAGCATGTCATGGATTTTCTGCCCAGGGCCTGCAGGTGTGCAGGACATTGAATAGGCTGATAGATTAGCTGCTGCTGCTGCCCTCTGGGTGGACAATTAATTTAGACTAAAGATGTGGTGAAGGTTTCCTGTACACATTAGATGTCAGTGTGTTCAAACTTGCCAGGCATCTATTTAAGGTTTGCTTCCTCAGGACGCCAGTTGGTTACAAATGCAATTTGTAATCCTGCATACTGCGCTAAAAATACAGCTGCGGGCGATTTAGAAGCAGACAGCCCTGCGTTGGTTTCCCATACAAAGGTATGAGTGCCAGTCGTTAAGAAAGCAATTGCAAACTACTGAATGTAAATTTGCCAAGACAATCCTGAACAGCCAATAATGTTGGGTTTGACTGCAACGTCCTGTATAGTATATGGAACTAACTTTTTATTTCCTCTAGACAGATTCCATACAAAGTAATGGGCTATTTGTTCTTGTTGGTAAACAGGCGAATTATCCATGTCTGGAAAGAAGGAAATGAGAAGAGGATCTGGAAAAAAAAGCATAAAAGAAAAGCCAGACAGATTTTTATTGTAATTTCTATTGAAATAATCAGAATGGAAACTCTTCTGTGGCTTTTGAAGAGTAGGATTGAGCAAATGTGGGAATGGCCTAAATAATGTGATGTCCATTCTGAAATTCAGTATTTAGTGTTAAAAGTTCACTCTCAGATTCTCTGCCTGTCCCTCTGCCAACCCATCAAAATGTTATGCCTCTGTAATCTGCTGTGTTCCTTTGTGTGGAATCTGCAGGACAAAGGAAATAAAGAAGACCTAAAACACAAGGAGAAGAGAAGAAAAAACATAAATGAAACATATGGGGAGGACATGGGCAGAGCTGCATGGGGTAGTTAAGGATAGGAGAACTTTGCCTGAGTTGGTTGAGGACTTATGCCTCATTGAGTGATAAAGAGTAAAAGAGTAAAAGAAGAATCTTCTGTTTCTGATATTCTCAATCTTTTAGATTGTCACAGTGTGCCTCCAGTCCTGTTTTACTTATAATTTGTTAACAAATGATGACTATCTTGCCCTTATGTGGATAGAAACATTGCCTTAGCTAATTTTCCTTCTGAAATATATGAATACTTGTCTTCTTACCTGTTTATAGGATTCTCATTATTCCATGAATGAACTACAACTCTGTAGCCTCTAGTTTCTTTCTAATCTTAAGTATTCTTCTTCTTCTTCTTCTTCTTCTTCTTCTTCTTCTTCTTCTTCTTCTTCTTCTGCATTCATCCAGAGAGTTTTTTCAGACATAATTGCGTTGTGCCTGTTTACAGCTGAGCTGCGTTCTTGCGCCGTTAGGTCGACACATCCGACTTCTGCAGATCTTAAGTATTCTGTGTCCATGATTCACATGTATACAGTAGTATGAGTGGTATGTAACATCCTTAAACTCATTTCAGTCTTCTATCGACAATGTTCTGTTGCAGAGAATTGTCTTTATCTCATAGAAAGTTGTCTTTGCTTGGATTATTCTGCATGTGATCAATGTGTTTTCTTTTTCCATCTACTGTTATTGGCCTCAAATAGTTGAACCTCTCTACTTGTTTCCTCATTATCTAGTTGATTGTTATTGCACATCTTTGCCGCCTGTTTTTATCAGTTAACACCATCAGTTTGGGTTTGTGTTGCTAAATGTATTTCTTTCCTTTTGTTTTAGTGGTTATAACGTCTGTCAACTCTTGTAATGTATTTTAAGTGTTTGATTATAACAATGTGTCCTTAGCAAATGTATACACGGTCATACTATCCTGAACCAGATTATGTAGATGGTAAGCAGAAAAGAATACGGTCTTGTTATTTGTACATATTTTCTTCATCTTTACTCTTTCCTTGTTAACGTTGTTTATACTAGTTTTAATTTACCAATGTCTTATTCATTTCTTCTTGTTTAGAAGTAGATCATAAGTAAACAATTATTTTATATCTGAGACTTAATGATTTGTGCGTTTTACTGATGGTGGTGAGTTTCTTCTTTATGCCTCAGAAAGTTATGGACCTGTTTTGTGTGTTGTTTGTGTGTTTTTTTATTGTTTGTTTTTTTAAAATTAGTACTATTTCTTTATTTATATTGATTGGATCTAAGTTCCTGGTTTATATTTGAGTATGCAATATATTCCTGTTTTGTGTGTTGTATCATGAGTATTTTGAGAGTTGTATCATGAGTGTTTTGGGTGTGGTAACATGAGTATTTTGAGTATTGTATCATGAGTGATATTGTTCTTTATGCGTATTTTTCATGTCTTGTATATGTATGAAAATTATAGAGGAATATCACTACTGTCCATAAGCTATAAGATACTATCTGCAGTATTACTAAATAGACTAAAACCATATTCAGAATACATATTAGGTGACTACCAGGTGGGTTTTAGACAAGACAGATCAACAATAGATCAGATATTTATCTTACGACAAATAGCCGAGAAAAATTGGGAATATAACAGAGATCTCCATAACATTTTTGTGAATTTTAAAAAGGCTTATGATAGTGTCCATAGGAATAGTCTATGGAATGCTATGCGGGAATTTGGAATACCAAGGAAGTTAATCAACATGACCAGACTATGCATGGAAGATACTTATAATATAGTAACATATAAAGGCAGGAAATCAGACCCTTTCCAAATAACATCTGGCTTGAAACAGGGTGATGCACTATCGCCGCTACTCTTCAATCTGGCTCTAGAGAAAGTTGTAAGGAGGGTAAAGGAGGAATGTGATATTGAAGGAACATCCAAGCTGCTTGGTTATGCAGATGATATAAATATTATAGGGGAAAATGAACAAAAGACATTGGATATATTGACTCACTTAAAGGAAAAAGCCCAACAGATGGGGCTGGTTATCAACCAAGATAAGACAAAATATATGGTAATTTCAAGAGAAGGAATGGCTAAAAACTCTGGCCACATACAAATAGATAATATGACCATTAAAAACAATATTTTCCAGTGATGAATTTGAATAACGAAGACACAAACAATAGATTGCACGATTTATTGCCTGGCATATTTCACTGCATCTTGTCAGGTACATACTGCAGAAATCACAAAACTTACGTGAATTAATTAAATAAATCCTTCAAACTGAAATATACACATGTTCGCACAGTAATGTCAATTGTCTACCACGGTAATTTTAAACTGACTAACATGTCTTTCTACTTGCACAAGGACGGCTTACGAAGATTGATTATTATAACTTCAGCAAACTTTAACAATCGACTACTTTGTGTGTTGAACAACACACGGAAGGCACTGTCTCTTTCAACCACGTGACCGCTCTCGAGCACATGTCTCCCGACCGATGAAGCCGGACTGTTCCGGTGTGTCGGCCTGCCTAGGCTACCATCTTCTGTGTGTAGTATCTTGTCCACCCAATTCAGAATATGTTCCGAAACCCTGCAATGTAACTGTCGCTCAGTTCTGCCTATGTAGATGGCCTCGCATCTGCATGTAAATTGGTAAATACAATTTGATTTGGCGTACAAAGCTACAGGTTCTTTTACTGCTGGGACTTGGATCGGTGTGTTTCTGTACCTGATGACTAGAGCTGCAGCACAGAATTTTCGCTCGACTGCTGTGGTGAGCCGGTCCCGCAGACGTTGCATTACATCATCTCCTCGGAAGGTTAGCTGGATGAATACCTTGAGTTTAGGGACTGTAGTTACTTCTGATTTCGGTTTGGGCTGTTGGCAGTACCATTAAAAGAACGGAAACATACAAATACCTGGGTACAATCTTCAACTGCTCCAACATCATAAGGGAAGAAATACAAACTAGAATCAATTCTGGAAATAAGATATACTATGCACTACAACATCTACTAAAATCAAAGGCGATATCTTGTAACACCAAGATCACAATATGCAAAACACTGATCAGACCAGTTGTGCTGTATGGCTCTGAAACCTGGAGTACAACGAAAGGAGACGAAGCCTTGCTACAAACCTTTGAGAACAAAGTTTTAAGACGCATCTTTGGACCCATTAGGGATACACAAAGTGGAGAGTGGAAAAGAAGAAGTAACAAAGACATGTATGATCTGTTTAAGTCCCCGCTAATCACTGGTATCATGAAGGCTAATAGACTACAATGGCTGGGGCATATAGAAAGAATGGAAGATAATAGGGAAACAAAACTCGCTTACACTCAAGAAATAAATGACCGTAGACCCCGAGGTAGACCAAGAAGACGGTGGAGAGATAATATATATACAGACCTACAAGCACTTGGAATCGACTGGCAAGAGAAGGTCAACCAGAGAGACGAATGGAGACGGATTGTATCTGCAGCAAAGAACCTCAATGGCTCGGAACGGTGAAGATGAAGAAGAAGATGTATATGTATGAGGGAGTGCACAAGCAGGAACAGAGTTAATTAGAGAGACACAGAGAGAAGAGAAAGGGAGGGAATGAAGGAGGGAGATGCAGAGAAAGAAAAGAGAAAGTAGGGAGGTAGAGACACAGGCAGGTAAATAGATAGAGAAAGAGAGAGGAGTGTGTAATTATTTTTAGAAATATTTCTCTTTTCTATCTCTCTCTCTCCCTCTCTCTTTCAGTCCATAATGTGTGTACATATATGCTTGTATCTGTGTGTATGTGTAGGCTTGTAAATTGTGAGTTTCCAGGTATATATTTAACATGACCTTGACTTGTGATTGCAGAAGAAAGACAAGCAAAAGTTGAAGGAGACAGAATTAGGCTTGACAAGGGAGGCAAGCAACAATCACCATGGCGGTTTGACCAGACAGACAACATCTTTGAACCTGTACGTCTTCCTGCACCTTGCTGATTGTCTCATCATCTGTTTGTCAGTTATCACTATCTCTGTCATGAATATCTATTATTATTTGTCAGTTATCACTATCTCTGTCATGAATATCTCTTAATATTTGTCAGTTATCACTATCTCTGTCATGAATATCTATTATTATTTATCAGTTGTCATCATGTCTGTCATGAATTTCTATTACTATTTGTCAGTTATTATCATCTCTGTCATGAATTTCTATTATTATTTGCCAATTTGGCTTGATGTTTCCAGTTGAGAGGCATTTTTAACTCGTGAAATAGACACATGGGCCCTCCTTGTCTTTCACCATTATCCATTTCACTACTGCAAGAATAGGGGAGAATGGGTCACCTTCCTCAGGTTCTTTATTGTGTTGAAATGCATACCTTGATTCACACCTGGTATTCTTAAATTAACTCTCTGCCACTCCCCCCACACACCAACCCATCCATAACTCTCTCTGTCCCGTGAAACATGTGATGTCTGAATGGCTCTTCCCAGCAGATCTCAGCCATCTTGTAATGTGTTCTCTTACTTGTCACATTTGGTCATAACATACTGAAGAAGTTTGTCTTCCTAGTGGCCGTTTCCACTGTGTGTTTAATCTCATTGACAATAATTCATTCATGATTTGTCTTAGCGGGTTATGCATTTATTTTTTACACTGGATGAAACATGTTCAAGAATGCTCAGATTAGGGAGAAGATGTAGTTGACATGTTTACAAACACTGTGTCAGTGAAATTATTAGCATCTACACCTTGTGATATTTGCTTCTGGAGATGAAGCATCTATGAGTTTTACTGGAATGTTATGATGTCGATTCTTGAACCAGTCAATCAGTGATTATTTCCCCTCCTTATCGTCTGTTGTGAAAACCTTCTAGCGCAGAAAAAGAGAAGTTGGTTTGGACCAAAGAAAAATGGATGGCGGAAAGTGGGAAGTAGGGGTGTGTCACAGTTATGTCTTAACCCTTTACAGGGCAGACGCTTGTCCGTTTTGTAGCCCTGAACGGGCAAGATTTTTTCAGGTTCTGTAAAATTTCGGGTCGCGTTAGTAAAAACATCACAAATAAGGTGTTAGTCAACCGATTTTAGTAAAATAAACAACACAATGAAGGGAAAAGCATGCAGAATATGTTACTTACGTGATTGTTGCCGGTAATCCATATATGAACACAAATATTTACGAAATACGGCATGTTGTTTGTGATTTTCCGTCATCTATACGGTAATTTACAAACACATTTTCAGAATCATAATCACTTTCTTTAAAGTCCGACTCACGACTGCTAATGCAAAGTAACGCTTTGCACTGATATCTAGCTCCGATTAATAATCAACTTCGTGCCCTTTAATGTCATTTAAATTGAACAGAGCGAAATCTCGGCTATCACTTGAAGAATCGCCGAAATCCATTTTGAAAAACAGCGTAAAAATCCCGAAAACTATCAAAAAAAGTCCGTTAAAGTCTGTTCAAAGTCATTGTAGCGCGTTTACAAATGGCGGCCACGTTGTCAAGCTATCGGCGAAAGTGAAAGTAGCGATCGGAAGTGTCGGAAAACCGAGAGATCGCATTTTTAAAACGACTAGTCATCAAAGACGCGATTGGGCGCTACGCCTGTTTAACGCATCGAACGCTATCAGGCGCTATGCCTGTTAAAGGGTTAAAAGTTGTTAATATTGTAGCAGACATATTGTATTATTTATCAAATTAAAAGGGTTTGCTTAGGGGAAACTACTGTATATAAGCCCATCGCAGATACTGGAAGTCGACCCTAACAATTAATCATCCTATGGCACTTAATCAGTTAAATATCATGTTTAATTTAATTCTATTATTGCCTATTAGCAAATTCCTGTATCTTGTTGTTTCCAGTAGCAAACTCCTGTAGCTTGTTGTTTCCAGTAGCAAATTCCTGTATCTTGTTGTTTTCAGTGATGCAAATTCAGCTAGTAAAAACAGCAAAAATTACAGCATCATCAAGAAGCACCGACTGTTCTACCGCTCTCCAGTTGTGAAGTTTATCCTTAGTGTGGTAAGTCAGATCTGCTTAAAAAACAATAAAATCAACATATTGTCCAATTATGGAGCATAGGTATAGAATGACAAAAGCCTATTCACCCTACTCAATGTGATTGTCAACTGTAGAGGGATTAAATGTGTGCTTGGGATTTCCTATTCTTGTGTACTTATTTGAGAAAGCTAGACGTTTGATCCACTACCACATGATCAGGAGAGCCTACAACAAATCAGATTTCTTTATGATCTCAAATCCTGGAGTTACAGACCCCATGATGCATTTCATTTGTGTGCTTGTGGAGTAAAGTGTATGCATGGATGTGTGTGTGTGAATGTGAGAATAGAGGATAGATGGATGGATGGATGGAAGAGAGAGCGTGAGGTGAAAAAGAAAGTGATAGTGAGAGAGATGAAGATGGTGATGATAAAATCAAGAAAAAGGTACCTCTACACACCATGGTAGGAAAAAGAGGAAAGACTACAGAAGGATGAATAAACAAATGTTTCGTTGGAGAATCTTTGGAAATCCTGATGTCAAATAATTGCATTCATAAATTAACAGAAACTGATTGACATGAAGAAAATAGGAATGGATGTGCACATCATTCTTGCAGGTCTCAGGGACCCCTGTGGGAAGTCCAAATGACAACTCTGAGGGGAAAAAAAGGATCATCATCATCAAGTGCCGTTCCGGCTGGCGTAGGCGTTCATGGCTCTCCACAGATTTCAGTCTTTGGTGTTCTGGATCAACTCTGCTGATGATATTCCTCCATGCCACCGTCTCAATCCGTCCAGCATCATTTCTCTTGGTCTGCCTCTGCCTCTCTTCCCCTCGATCTTTCCAGTTGTCACGATGTTCTCCAATGCCTCTCTTCTCATCACATGACCAAAGAAAGCTGTTTGTCTCTTTCTTATTGTTGTATATAGTGTTCTAGTTTCATTAGCCTCTTTCAGGCAATCGTTGTTAGTTACTCTGGCAGTCCAAGGAATTCGCAACATTCGTCTTAAAAACCACATCTCTGTTGCTTCTAAGTTCTTCCTAATTTGTTCATTTACATTCCAAGATTCGCTGCCATACAGCAAAACTGGTTCTATATAGCATTTTAGCACTCTCTTTCCTACATTCATTGATAGCGACTTATTGCATAAGATACTCTTCATTTTCTGAAATGCGGCTTTTGCCTGCCCTATTCTGCTCTTAATCTCTGTTGTACATCTTCCATCCTGATGTTATAAGTGCCCCTAGGTATTTAAAATTATCCACTTGGTCGAGAATTTCCCCTTCTATTTCTATGTCACATTTTGGTGTCCCCATTTTCTTTGATATCACCATTGTTACTGTTTTCTTGATATTCAAGGAGAGTCCTTTCTGTGCACTCTCTGATACTACAATGTCCAATAATTGTTGTAGGTCTGTTGCATTATCCGCCACCAATACTGTGTCATCTGCATAGCGTATATTGTTTATATTATATCCTCCGATTAGTATTCCTGGCTTCTCTTTGATCTCTCTCATTATTACTTCGCTATATAGGGAGAAAAGATCTGGTGACAAGACACACCCTTGTCGTACTCCTAGCTTTATCTGTCTGTAACTACCACTCTTTATTTCCCATTTTAATTTCTGCTACTTGGTTCCAGTATATATTCTTTATTATTCTTAAATCTTTCCCATCAATGTTGATATCTTCCAACATTTTAATCAGCTCATCATGTTTTACTTTATCAAATGCCTTAGTATAATCTATGAAGCATAAATATATGTCCCTCTGTTTCTCTATTGACCTTTCTATTAGTGTTCGTAATATATATATTGCATTGTTTGTACCCTTTCCTTCCATAAAACCGTACTGTTCTTCACTAATTTCCATTTTTATTTTCTTTCTTGTTCTTCTCATTATAATTCTGAGTAGAAGCTTAGTGACATGGTTTATGAGGTTAATTGTACGAAAATCTTCACATTCAATTGCTCCTGGTCTCTTTGGTATTGCTATAAATACAGATTTTACCATATCGCTCGGTAAATATCCACTGTTGTAAATATCATTTAGCATTTTGGTTAATATATCTACCCCAAATTCTCCCAATACTTCTAATTCTTCTACTGTGATTTCATCTGGCCCAGCTGTTTTTCCTTTCTTCATATGTTTCATCGCGTCAGCGACTTCTTCTTTTAGAATAGGTTGGCCTTCTAAGTTACTTTCTTCTGTTAATTCTTCCCTTTCTCCATTATATAATTCTCTTATATACTCATTCCACCTCTTCATTATAGCACCTTCCTCCAATAATATCTTTCCTGTTTTTGATTTCAAACACCCTGTATTTATTCTTATTTTTCTTCCTGTGAGCTCACTGATTTGTCTGTGCATACTTTTTTGATCTTTAATGGAATTTAATTCAATTTGTTTGCATTGCTCGTTTAACCAACTTTCTTTTGCCTTCACACATTTATCTCTTATTTCTTTATTTATCTTAGCATACTCTTGTTTGTCATTTTTATTCTGTTTCCTTTTGTCCATCAGCATTAAGATTTCTTCATTCATCCATTTTTTCTTAGCTTTTTGGCTTCTCTCCGGTAATATTTCTTTGCTAGTTTGATGAATGGAGTCCCTTAACATTTCCCATTGATTCATTTATACTCTGTATTTTAGCTATTGCATTGTACCTATTTTTCACAGTCACTCTGTATTGTTCTTGAATTTCTTTATCTACTTTCAGAACCTCTTTATTAAGTCTCAGGTTCTTAAGCATTTGTTTCCCTCTCTTTAATCTTACTTTTATTTGTCCACATAGTGGTACATGATCACTATTACCGTCAGCACCAGGCATTGTCTTTACATTAATTAATGCATTTCTAAATCTTTTATTAATAAGTATGTAGTCAATTTGGTTGCGTATTTTCATATCAGGGCTTTTCCATGTGTATAGTCGTCTTTTATGGTGTTTAAACCATGTGTTTCCAATTATCATATCATTAATATTTGCCCATTCTATTAGTTTCTCTCCTCGTTCATTTCTTGTACCTAAACCGTAATTCCCCACTATATCCTCTATTTTTCCCTTTCCTACTTTTGCATTAAAATCTCCCAGTATTATTTTTATTTCTTGTGATCCAATTTGAGCTATTGCCATTTCTATTTCATCGTAAAAGTGTTGTATTTCTTCTTCACTACTGCTTGTTGTTGGTGCATATACTTGTATAATATTTATATCTATTGGTTTGCCTTTGATTTTGACCATTATAACTCTATCTGAAATACACCAGTATCCATTCATAGATTTGGCTGTTTTTTCATCAAATATTATTCCTACACCTTTTTCATGTGTGTCCCCTCCAGAATAAATTATTGTGTGTTTGTCGGTTATAATTTTGCCAGATCCCTTCCATCTCATCTCACTTATGCCTAGTATATTCATTTTCATGTTTTCCATTTCTCTTAGAACATTGTTTAACTTTCCTAGCTCATTTAATGTCCTAACATTCCATGTTCCTACTCTAAATTTATTTAGTTTAGTTATAGTTTTAGTTTTGCCATCAGTAGCTGGATAACGTTCTGGTGTCACCTGTGGCTCATGACTGTCCCTACCGGACGAGGATGTCCTAAGACAGCCATTAATGTCGTTCACTATTTCTGAAATGTGTGTCGCCATGAAATCTTGGGAAGATAATGTGGTGGTTTCCCCTTGCCTTCCACATTCACATGGTGGCCTTTTAACTCTGCCTTTGACAGCCATTTCCGACTGTAAGGACAAGTGAGTGCCCTGCTCTGCTCAGCTGCAGAGTTGTCCACTTATTCCGGTGGATACTCGGTCCCCAGAGCTGTGTTAGCCACACCGTAGTGTGTTTTCATCCTCTACCACGGGGAGGTGCAGTTGGGATTTTCCCTTCATAAAGTTATGGTCTATGACCAAAACTCTCCAGTACTTTTAGAGGAGAAAAAAAGGATGGGAAAAATAATCTCATCTCATCTCACCATGTTCCTCTTGTACCTTGCAGTTTCGAGGTGAAGTATAAACAGCGTGAGAGTGCCCGCTTATGGGCTTCATGTATCAATATTCCCATGGAAAAATAATAAAAATAAAAAACAAATATGTAAAAAACAAAGCCAAGTTAAATAACATACTGAAATACCTTTTATGTTTCAATTCGTTTCAATCTATATCCATATTTTGTGTTTCAGATTGCCTACTTCATCTTCTTGTTACTGTACAGTTACGTTATGGTTGTCCAGCTCTCAAAAGAGTTCCACATTTTGGAAGGCATTCTCATTGGCTGGGTGTTCACAATATTTTTGGAAGAGATTAGACAGGTAAGGGAAAGAAATCACAATATCAGTTACTATTGGATATGGCGGTGGCACAACTCAGAGAGATTAGATATTATATTTGTAGGTAATATTCTATTTAACAACTTGTCCACCCTTCTTTAGTGAGACATGTGTTGAGGTCAACTGCAGATAGATATGAGTAGTCATCATGGAAATGTACATCTTATGAGAATATTGCTCAGGTGAATATGCTGCTACCTGAGTGACTGTACCTGAGTATTTAACATTCAGGAAATTAGTCGTTCAGTTCAATTGTAAACATGAGAAATGTATTGGTCCTTGACGTTGTTGGAGTTAACATCTGTATGTTTGTCTGCATTGTACAAATCCAGTCACCATTGTTTTCACTTCTTCTTCTTCTTTCTCTTCTTCAGCGTTCCGAGCGAGGCATTGAGGTTCTTTTCACGTACAAGAAAATTGCAGATTATAAGTATTTTAGTTTTGTATTTACACCATCGGGCATGTGAGACGTAAGATGGTGCATGATGGTGGAAATGACCATGTGTTCACATGCATCCACTGTGGATGAACATTTACAGTGCAAATTGCCTGATCTGTCACATTCGCCACCTCCATGGGTTGTAGTTATGCCTTTTTGAAGCACAGTGTAACAAACTATTGTCTGTCAAGACGGCAAGGTGCCAATGTATTTACACAATGATAGATGACATCCACCATCGTGAATAATTATTGCATATTGTCTGCAAGGTGTGGACTGTGCCTGGCCCTGCAGCCAGCAAGGTTAGGATCAGCTAGCCTCTCTCAGGAGGGGTGAAAAGTGAAAATTAGTGGCCTAATCGGACTGAAATGCCACCAATACTAAAGAGCAAACATGTGTCAATAGTTACCAAAACAGCACTCTACAACACAATCTTCCTACCAACTCTATGCTACCAATGCCAAACCTGGACAATGACAGAAAAAGAGAAAAGAAAAATCACAACAACAGAAATGAGATTCCTGAGAAGAATATTCAATGTATCAAGAAGATATAAGACTGTAAATGAAGAAATCAGGACTAAAGTTGGGGGGGGGGTGGGGGGAGAGGGGGGGGGGGAGAAGCATTAAATTTTATTAGAAAGCAACAAGTAAAATGGTTTGGCCATGCAAGTAGGTTACCAACTGACAGTATACCACAACAATCAATGATGTACAGACCAAATGGAAGCAGAGGAAAAGGCCGACCATGTAAACGATGGACGGGGGAATAGCAGAGTCCATGAGAATATCAATACATGAAGCCCATAGGCGGGCACTCTCCTGCTGTTTATACTTCACCTCGACACCGCAAGGCCCAAGGGGAACCTGATGAGATGAGATGAGATTGCCTGCATTATTCGCACGAACAAATTAGCTGTATGGCAGCTACAACGGAGATGAATGAAACAGTGACACCCTTTTCAATATTACGAAGTGACCAACCGACTGACACGTATCATTTCTTTAAAAATGCCACAAAGGCCAAAGAGTGATTGAAATCCCAGATCTGAATGTTAAAACAGGACTAGGTTGCCTACCGTGGAGCTGAGTCACCCCCGATGTCAGGTAAGTGAGGCTCCCTTTAACACCTTCAGGTGTGTTGGGCATGTGGTGCAAGACCCATATCTTTATAGACCAATCGGCACTTGGTTGGTTATGTGGCTAGTAGCACACGGCCCGCCTTTACTTCCCTAGACATTTCCTGGTGCCAATTTTAGGCTAGATCGACCTGGGAACCCAGGTCAGTTTTGTTTTTAATTCAGAATCCGTCCCGATGCAGATCGAACCCATGACCACCTGGGTGGCAGACAAGTGTCCAATCACAACGCTGCCATGGCTCCCTCACACCCCCTGTGGGGGCATGTCATATTATGAAGAATGTGTGTGCAGCCAATGAACGTTTTTTGGTCAATCACCTGACACGCTGTTTCTTCCACTCATAAAAACAAAGATCATCATAGCCTCTTTTCACCTAGCTAACCATAAGAGTCCCTAAATAAGTTTACGAAGATAGATATAAGGGGGACCCACAACAAGAATTAAAATAGTGAAGAGATGTATGACAACTGTACGGCAGCTGGGAATGAGAACCTCTCAACACAAAGAAAAAGTTTAACAGGCGAGAGAATTGACTTCATTGCACCAAGTTTTATCCCATATGGCTCAGTGTCTTTCCTCAGGGCAGCCTGCCAAAAGTATCGCACAAAGCAAGAACTCCGTAGCTCCAGTGATGATGGTCTCTGAGAAAATTGCATTCTTGAACCAAAAGATGTAGGCAATCGAATCAACAACCTTCGGAAGTGCGAGTAAGACGCCATAACCACTTCGCCATGGAGATTCCTAGAGCCTCTCCACAACATCACTGAAACATTTATTTACTTCGTAGTGACTAACCGCGCCAGAAATCTCCCATACCTAAACAAACAATTAGTGAGCTGTCATAATGAACTGTCATATTTGGAAGTGTTTATTTTAGACTTTGTTGTTTTATTATCTCATTTCTATTCTTTTGCTTTATATTCTCAATATTTCTATTCTTTTGCTTTATAATCTCACTATTTCTATTCTTTTGCATTATAATCTCAATATTTCTATGTTTTTCTTTCAGTTTCTGACTGGATATGCGTTTTCCTTCAAGTCAAAGGTCACATCCTACTTTAATGACAGTTGGAACATATTGGATATTACCACAATCGTCCTCTTTGCCTTTGGGATGACACTGCGTTTTATTGACGATGACGATTTTATGAGTGGTGCCAGAGTGATTCTAAGCATTAATTTGATTGCATTTTTTTTCCGGATTCTGCATATTTTTTCTGCCAACAAACAACTCGGTCCAAAGCTGGTCATGATCAACAAAATGGTAAGTAACAACAGTAACATGTTATTTTATTATTGTTATTTCTACCTATGGAGCAACACCAGCAAGCAAATTAAAGTAACATTTTTAGACCATGAATCTTTCCTGTGGCAACATTACTTTATAGTGATGACAAACATTACTTCATCTTGTTATACTTTATACTTCTGCAGATAAAAGACCTGATGTCATTTGTCATCATCCTGATTGTATTTGTTGTGACCTACGCAATTTCATCTGAAGCTGTGCTATATCCAAATTCTGAGTTGAGCTGGAAACTTTTCTATTACCTGCCCCGTAAGGCATACTGGCATATTTACGGGGAGTTGTTTCTTGATGATATCGAAGGTAATGCTTTGCTTCACATTTGCTTGGCTGTATGTAGACTGATTGTATGAATGATTGAAAGTATTGAAAATGATTGCATTTTTAATGTCAGAAATTGCAAAGAATGAGAATAGTAATCGTTAATGCATAAATGTATGCGTTAGTAGTTGAAAGGATATTGTTATAGTCTGCCAGGAGGCTACTACATGGGTTTAGGGGGTTATGACATGTGATCGCAAACTGTAAATCCAACAATGTGGCTCGCTGACAAGGGTAGTCTGGCAGATGCTGATATTAATGCATTTAACGCAACTCACGGTCGCAGCTGACATGCAGTTTATTTCTGAGGGTTCACATCCAAACCCACCTCCACAGCCAGTAGTCACTCGCTCTTTCTTATGTTCATGGAGTTCTCATACACTGTCCACTGTGAACCGAGTGCTCGGTGGCCCTTTACACACTGCCTATACAATCCAACTCCTGGTATTATTTTGACACACTACAATCTCTCTCTCTCTCTCTCTCTCTCTCTCTCTCTCTCTCTCTCTCTCTCTCTCTCTCTCCTCTCTCTCTCTCCTCTCTCTCTCATCTCTCTCTCTCTCTGTCTGTCTCTGTCCTGTCTGTCTGTCTGTCTGTCTGTCTGTCTGTCTGTCTGTCTCTCTCTCTCTCTCTCTCTCATCTCTCTCCTCTCTCCTTCTCTCTCTCCTCTCATCTCTCTCTCTCCTCTCTCTCTCTCTCTCTCTCTCTCTCTCTCTCTCTCTCTCTCAAAACGTAGTGTGATACTTATACAATAGTCATCATCTATACGTGGAAATAGAACTCACCTTTGGGGTGCTGCTGTTGACAATAAATGTCCTCTTACATCACACACTGGTCTTTCCATCTGTCAAGATCTCACATGCAGAGTATTTCTATATAGAGATACAGGGGATACAACCACGAGACAGAACGAATGAACGAACAGAACGAACGAACAGACTTTATTTTCAAAGGGTAACAAATTGGGCACGCAGGCCCGTCTTACATTCGGCCCTTCCAATCACTCATCTTTCTTTCATGAACAGTGCATAGGAAAAAAACATTGTCACATGAATTTTGTAAACATAAACAATGCATATTACTATATTATAAGACACATCCACCACCCACCCACACATCCCCCATTCACTCCAACTCCCCCACCCAACCACACACACATACAATACATTCCCCCACCCATCCACCACATCCCTACACATCTCCCCACCCACACACACCTCTCATCCACCACACTTCCCATCCACCCACACCCCAAGCACACATACATTCAATAACCCACACATCCCCCACCTACACACATCTCCCCACCCACTCACATATCCTTTACCCGTCCCATTTCCCACCAACAATCACTCACCCAATATCCTCCTCCACCCACACACCTCCACCCACACACCTCCAACCACACAACCAAACACACATTCCTCAGCAACACACACATATCCCCGTCAACTCACATATTCCGCACCTACCCACACACAAAATCCGCACTCACCCACATAATCCCCCTTCTCCCCCAGCCCACTCACTTATCCCGAGCCCACACCTACAAACATCCCCCACCATCTCCTAACCTGCACACACTCACCCACCCACATATCCTCTACCCACCCATACATCCTCTACCCACCTATCCCCCAACCAAACATCCCTTAACCACACACCCTTACTCATATACAATCACCCACCCACACATCCTCTACCCAACCACACATCCTCCACCCAACCACACATCCTCCATCCACCCATTCCCCCAGCCACACATCCCTTAACCACACACCCTTACCCATATACACACACATCCCCACCCACGAACAAACTCCCCACCCATACAAACATCCCTCACACACATCCCCACCCACCAACACATTCCTCATTCACAAACACACACCTCCCATCCACGCATACACAACCCATACATTCATCCTCTCACACATCCCTAGACACACGTACTTATCCCTCAACCACTAACACCCACACGTCCCTTACCCACTCATCAACACATACATCTCCTATCTACCCACCCACACTCACACATCCCAACCACCCATTTAAGCATACATCCCCCACCCTCACACACATCATTCACCCACCCACAAACCCAACCACACTTTCACCCACCCACACAAACATCATTTATCCACACCCAGCTCCCCTCCCACACAATACCACACCCAAATAGCCTGTCATGGTCTTACAAATCTAGGAACAGGACTCGGGTTCAGGACAGGCAACAAACTCTATGATATGTCTTAATAGTCTAATTTATTATCTGGCGAGTAAGAATTTCGCCGTCAATCACAATATCACAGTGTTTACATTATTGTATTAACAAATCATTATACACATAACTATCACAGCATAACTCTATCAAACTCTCTTAGTAATCAACTATATCTAAATTCAATCGTTTCTGTATCTTGTTCCCCTTAAGCTAAACACTGCTTCTTGTCTGCTGTCCAGTGGTCGTCTGCCCGTTGCCGGGCGTCGGGTGAACACGGAGTATGACTGCCCTTGAGCTTTCCGTGCAAGTGGCTCCTGCACGCTTCTTGCGGGTTCCACCTGTGTCAATGACGCAGTAGGCAAACTGACCCCTGGTTCTCGAAGGCCCGAGATTGTTCGGGCACTCGAGCTATCGTAGTTCGTTCCCTTGTTAGGATTTCTGTCTCGTGGTTGTATCCCCTGTATCTCTCCCTCTATCTCTATATTGAAATACTCTGCATGTGAGATCTTGACACCATCGGTCTATTGAACCTTAATTACACACACACATCGATTACGATGTTCATGAAAATACATTTGAAGTAGAAATGCAGGATGTGTTGTTGATACTGTCCAAGTGATGTAAAGTACTTGTTAATATATCCTTTATATGCCTGCTTGTGTCTAACATGTAATCTCTCTAACTGTGTGAAGTCTATAACATGTATGACTTGTTGTTAAACTGCATCTTGTTTCTAAGCTGCCATTTCCTGCACTAATCCCTCACAGAACTGTCACTCATAACGTTATCACTGTACACACAACACAATGGGCAAAGAACCTTGGTCGCATTTTGAGCTTCTGAGTGAAGAAAACGAATCATACCACGAATTTCATAGCTAGTGGGAAAGACAATAGCAGTGTCCATGTTTATTTATTCGCAGTTTGTGAACCATTGAACAAATGCAACTGTAGGTTGATGTGTAGTGAGCTAAAAGAGAACTGAATGATGCAAGCAGTTAACATGTTGCTATAGCAACCAGTTTATTTTTACCAGCCAATCTAACGTTAATTTTCAGATAACCCCCGTATAACTTTTGCATGTACACCTGACGAGATGCAGTGAATATGCCAGGCAATACATTGTGCAACATTTTGTTTGTGGCTTCTGGTTTAAACTATCTAATTTTCTCTCTAAGCTCCACATGAGTGATTTTGTCATACCATTTGAGTCCTTCTATTCTGCGCAGGCACCATTTAATGAATGTTTGTCATTTATTAGTAATTCATTTTAGTCCTCCATGTTTCTAATCCATACAGCAGTGCTGCTGTAACTGACAGCAATACTGACTGTACTGTTTGTATCTTTCATGACAGAATCACAAATGAGGATCTCGTGGAGAGTACTAGACAAATACTAGTGAATTCAGTGGTGAAAAAAAGACACTTGTGCTAGAGAAGATATACACTGAGTAAACCTGAGAGTAGTTAGTATAACCAGAAAGGCTTTAGTCTGGAATCCACAGGCTAAATGAGCTAGACAAAGATCTAGAAACACATGGGGAAGAGAAGTAGAGACAGAAATTAAAAATATGGGAAAGACATGCGTGAGATAGCCAAGAACAGAATGATTTGGAATAGGCTGGCCGAGGATGTATATCGTACTTGGAGATGAAGAAAGATGGAGTACTGGTTTAATATTAGAGAATACCTTCTTGTTCTCTTGTTCTGGATCTTGTCCTCCCGTATTATCAGTAATTGACCTCCATGACTCATGTTGTGACCAAGCCAAGATAACCTTCTGTTTTTTGTATGATAGGAAGTTATTAAAATGTCAAAATAAAAATGTATAACTACAGTTTAACATGGAACAAAATATATTATTTTCATCAGGAAATTCTCCCTGCACTGATGATCCAGATTTGTACAGGGATTACGGAGAGCTGCGGTGTCCATCACCTGTCGGCAAATATTACGTTCCAATCTTACTGGGTGTCTACATCTTGATGACCAATGTCCTTCTGCTCAACCTCCTTATTGCCATGTTCAGGTGAGCTGTTAGTGTGTTGTGTGTTTGTCTGTGTAGTATAGCATATATGTTTAAGTATGGGAGTCTCTGTGGCAAAGTGGTCAAGCCGTTTGACTCGGGCTCCGAAGGTTGTGGGTTCGATTCCGGGCTGCACCCTTTGGTTCACGAGGTCACTTGGTGCGACGCTTTCCGCGCTGTGGAAAGAGACTGAGCCATATGGGATAAAACCCGGTGCAATGAAGTTGACCCTGTCGACTTTTAAGTGACTTTTTTTTTGTTTAAGTATGTTTGGCTATACCGTAAAATCTTGCATTCAGTATGCACTTGCGTAAAATATGTATGCTTAATTTAGTCCTAAATGTTATGGTAACACGGACATTTGTGTATTATATGCCACAATAATTTTCTAATATTTTATTTTTGAAACATTTGTTAAAACAATATCTGACACATAGAAACTGTACTTTTGTATGGATGTGAAATGTGAACAATGAGCAGATAAGTTGAAACACATCTAATGGCAGTGGAAATGTGGTTTCTGAGAAAAATGCAAAAAATACCATAGAATGACAGAAAAACCAATCAACAAGTCCTACAAGAAACAAATTGAAAACCATGCACTAATTAGAACAATTAGACATAGATAGTCAATATATTTTGGGGCACGTTGTGAGAAGAAATAAACTAGAGAACTTGATGACAACTGGCAAGATTGATGGGAGAAGAACAAGGGGAAGGCAGAGAAATAAATACCTGGATGGTTTGGCCACGTGGCATGGTCGAGACAAGAACACAGAGCTGATTCACGACTCTGGTGGTTGTTACAAAACATGACTGCTCACTCTTATCGTCATGGTACATGATAACGATGAATCAAACACACAACATATTTAAATCTGTGCCATTTTCACTGTCATATTGTGATGAAAACTTCACAGACTTTCCAATGTAGGTTTCCTTTGATATTCAAAATGATATATATTTTTAGTCATCATCATCTTCCACTCTTATCGTCAAACGTCGTGGGGAGGAATAATTGGTGCTCCAGTGCCTGATGGGTGGCACTAGATAGTGTCATTCCGTGTGATTGTACAATGTCTTTGATGACGTCAATCCATTTTCTTCTCAGACGTCCTCTTGCTCTTGTGGCAGATGTCATTGCTATTGCTGGTAACTGATGGTGCAGCATTCTAATGAGAGGGCCAAACAAATTTTATCTTCTGTCTTTCAGTATATGTAGCAGAAGGTGTTGACCCCACTGTCTGTCTGATAACATTATTTCTTACTCGGTCTCAGAAAGTTAAGTTGGCAACTCTCCTCAAGCATCTCATCTCACAGGTGTTGATTTAGTGTAAGTGTGATTTGAATAATGTCCAAGTTTGACATTGGTAGCATAGGGTTGGTGTGAATATGATTTTTTTGTATCTGTATATTTGGATGTTTCAGTATGGGTGATAGTTGATATATAAGCACACTTGCTTGTTAACATCTGATTTTGATTTCTCTGTCTATTCTGTCAAGTTTTGTGATCATACTTCCAAGATTTTAGCACTCATGTATGAAATGCACTGGTGTTTCAATGGAGAAAAAAATGTAGACATTGTATGTGTTATATACAAGATTTTTCAGTATTGTTACGTTGTTTGATATATATGTTTGCAATATTAATATGTGACATATGCACATATTATGTGTGATTTATATATGTTTGTGTGAATGGTGGGTGTTTAGGTAGTGTCATATATGAAGTTAGTGCATATCCTTTACAGGACGTCGCAGTCTACTCCAGCATTTTTTGGCTGTTTGTAATTTCTTGGCAAGGTTTTTAAACGTTTAGTAGTTTGCCATTGTTTTCTGAATGACCAGCACTCATATCATTGTATGAAATACCAGCGCATGGCTGTCTGCTGCCAAATTGCCCGCAGTTGTGTTTCAAACGTGGTATGCAGGATTACGAATTGTGTCTATAACCCCTTGGCTACAAAGCTAGCTATGTCATATATATGTTTATGTTTTTATATATGCTCGTATATGTTTATATAATAAGAATAATAATTAATGACTAACGGTTATATTGTATGCCAATATGTTTATTTTTTTCAGGTGCAAATGTGTTAGAAGTGACAAATGTATATATTTTGTGATGTATATGTTTATGTTGTAACATATATGTTTATATTTTGTAACAAAAGTCAAATGTTTATGTTTTGCAAAAGATGTGTATGTTCCATAATGTATGTGTTTATATGGCATATAAGCATAACATTATGTGTATTTGCCACACTGCTCTTTGCATGTGAATCATGGACATTTAATTGTATAGAACTAGGAGAAAACTGAAAGCCACAGAGATGTGGAAATTAAGAAATTTGAGTGAGTCTAGTGTATGTCATAAACATTTGTCATAGAATTTTATCTAAAATGAAGTGTTTGTTTTCTTTCCTTCACAGTTCCACTCTTTAACCATATCCAGTATATTATATTAAATATTTCATAAATGGCTGTTTAATTTAAATATAATTAATTGTTTGTCTTATTTCCTCCATAGTTATACTTTTGAACATATTCAATATATGATGGGTGCCATGGCTAGATGCTTGTCTAGTGGTCATGGGTTTCAATCTGCACAGAGTGGACTTTTACATTTTACCTGTGCTCCCAGGTCAACCCAGCCTAAAACGTGTGCTAGTAAATGTCTTGAGAAGTAAAGGCAGCTGGCGTGATACTGACCACATCACCAGTCATGTGCCAGTTGGTCTATACAAATTCTATAGGGTGTATTCTTAATGACTGTGCAGTGTTTGAAAATATTGCCGGTCCAAGTTTTGTATTCACCCTCTGTGAAGTTCATGCAACATAATAGGTAAATACAAAACTTGGACCGGCAATATTTTCAAACACTACACAGTAATTAAAAATACACCCTTTAAGTCTAGCACAATATGTCTAATGTGCCTTACCACATGCAAAAAAAAGACATTTAATTTTTTTTAAACCGATGTTTGACATGAAATATTGCATATTTGGTTTGGTTTTTGGTTATGTAATTTTAATTGAAAGAAATTGTTTCTTTTCTCCATAGGAAATAAGAAATTGTTGAACATGCTGAGTGTATGACATTAAATATTTTACAACTGGTAACGTAATTTTAACAAAAATTGATTGTTTGTTTTGTTTCCTACCTTTTAAACATATTTAATATATGTCAGTTTATATTGTATAAGTAGTTATGTAAGTTTAACTAAACCCAAATTGTTTTCTTTGTTTCCTCCACAGTTACGCTTTTGAACATGCCTGGTACACGAAATTAAATATTGTATAATTGGTGATTTAATAACTAAAATTAATTGTTTGTTTCATTTCCTCCACAGTTACACTTTTGAGCAGGTACAGGAGAACACAGACATGCATTGGTGCTTCCAGCGGTTCAGTCTGGTCTATGAGTATACACACCGCCCTGTGCTGCCACCACCCTTGATTATCTTCTCACACATGTCGACTCTGATCACCAAGATGTGCCCCAGCCTCAATCGAGTCAAGGAGAAGGATGAATTCAGTAGGGACTTGTTTTTTCTCTCTCTATCTCTCTCTGTCTTTCTCTCTCTCTATCCCACATTTATTGTCCCTCTCCCTTTCTTCTAGCGTGTTTGTGTCACATTCTGATTGCTGTGGTGTTTTCCCTGGCTGGTTACCTCAATCTTCAACACCTTTCCTTTGCTAGGGTAGACTGTGATCTTACTTCAGGTTAGATATGTATTTACATATGCATGTGTCTGCATATGTATGTACATACATAGATATCTAGAGCAGTCTGGTTTTACTGTGCCAGAGACTCGCCATTGCCCCTTCTCCTGTTAGTTAAAACAGTTCTGCTATGTGAAGGCCAGGAGTTGGACTTTTGCTGTCAGAGGCGATGAATGCACAAGCCATGGGAATTGAGCTCTCACCCTCAACTTTGCGCTCTCGAATATACCAGCAGTTCAGAACCTGCGTATGTCTGAATTGTTACATCTGTGTATCCCTCATTTATAAATATTTCCAATGGTCCGCCTCTTTATTTTTTGGCCTAATATTTTGACTAATAGTTCTCTTTTTGAAAGAGCCCTGGTATTTGCTTTGTGGTCATGTGTTTAAATTCCCATCTAGACAAATTATTTTATTTATTGACCTGTGCTGCCTGGCATGATATTTTCCACATCACTTACCATGTGCCATGTGATCTTTAAGCATGTGGGGTAGCACCATATATACAATATGTCTTAAGGTATGTCAAAGGGTCCTAGACCCTTACATTAATGACTGTCTTTGGTGTGCCATCATGTCTTCAAATGTTTTGTTATTTGATCTTTTGATAATAGACATCCCTGCACATTAGGCATTCCCATAGGTGCTCAGTCCTCTGATACGGTGGCAATCTCAAAGCGTCTCTACTCACTGTTTCCATGAGAAGGTGATTGTAATGTCTCCTCTCTCACCCTTGAAGATGGCACTGACGTGCTTGGCCAGGCTTCAGTCCCAGGTCATATTGAATTTGCATCAGAGACAAGTCAGTACCGGCCAGCTGGGTTTGCACCACATTGGTGGTCTTAGAATGTGACCCATTCATCGAAGACTTGACTTTCTTATCATCATCATCATCTTCCACTTTTGCCGTCAAGTGTTGTGGGGAGGAATAATTGGAGCTCCAGCGCCCTATGTGTGGCACAGGATAGTGTCATTCCGTGGGATTGTACAATGCTTTTGATACCATCAATCTATTTTCATCACGGGCGTCCTCTTGCTCTCGTAGCAGATCTTCTTTGATATAGGGCCAGTGCTGGCAGTTAATGGTGTTGGATTCTAATGAGATGACCAAACCATGTCATCTTCTGTCTTTCAATAAATGTGGCACAAGGTGTTGATCTCACTGTCTGTCTGATAACATCATTTCTTATTTGGTCTTGGATAGTTAAGTTGGCGGCTCTCTTCAAGCATCACATCTCACAGGTGTTGATTTTGCATAAGTGTGATTTAGATAATGTCCAAGTTTGACATTGACAGCATGGGATTGGTGTGAATATGCTATTTATTATCTGTCATGTTGCGGACATAGATATATTTGGATGTTTCAGTATGGGTGATAGTTGATATATAAGCACACTTGCTTTTTGACATCTGCTGTCGATTTGTCTGCCTATTCTGCCATCTTCTGTGATCAGACTTCCAAGATATTTGAATTCTTTAACTTGTTTCAGAGTTTTGCTTTTTATCAGTGTACTTAGTGAACCAGGATATCTGCTAACTTGCATTACTTCAGTTTTTATAACCTTTATAACTTTAAGAAATCTTCTTTGCTGAGTTATTATTATCAATTAGAAAAGATAACCTCATGAATTCACAGGGAAGGTTTTTAAGAGCAAACTGGAGGAGAAACAGCTGATGCAGTGGGAGAATGTCATTGCCGACAGCTACTTGAGCTCCACTGAGAAGGCAGAGAGAAACAGCATAGCCGGGCGAGTCAAATCTACAATGGAAAGGTAAGCTAGTCTTGTTAATTACAGCTGTCTCAGAGTTCCTGTAGAAACGTGAGTGCTCCTGAGGGCCTGTATGTGTGGTTGTTGTTTATGTATATGCGAGATCATATAGTTTATGTTAATGAGTGTTCAATTTCAGAGAGTGAATGTTAACAGGTCATTCATTTATTCAATAGCATGTAATTTACAGAACTTCGCTTCCATAACAACCTTCTAAAAAACTTCTCGGTCATGAGCAAGATGTCCTGTATCTGATACACCCATCTGGAGGTCATTTGCCACATACTGCACCCATCTTCTCTTTGACCTTCCTCTTCCTCTCTTCCTGGGCATATCCATCCATCCATCATGTGCCATGCCGATAAGCATGGGTGGTCATGTTCTGCCATCTCATTCAATCAAAAGAGTCGTGAATCAGCTCCGTGTTCCTGTCTCGACCTTGCCATGTGGCCAAGCCATCCAGGTATTTACTTCTCGGTCTTCCCCTTGGTCTCTTCCCATCGATTTTGCCAGTTGTCACCAAGTTCTCCAAGTCATTTCTTCTCATAACATGCCCAAAAACTGTTGACTGTCTATGTCTAATGACTCTAATCAGTTTACGATCTTCATTTGTTTCTTGAAGGACTTGTTCATTTGTATTTCTGTCTGTCCATGGTATTCTTTGCATTTTCCTCAGAAACCACATTTCCACAGCCATCAGATGTTTTTCAGCTTGACTGCTCATTGTCCACCACGCTTCACATTCATACAAAAGTACAGGTTCTATGTAGCACTTCAACACTCTTTTTCTCGTTTCGATTGATATCTTTTTATTGGTCAGTATGACATACACCCCTCCATTATTGTTCTCTCCAAACGTTCATGGCGTTTCAAGTGACCAAAATATGTCAGTTTTCTTTATTTTATGGTCTTCAGTAGCCAACCTTCTTCAATATTCAGATCTTGTCGTAGGGATGCATTTGTTCTTTTCTATATCCAAGCTGAAAAGACAAAGCAAATTATTGAGACAGTTAGTAAGGCATGTTCGCGCAATTTATTGTTTGTGTCTTCGCTATTCAAATTTACTATGGGAAAACATTGCTTTCAAGACATTCTGAAGAACTCACTCAAAGCTTTTGGAATTCATCACGACACTTGGGAGACCGCTGCCAAAGACTGAAATTCGTGGCATACATCATGTAAGGGGTGTCATCGCTTGTGAAGCAAACAGGACTGCAAGAGCTGCGACAAAAAGGCTGGAGACAACAAAACCACTGCAGGAGATCCTCCTTTGGAATGTCAAGCATTCTTTGCCCACATTGTCAAAGAACATTTCGTGCCATAAAAGGCCTTACCAGTCATCTTAGAACTCATAGCTCCAAATTTTCAACCCCACTGGATGAAATGAATGGTCATCATCATTATTGATGGACAGACAACATATAATGTTCTACTTTCATTAGCCTTTTCCTGGCGATCATTGTTAGTTACTCTGGCAGCCCTTGATATTCACAACATTCATCTCAGGAACCACATCTCTGCTGCTTCCAAGCTCTTCCTAAATTGTGCATGCACGTTCCATAATTCACTGCCATACAACTGAACAGGTTCATTCTTTTCATTCTTTTCATTCTACTGTTTTTCTTTTGCTCTGCCGGCCTTTTTATTGCTCTTTCTATTGCTTGCTTTCTTTTTCTTCTTCCTCTTCTTGTTCTTTTGCTTCTTCTTGTTCTCTTTTTCCATCTTGTTCATGCATCTCATTGTGTATTCTACACCTGATGTATTTTCTTCTGTATGAAGGCTGGAAGTGCTCCTGGTCAAGGTGGAGGAGCTACAAGAGGGCCAGGTCTCATCTACCATGTCTAATCAGATCATGTCTGCAGATTCGGCTGCAGCCAAGCTTCCTTCAGATATTGATAAGAGAATGGAGACTCTGGAAAACCAGGTGAGTTAACTCATTTATTTCCAAGGAAATACGTTCCATGGTTAATAAATAGGTCGCATACTTTTCTAAACTCCTCGGCCCCATGACGCTTACTTTACAGAAATAAGTGTCTGGGCTAGAAGCCGGCTCTTTGATGAAGGGATTACGAACATGATTCACAATTCTGCATACCACGTTCAAAACACAACTGCGGGCGATTTGGAAGCAGAGTGCCTTGTGCTGGTATTTCATATAATGGTATATGATATATAAGCAATGGCAAACTACTGAACATAAACTTGGAGAGAAATCACAAACAGCCAAAAATTGCTGGGGTTGACTGTGGCATCCTGTAAAGAATATGCAACTGACTTTTTTAGAAGCAGTTGTATGAGTTGTCTTGGCATAATTTACTAGGGTTGACACTTATGGTTTTCCCTTGCCTTCCACTGGTTTATCTACCGTTGAACTCCACTAGCCTTTGTCTTCAGAGTTTCACCCTAAAAGACAACCGAGGAAGTGGTTATGGTCATCTCATACCCACCAATGGTTGTATCACAGTGTTGAGGTATTGTATAGAGTTAACTGTTCAACACAACTAACTACCTCCATCTCCATGACCACCAGCTGCGTTGATCCATTGAATATTCACAATTAACCGCTATATATCTTGAGACCACTCTATCGTCCATCATGTGATGGACATGCCTAGTGGTAGAACAGACTGTACCTCAGATCAACAATACAGACCTGATCCAAGACTCTGGGGTTCATGTAAGTTGGCAGACCAAACTTAACAGCTTGGCATACGATGATGATGATGATGATGATGATGATGATGATGATGATGATGATGATGATAAGGATGAGAAACAGTTAACATAATAACTACCTAGGACAGAAGGTGGGTTAGTAGTTGCTTTCTAGGACAAGAGTTGCTAAATTTACTAGTCTAGAGTTTGTATAATTACCGTTGAGACAGAAAGATTCCATAAATAAATGTTACTTATTTTGTTACTCCTCTTTTAACCATTTTAAAAATCTTTTTAGTTTAAGTCATCCATATTAATGTTCTCAGTAATTTGTGTTGTCTTTTCAGCTTATCCACACAACCAAGGCTTTGGAATGGATTATGTCATCATTACAGGAAAACAACATGGCTGCCAAAACAGATAGGCCAATGTTGCCGGATTTGCAGAAGCAAAAAGAAGATGGTAAGACATGTGTGCACAACATGAACAAATTAATATTGACTCAGTACAGAAAAATGTGTAAATCTCTGGCATCATATGTCTTGTAATTTGTTGTAAGTTTTAGAATTAAATTGTAAGTTGCTTTGTGTGTTATTATCTCCCTGCAAATTACGTCCTCTTTTTCAACAGAGTTACCTGCTGTCAGTATCGCTAATTTGTATAGATGTACAAGTTTTATGTTTATTATGATTATTATTATTATTTTACACTGTAGGCAGTTATTTGTCTTTAATGTTTATAATGTGATTTAATTTTTAAACTGAACTGTGATTGAATTTAACCATTGAATTGCTTTGTGGCTGAATAAGCAAGAATTCTAAAAGTTTGTAGTTTGTAGAAGCAAAGAAAATTATACAGGGTGTTTGTAAAGTCTCACTACACTTTGTATGTAGAACAAATCTGAAAAAATTAAGTACATGATGTCATCAAAAAATGTGCAAAAAATCCATTAAGTTAGTAACAATAGTCACTGCTATGGTTTAACTCTGTTTTTGGGGAAGCTGGAAAGTACTAATGAAGTATTCATTATAACAGGCATTGGAAATGTCCACCACAGGCTTCAAAACATGACTGTACACGTCTCTTCATATTGTCAAACACCTTCTGAAATGTGTCTTTTGTTATTTCTTGAATCCGTGTGTATTGACCGCCATTTTGAAACACTAGTTCAACCAAAAAAATTCTTTCTTCCGTTGATAACACCATTCTGTTTGGAGTGCAAAGAATTACTCCAGCAGACAGCCATTCACTACATATTGCTTAACGATGGACTGTGGAGCACACTTTTTGATGACTCCATCCATCCATCATGTGGCATGCTGATAAGCATGGGTAGTCATGTGCTGCCATGTCACTTGATCACCAGAGTCGTGGATCAGATCTGTGTTCCTGTCTTGACCATGCCACGTGGCCAAGCCATCCATGTATTTACTTCTCGGTCTTCCCCTTGGTCTCTTCCCTTCGATCTTGCCAGTCGTCACCAAGTTCTCCAATTCATTTCTTCTCATAACATGCCCAAAAAATGTTGACTGTCTACGTCTAACGTCTCTAATCAATTGTACTGTTGTTGTTGTTGTGATTTTTAAAAAATCCAGTTGATTCAGGTTGTTCACTCCTGTATTAATTAATGAATGGACCTGCCTTTATCTGCCAATGGAGCTTAGGTCCTCAACTAACTGGCATCAAGCCCTTAGTAGACATGTTCATGATTGGTTGGATATTATCGCTGAAGTTTTCTACAGAATGAGGTTAGGTTAGGTTATGTCAAACAATGTCCCCACACATTGGGCTTTCCCATTTGTGCTCAGTCCTCCAATGCAGCAGCCATCCCAAAGTATTTCTGCTCACTGTTCCCATGAGGCGTTGATTGTGATATCTCCTCTCTTTCCCACAAAGGCTGCACTGACATGCGTGTCCAGGCTTTATTCCCAGTTCATGGAGTTGGGCTGGAGTCAGTGCCTCATCAGCATCTGCCAAATGAGTCTATACTGCACTGATTATATCAACCCTGTCCATGCTTCTTCTCATTTACATTGATGCATTATTTGCCAGCTGGTCTGCGCGTTCATTACCCTTTACTTTAGCATGTCCGGGCATGTACATCCAGGTGAGTGATGTGAGACATGCCTACCATTTCAATCTGTCTATTCAGAGTGGAAGCTGCTGGTACAGGGTGAGGTAACCAATCCCACACCAACCCTCCTTAGTCACCTCTTTAAACATGGCAGTTTACAGTGTTCTTTGCTTCCCTTAGAGACCCCGGTAATATACAGGCAGAAAAGAGATCTTAGTATAAACCCCGACCTTGGCACATCCACAAATCTACATCGCATGGCCTTGTAATAAAATGAGTTCCACAGTCACATCTGCTTATTCAGTTAGCAGACAGGTATTAAAGTTTCAGAATATGTCAGTCCTCCAATTCAGATTTGTTATCTGTTAAAACTTTTGTTGTTGATAGAGTATGATCAGTTTCCCCTTGTCTTCGAAACCCATCTGTGAGGTTTGTGACATCAACCTGTGACAGCAATTTCTTGCTGTCAGTGTCAGGACAACTGAGTGCCCTGCTTTGCTCAGGTGCAGAGTTGTCCACTTGTTCCGGCAAATACATGGTTCCCCCTTAACTGCACTAACTCTTGTTTATTGTACATCACTACTACTACAAACTGCACTTGAGCATTTTCCTTCATTGGCTGAGACCATGATGACATGCCTCACCCCTTTCTGTATGTTCTGTTATATGTCTGACCATCCATACATACCAGTCTGCTCCTGAAGTAAAAACTGCTACGCCATTCCAGCAACAGTTCAATGAACAAACAAAAACAACAATTGTTTAAACAGTCATTGTTAATGATTAGCATACACTGTTTGACATAGATGTAACTGTAGCTTGGTTTCCGAAACTACTATATGTTACCATGTCTATGGGAGATTTCTGCTGGATACAGTGACAATGTAAACTATGTTACTATGTCTATGGAAGATTTCTGCTCTAACTGTGACAATGTAAAATATGTTACAATGTCTATGGTAGATTTATGCTCTATACAGTGAAAATGTAAAACCAAAAAAAACAAAATAAACAGTGAAAATGTTTTTAAAAACAACAACTAAGTCGCCTTGTCATACGCCTTGAGGCCTATTGGGTATATGGTGATAACCCCATGCCTTTATGGACCAACTGGCACACTTGAGAGGTATGTGGTGAATATCATGTTAGAAACTTTTACTTCCATGAAATGTCCTGGTACATATTTTTGGTTGGATCAGCCTGTGAGCCTAGGTCAATTTTAATAATCTGCTTCCATGGGGATCTGAACACATGATGTAACAACTGGGCCGGAGGTCAGCAACTGCAGATCTCACAGTGAAATCGACATGAACTAAATGTTAGCCACAATTATAGGAAGTTCTTGTTGTCTCTATCAGGTATCATCACACATTTGCACACAGGAAACATTTGTGACACTTTGCGATGAAACAATTGAAGGCACGCCATCTTTGTTTCCTCCATTTGTTTCACTGCAAACTGTAAACAGTGGTGTTGTCTAGTATGTTGTGCTTGGGTATGTGAGCTTCAAGAAGGGGATAGGAACTTCTTTAAAAGATCAATAAAAAGTAGTTTATTTTCATTTAAACATCTGGTGTGTTGATGTCAAGTTAGCAAGTTCAACCCCTACACCGGTCAATTGGCCTAAATTGTTGACTTCTCACCCTTAACTTAGGGACATAAATCACAAGTACCTCTGAAGTCGGAGTTGTTTCGTCTGATGGCGGGGTAATATGGAAAACTAATCCACATTAAAAAATCAGTCCAGCGCACTGCAGGTAGTAGCATTTGTATGGACTATGCTTGAGTTCAAAGTGAGCGAGCCAACGCCATTTTTGTCTAAGAAAAGACATTTTAAAAATACTGGACAGATTTTTCACACAAAACAAATTAAATGTAAAAACTAAATTTTAAAAGACCACACAAACTTCTTGCATGCACTTACACATGAAAGTGGAATTAAAACCATACAAATGGTGGCTTTCCTGTATAAGTTAGTATATATGTCTGTATTTCTATATAATGATACAAACTTCAGAATAATATGAGTGAATGATAATTTCAGTTGTCCTTCCTCATTCACTTAATGACCGAATGGAGGATATAACAATTATAAGTATGTTTATCTGTACTTCATCATTTGTTTCAAGTAGTTTACTTCACTCACTTTTACCCATTTTTATTTTTATTTTTTTATGTAGCAAAATCAAGAAGTAAGTGAATATGTCATTTCCATATCATGGCATTATCTGCTAGTATTTTAATCACCATAGTGTTTTTCTTGTTCTTGCGTGTGTATACTGAGTAAGTTTGATCCTTGGCTTCACTTGTATGTTTACTGTGTGACCGACTCCCTAAAAAAATTGCCAAGACATTTGACGTAAAATCTAATGAATATTATAGCGTGCCACTAACTTTTTTTATACTCAAACATACACAGCAAACATTGAGTATATGAACTATTTCAACAACAGAATCTTCTGTTTAAATATCTTTTTTCCTTTTTTTTTGTCAGTTATAAATCCCAGTAAAGTAAATCACTACATGTCGCTTGTGTTATAGAAATATAATGACGATGGAAGTTGCCAATTGGTTAACTAGATTTTTTTTTACTATTTGCTGACAAAATTTAAAATGTAAGAGGATACATGATGCAAGGTTTGGAATATGTTGGGAGCAGTTTTTGTGGGAGTCATCATTTGTTTTGACTTTATGTATTTAATCATTGACTAATATGTGTGCAGTGGAATTGTAATTATTGATATATGTTGATAATTTATTTTTTCTTGGTGCTTTACATTCAATTTAAATTTCAGTTATTCTGTATACTTAAAAACAAATTAATTTCTTACTGCATATTGTCAATTTTTCAATTATTTTATCTTATGTGTGATCCATATTTAAAAAAAAATAATTAACCTTTCTATGCTTTGAACATAAATTCATTCTTTACTCTTGGCTTTTGATGCTTCTTTAATGTTTACAATTATTTCAACCATTGCTAAAATTTCTTTCAAAATGTATTCTTCACTCTTGTATTCTGTTTTACACTGTCTGATGTGACTTTTCAATATTTGTTCCTTTAGTTTTGCACTGCGAAATTTAAAATAACATTGTCATGTTCTTATTATCTGTAAATATTATGTGGGACTAAATTGTATTGTCTGATGACTATTTTTAGGGTCTTTTTCTAGTTAAAACATTGATATACATTACTTCATTCACCTCTTCCCTGGCAACATTTTACAGTGTATTTTTTAATCTGTGCTTCTATGAGTTTGTTGAAGAACTTCATTGATTCATATTGTTCACTCTTGTACAACATAAAAACGTAGAGACTGATTGTGGCTTGGTTTCACCCCAGCAGACAAATGGCATACTCATTCTGGGCATGCCATCATTGCAGGCATTAGCTGTGATTCTCTTGCAGTCTCATAGTGTGCAATGTTTGAGTCCTCAGTAGGCTTCATTTAAGTGGAGACGATGTTGGATCCTCCTTTCATTACTCAGACTAGTGTCTGCCCATGATACTGCATGTGGAGGTGAAGAGACATCCTGTTCAGTTTAAATAATAGTGAACAAAAGAAGAAGTTTAAATAATAGTGAACAAAAGAAGAAGAAGTTTAAATAATAGCGAACAAAAGAAGAAGCTGTTTAAATAATAGCGAACAAAATAAGAAGAAGTTTAAATAATAGCGAACAAAATAAGAAGAAGTTTACATAATAGCGAACAAAAGAAGAAGAAGTTTAAATAATAGCGAACAAAAGAAGAAGAAGTTTAAATAATAGCGAACAAAAGAAGAAGCTGTTTAAATAATAGCGAACAAAATCAGAAGAAGTTTAAATAATAGCAACCAAAATAAGAAGCTGTTTAAATAATAGCGAACAAAATAAGAAGAAGTTTAAATAATAGCGAACAAAATAAGAAGTTTAAATAATAACGAACAAAAGAAGAAGAAGCAGCGAAAAAAAGAAGAGGAAGTTTAAATAATGATCCTGGCACTCTGTGTCCCATCTGTGGGTTACAAAATAATAGTTTGTTTTGCCATTTCATATTCTAAGCTTTAATAAATCATTTTATAACTGTGTAAGTTCATTAGTTGCATATCCTTTGCAGGTCATAGCGGCCAACTCCAATATTTTTTAGCTGTTGTGAATCCTGGGCACGTTTACGTTCAGTAGTTTGCCATTGATTTCTGAATGTCCGGCACTCATACCATTGTAAGAAAACCTACACAAGGCAGTCTGCTTCCAAATCGCCCACAGCTGTGTTTTGAATTGCATTTGTAACCTCTTCGCCACAGAACCAGCGTAACTGAGTAAAGGTTTTTTAATGTTACTTTTCACACCAATGTAATCATCAAATCAAATCAACTTGTAGTTGAGTAACCAATGCACTTGAAGCAAGTTGCAGATGGACCAGTAAAATATCAGACAGGCAGACCAAACTGTAATTTGCAAATTGGGTTTCTTCTGCTCATAGTGGGCTTTTAGCATGAGGCTTTGTTTTCAAAATTGACTCTTTTTCTGGTGAACATGGTAAACACTGTTTATGTTCTGTACTGTGTTCTAACTGTTCATTCTTCAGCATACAGCAATCCTTGTTTTTAAACACTCACTCTCCAGTATACAACAATCCTTGTTTTTAAACACTCACTCTCCAGTATACAACAATCCTTGTTTTTAAACTCTCACTCCAGTATACAACAATCCTTGTTTTTAAACACTCACTCTCCAGTATACAACAATCCTTGTTTTTAAACTCTCACTCTCCAGTATACAACAATCCTTGTTTTTAAACACTCACTCTCCAGTATACAACAATCCTTGTTTTTAAACACTCACTCTCCAGTATACAACAATCCTTGTTTTTAAACTCTCACTCTCCAGTATACAACAATCCTTGTTTTTAAACACTCACTCTCCAGTATACAACAATCCTTGTTTTTAAACACTCACTCTCCAGTATACAACAATCCTTGTTTTTAAACTCTCACTCTCCAGTATACAACAATCCTTGTTTTTAAACACTCACTCTCCAGTATACAACAATCCTTGTTTTTAAACACTCACTCTCCAGTATACAGCAATCCTTGTTTTTAAACACTCACTCTCCAGTATTGTTGTCTGTCTGTCTATCAGTCTGTCTGTCAGTCCGTTCATCTGACTGACTGTCGTTTTTCCATTACCTCTACCCCATTCAACCTCAGAAAAGAAATTATAATTAGGGCCCATCCCAGTCTCAAATTAATAATCCTGTGACTCAATCAGTAACATTTCGGATTTTCTTCTTATTCTTCTTTTGTTCGCTTGAAATATGTCTATAACTGCAATGTTGTCTCTTGTATGAATCTAACAGTCTTTTTTAGTTCACTCAGCGGTCCATAGAGTTTATCTTCCACTGTTGTTTTAATTTGAAAGGGATTGTTGCCCATATTGAGGTCATGGCTACAGTATTGCTGAAAAAATATTTCAGTTGTTTATTCATAATATATGTATTTTTTGTGTTCACAATTTTATTTTACATTTGATTAAAGATTATTACCTGTGTGCACATAAAGTCTATCTAGTGGTGGATATGTTACAGTCTTCCTCTTTCACAGCGAGATTAAATTAATGCAGATTTTTAATTTCTTTGTTTCTAGCCATGTTCATGTGAACAAAATAACAGTTCATCATAAATATAAAACAACTTGCTATCAAAATAGAGCGACTTAAAAAAGTCTGAAAAGTCAAGAGGATCAACTTCATTGCGCCAGGTATTATCCCATATGGCTCGGTCGCTTTCCGCAGGACGGCCTGCCAAAAGCGTCACACAAAGCACAAACTCCGTAGCTCCAGTGACGACCCCCTGGAGTCTGAGAAAAATGCACTTGTGAGCCGAAAGATGCAGCCCAGAATCAAACCCATAACCTTCGGAGCGCGAGGCAGATGGCTTGACCACTTCGCCATGGAGACTTCCAGAGCGACTTAAATTATTCTAAAAAATAAAATAATCCTGTGGCAAATACAGTTAATCCCCACCACTGAAAGGGGTTCTTTTTTTTTCAACCAGTAGGGTTCTTTGGTTGACCTCATCATCATCATCATCATCATCATCATCATCATCATCATCATCATCATCATCATCATCATCATCATCATCATCATCATCATCATCATCGTCATCATGTGCCTTGCCAGCGAGTGTATATGTCCATGTCTCTCCACAGATGACCTGGATCAACTCTGTTGATGATATGCCTCCGTGCCGCTGTCCCAGTCCATCCAGCATAATTTCTATCAGTCAACCTCTAACTTGTCTCCCACTAATCTCTTTCCAGACATTACAGTGTTTTCCAATGCCTCTCTTCTCACCACATGACCAAAGAACACTGTTTGACTCTTGTCTTATAGTTGTATATAATGTTCTACTTTCATGAACCTTCTCCTAGCGATCATTGTTAGTTACTCTTTCAGTCCATGATATTCACAACATTTGTCTCAGGAACCATATCTTCGCTGCTTCCAACATTTTCTTGTGCAGAAAGAAGAAAGAACATTCATCTAGAAGAACACCTCCTGAATCAAGTAACGAGCTGCAAGTACCTAGGAAGTATAATATCATCAAAAGGCGAATCAGAAGATGAGATAGAGAATAGATGCAATAAGGCAAACCAACTCATTGGACAAATGGTACCAATACTAAAGAGCAAACATGTATCAATAATTACTAAGAAAGCACTCTTCAACACTATCTTCCTACCAACTTTAACAAGAAGAGAGAAAATCAGAAATGAAGAAATCAGGACTAAAGTTGGGGTTATAGAAGTGCTAGATTTCATCAGAAAACAACAGCTTAAATGGTTTGGCCATATAACTAGATTACCAACTAACAGTATACCTTAACAAAACATGATGCGCAGACCAGATGGAAGCAGAGGAAGAGGCCGGCTATATAAATGATGGACAGAGTGAATTACAGAGTCCATGGGCACTCTCCCGCTGTTTATGCTTCACTTCAACACCGTAAGGTACAAGAAGAACCTGATTAGATCAGATGAGATGAAACACCATATACCAAATATGCTTGAAAGCATGGACATGGATCCGTTACTTACTGACTTGTTAGTAGCATCATAGACACATCCTTGCCAGTTTTTCTTTATTCGTTCAACTTTCTTAACCATCCTTGCATTTGTTATTACTATCATGTTTCTTTTACACTAAACCAATTTAGTCCTTACTGATGAATAATGTTTTAAATATAATTAAATAAGTGTATAGATCAGTATATAGTAGGATATTTACTTAGTTTGTTTCAATTTTTTCCTTAAAATATTAATCATGGATATGCAAACATTAAATACCACAAATATTTTACAGATCGTTATGTATTTTTTAAAATAAAATAGTTGGAGTTTAGAGTTTAAATAAAACACATGTTTAGAAGCACACTTTATAAATACTGTATTGCTGTTTAATGTGTATTTTTCATTGAATATATAAACCTGACACTGGCCCGACTATACCTCTGTGCGTTCAGGCTTACAAAATGTGATGATCCCAGTACAGCACAGACTCAAAGTTTTCAGATTTCGTCATTCTGTTCATGAGTGCAATTTTTTCAGTGACCCCTCAGGGAGAAAACCCCACTCAGTGAACCCACTGGAGCTACATAGTGAATGCTCTGTGTCACACTTTCTGCGGGCTGTTCTGGGGAAGGAAGACTGAGCCATATGTGATAGAACCCAGTCAATGAAGTCAATCCCCTTGCTTTTAACTGCGTGTTTAATCCACAGGACTCAGTAGAAGTGATTGGTGTGCATTGAAAACTTTGTAACATGTTCTAAGAATAGAAACTGCTTAGAGATTTTATTGACACTCTTCCGAATAATGGTCCTAAATTATTTAATGTAAAAAGTATCCCTTACAGGGCTTCATTAGGTGATGTTGTCGTTCACTTCCAGTTCAATGTGACGTGGACTGCTAGATTGACCGATGGATGCAATAAATGTTTCCTGGGCCTGGAGGGCCCTGACTATCATCGGAGTGTATATCTATTTCTACATATAACTGATAGGTAAACACTCCAACGACTGTGAGGGCCCTCCGGGCCTAGGAAACATTTATTGCATCCATCGATCGGTCTAGTAGTCTACATCACACTGAATCAGAAGTGATCAATACCACATTCAATGCTCGTTCCGATATGTACAATTTTTTCACAACGAACATGCTTTTGGACAGTATTTACAACTTTTGTGCCACAATTTCCACATATAACTGTGAAATATTATTGGTACGTAATTCCATTTTCTCAGTTCTATAGTTTAGTTCATAGTGTTTAATATTATATTTTATTATATCACCTAATGAGGCCCTGTAGGGGATTCTTTTTACACTAAATAATATAGGACCGTTATATGGAAGAGTGCCGAGATTTTATTTACTCATTTTATCTTTCTTTTCTTAATCCAAGGGACTTTGTAGAATTAATAAGTGTGCATTGACAACTTCGTAACATGTTCTAAGAACAGAAACTGCTTAGAGATTTAATTTACTCATTTTTGCTTTGTTTTTTCCCCTTATATTCCATGTCATGTGGCATTAGTAATCTTGTTTGTTCACAGCCTTCTGTTATGCATTTTATGATACCAGTGTTCCTCTTTGCTGTGATGTCTAAGTGTTCAGCACCTTTTTTTCTGTCAGTCTCCCACAGCCTATCATCTCATCCAATTTTCCTGTTGTAACAATTTACTCTAGCCTTTCCCTTGTCATGACTTGCTTAAAGAATATTGACTGTCTTTAGCTGATGTATGAAACCAGTTCTTTTAGTCTCAGTAACATTCTTTCAATATATCTTCACTCCTCTTTCTATCCATCCACAGTGTTGTCATTATTCTTCTATAAAACCACAGTTGCCCACTACTTGTCCATGATTTGCTTCCATACATCAGAATGTACTCTTAAGAACTATATCAACCCAATCCTCGTGTACAGAAGCAATTCATAGTAATTTATTCAGGAATTTTACACTAACGTACATTGTAATGAACAATTAAATAAGAGGGTACTATTTCATAAAAGAAATATATGACTTGGTTGTCCTCGGCAGAGTTGAGAAGACGGAAAGCCCGTGAAGAAAGGGAAAGAAAATTGGTTCAAGACCTCCTGGAGAAGAAAATTATGACACATTACAAGTCAAGGTTGTCTCCTTACCCCGGCACTAAAATTATGAGATTTCATGTTTCCGATGAGAAAACACTCTGGGAGGTAAGTGTCTATGTTTATGATTTTTAAACATTGTCTGACATATGTTGCATATACAGTGTTTTTATAGATCATAGCATGAGCATCTGTTGCTTGCTGAAAGCACTGTGCTTGTGAGGAGATACAGATATCACCCCTCTGAGCTGGGTCTTGTAGTCACCATATATTGGTGGTTTTGCCTTTTTTTATGAACAAGTTAATGTTTATTATTGTACTGAATGTCTGACTGTCATTAAAAGAACAATCCTAGAATTATGCCTCTCAAGTGCTTCCCTCTGGCATTCTCATGATCCATGACACCCCAGATGCAGTCGTGACAATGAAGCCAAGCTGTCTGGATGGAAGAAGATTTGTTGCCCACTTTTCCAAGTCATGAATAGAGACATCAAACTTAGGGCTGACTACACCCCACTTACTTAGTCTGCCTGTCAGATTGATGAAAATCTGGCCAGCTGTGTGGTCATCAACCTGTTCAAATTCCCCCAATGTAACCATGCTTCATCATGATAGTGAGAAATTTGACGATGATTTATTATGCTGGCCTCAGCAAGATCTGGTGTTTGCCATGCTCTTTGGCCTTGGAAATAGCATTGAGAGTGCTAACACGTTCATGTGCACCATCTGGTCAACCATGTTAAAGTTATCACAGAATCACTGGCATGAGATCCGATCTCTAATTTTTTAAAAATGTTTATTCCATACAAAACAATGTGTATTTACAAGGTATGTTGTGTGGTTTTGTTTACGTTTGCGAATTCAACATATACATTCATATTCTTATATGATACACATTTTTCTTTTTCTACTCTGGAATTTACAGGTACATTTCAGTTTAATTTTATATTGACACCTGTATATATATACCTGTTAGAATTTTAAAAATTAATTCTTTGAATCGCAATGATTACTTTGTGTGTGATTTTTCTCTTTCTCTTGTCCCAGCAATTTAGTACCATGTTCTCTCATAACATTTTTCCACATTTGGTCAGAATGTACTAAAGAATTCTGTCTTTCATATTGGCCATCTCCACTGTGTATTTAGCCTCGATTACAGAAATGCACTCGTGAGTCTTTCATAATGGTTATTTCCCTTTCCTTGTGGTTCTACTGCAGCATCTTCTGACACTGAACAATATAAAATAACACAGCATAATGCAGAGACCCTTGGGAATCCCAAGAAGAAACAAATCCTAAGTTTGAACAGTAGTAGAAATAGAACCTCTTGTCTAATTGTTGACATACTTTCACTTCTGCCAACAGATAGAGTATCCGGAATATAACCCACCCACTTACACATCAGTGGAGGTTCTAAACAAGCCAAGCTATGCGGATGAGGACTTGTTGGCCATGTAAGTTTTTAGAACATGTTATTTAACCTATTCTGTTTGTTTAACCTATTCTGTTTGTTTAATCTATTCTGTGGTTGTTGTCTCATTTTTACAAGTCTTCTCACAACCAGTAAATGTTGATTGGTTGGTTTGCTGGCTGCTTGTTCGGTTTTTTGGTTGCTTGGTTGGTTGAACAGATTAGTTAGTTAGTTAGTTAGTCTTTCCTCTTGAGCCCAAGGCGGCGCATAGGGCAGAAGTCATGGCTCTCCACGTCCGGCGGTTCGCTGCTACCTGTTGTAGATCTTGGATGTTTACTTGGCTGTTGAATGAGCCTTCTCTGATGATGGTTCTACGTAGGTTCTCTCTTGGTCTTCCCCGTTGAACAGATAGAAGAAGTAAAACTGGACATAAGCATAAGGTGTCTCTACACCCTTTAGTGAGTCATGTATTATAGATTATAGATTATTGCACATTTTCCATGCATGCATATTGCATATATTGTTTCTGTTGTTGTTGTTGTCTAAGATTACCCTCATAAGTAATGTGTGAATGAAATTGCAGAGAGCTCAAATGGACAGAATCTCAAATTCTTAACCCTTTGAAAATAAAGTTTGTTCGTTCGATATAAAAGAAGAAGGCAAGACATAAACATAGAGATAAATCCTGAGATTGAAGAAGACTAGACAAGGCTAATTAGTACTTCAGTGCCTGGAGAGAAGACCAAAGACAAGATATAAATTACCTCAGAAGTCGGAGTCGGTTCACCTGGTGGCAAGGGACACTGGTAATAGGGAAAGCTAATCTGTACGCAAAACTCAGTCCAACGCACTAGAAGTAGTAGCATGTATGGACTATGCTTGAGTTCAGAGTAAGAAAATGCAAAAAAAAATAGATATAAATGTAATGTGCCTTAATTCCTTAGGGTGGAAGAGAAAATATTAAATGTGATGTTTTTAAGATTGAAAAGAACAGATTAAATGTGATGTTTTCAGGGTTGATGAGAACAGATTAAAAGTGATATTTTCAGGGTTGAAGAGAACATATGAAAAGTGATGTTTTCAGGGTTGAAGAGAACATATGAAAAGTGATGTTTTCAGGGTTGAAGAGAACATATGAAAAGTGATGTTTGTGGACTCAACTGATAAAGGCAGTCCTTTAGCAGATACAGCCACTGGAGTGTGACGTTTTAGGCTTTCAGATATTCATGGCCATGACATACGAAGTATGTGACCAGTTCCCTTCCTCATCTCATCTCCACTGTTTGGTGCTTATATTATGAGGCTGGATTGTTGACCCCATAGCCCCACTGTCTGGAAAAATAACCCAGTCTCTGTCGGGGATTGAGTCCAGATCTGTCTTGACAGGCAGGAGCACCATGATTCCTAGAATGACAAAAGTGAACTAATTAAATATATTTATCTATACTCACATCTGCTACTTTCTGTGATTGTTATTATCAATCCTCATGTCTGCTACTTTCTGTGATTATTATCAAGGCTTGTGTCTGCTTCTTTCTGTGATTGTTATTATCAATCCTCATGTCTGCTACTTCCTGTGATTGTTATTATCAATGTTCACGTCTGCTACTTCCTGTGATTGTTATTATCAAGGCTTGCGTCTGCTACTTTCTATGATTGTTATTAACAAGGCTTGCGTCTGCTACTTTCTATGATTGTTATTATCAATGCTCATGTCTGCTACTTTCTATGATTGTTATTATCAAGGCTTCCGTCTACTACTTTCTGTGATTTTTATTATCAATGCTCACGTCTGCTACTTTCTGTGATTGTTATTATCAAGTTTTGTGCCTGCTATTTTGTATGATTGTTATTATCAATGCTCTTATCTGCTACTTTCTGTGATTGTTATTATTAATGCTCACGTCTGCTACATTCTGTGAATGTTATTATCAATCAAATTACAGGAGACCTGAAGACAGAGAGCAATGCATTCAGTTCAACATTGAAGACAAAAAATGCCAGATTTCTAGAATCAGCTTGTGCAGGAAGTACAAGGTTGTTGATGGCATTCCTATTAACCCAATGGGCCGCACTGGTTTAAGAGGTCGAGGGTCACTGGGTCGCTGGGGTCCAAACCATGCTGGTGACCCAGTAGTGACCAGGTTAGGAAAGATTTTTGTTGTTGTGTGATTAGTTTTCCTAGATTTCGTTAGCATTTATTTTAGCACATGTCTCCAGCATCTTGTAAATAGTGTATGTATATATGGTCAGATAGATAAGAGAAGTGTAGCTAAAAAAGATCATGGGTATCAGAAATGTTGGCTGACTGAGAGATAGCTATGAGAAATGTGACTTTAGTTTAGTTTAGTTTAGTCAACAGATCAACATCATGGCACACGGGTGTAACCCATAAGTGCTCCGTTCTACTCCTAACTTAAGCCTGAGTCCGGAAAATCTCAGCTCAGTGCACGAACTCTGTAGCACCGGCGAGGATCCTGAAATACTTTGGGTAGATTTTTAACTAAAAATTTTGCCCGGCAGCGCCTTTAGGCTACTCTTTCGATTTCCAACTGCCAAGGGATTTTTTACATGCACAATACACACGGACGTCCGATCTCACTACCCAGAGACCAGGAAAAAATTTTGTTATTAGAAGTCCACATGAAAAATTCCCGGCCCTCACCGGGGCTTGAACCTGGGACCTCCAGCACTTGAGGCAGACACTATATCTCGGGGTGACTTTATAAGGTTATAGATATGAGAAATTTGGCTGATTGAGAGATAGATATGAGAAATGTGGCTGAATGAATGATAATATGAGACATGGTGCTAATTAAGATATAATATGAGAAATATAGCTGAAATATAGATATGATAAATACACTGTATGAGAATTAGGGAAAGTTAGAAGGAAAGATTGGCCACTTATATCCTTGTACATTCAGGCTTAAAGAAATTGATGACGCCATTACATCACACACTCAGAGCAGGAAACTGCTTCAGTACAAATTTTTATGAGAGTTAGATATGAGAAACATGACTAAGTAAGACAAAGGTATGGAAGCATGACTAAGGCAAAGATATGAGAAACCTGAATAAATAAGATAAAGATATGAGTAATGTGACTAAGTAAGATAAAGATATTAGAAACATGAGTAAGCAAGATAGAGATATGAGAATCATGACTAAATGAGATAAAGATATGAGAAAGATGACTAAATAAGATAAAGATATGAAAATCATTACTAAGTAAGATAAAGATATGAGAAACATGACTAAATAAGATAAAGATATGATTCAAATCATGACTAAGTAAGGTAAAGATATGAGAAACATTACTAAATAAGATACAGATATCTTCTTCTTCTGTGTTCATCCAGAGTTTTTTTTCCGGACGTAATTGCATTGTGCCTGTTTGCAGCAGAGCTGCGTTCTTGCGCCGTTAGGCCGACACATCCAACTTCTGCAGAAATACAGATATGAGAATCATGATTAAGTAAGATAAAGATATGAGAAACGTGACTAAATAAGATAAAGATATGAAAATCATTACTAAGTAAGATAAAGATATGAGAAACGTGACTAAATAAGATAAAAATATGACAGACATGACTAAATAAGATAAAAATATGAGAAACGTGCTAAGTAAGATAAAGATATAAAAAAACATTACTGAGTAAGATAAAGATATGAGAAATAAATGAAAGATAGATATTAGAACCAATATACATATTGCTTCATGAGACAAGCTGGCTTAAGATATATGGGTATCACAAATGTGATGGTAAATAATTAGTAGATATTGCTAAACATATGACAAGCAGGTGTGTATGTATGGCATGAAACTAATGAAGTAAAGATGTAAATTGCTGTCTTTCTTGCAACAGATGGAAGATGAAAGATGGAAACCCTGTACATGAAGATGGAAGACCAGTCTTGGAGTTTGTGGCTGTCCAGCGATTAGACAACAAACTGTGGGCAATTCCCGGGGTAAATATTCTGCCTTTCATTATCATCAGTGTGTGCCATGTTGGGTGTTGAGGGTTATCATGTTCCTCCACAAACATCTGTTGCTTGTGTTCCTGTGTTCAGCCATTGATCATCTTCCATGTCTCTTTGTCAACATATCCAGCTTTTTATCCTTCTGTCAACCTCTGTCTCTAGCACCTTTGATAATTATTATAATTCTGCCTTCATACATTTAGAATTGTGACATTTTCATATCATCCTAATGTGTGTTTTTGTATAATTTAAATCTCAGTGTACATAATTTTTGATTATTTTTTTCTTAAGCATGCCACATTTATATTATATGACATTACACTAAAAATGACATGTATTTATGAAATTTAATTTAGTTAATAATTTAACAAAATAGCTTTAAATTGTATTTATGTTCCGTTGTTTAAATGTGTTTATTGATTAGACTATAGTTATTTTGAACTCCTTAAGCTATGTATGTTATATTGGATTTTTTAAAACTGCAACTACAAATGCAGTTAAAACACAACGAGAATTATCGCTGATGCAATAAGGTGCAAACATGAGCCTCAGGCCAAATTCATTGGCCATCAAAGAGAGAGAGAGGGTAAACAGAGAGGAAATTTGGAGGGAAGAAAAAAGGAGGGCAAGAGCCAGGAATCAGGCTGCCATTGGTAATACAACATGCAAACTCTTCATTGGCTACTGAAGAAAGCGGCAGAGCACGGGAGTGCAATGATGATGATTCTTAAATTCATACTCAGGATCTTTTTAAAAATATCTATTCTCAGGCTTTCTGCAAACCAGGAGAGGTGACTCTGAACATTTTGAAAACTGATTTTAAAGTCGACATTACGGGTTCCTTACTAAAGGATACGGCAGACCAGGCAAAGATTCAAGAGTATATTGATGAATTTGCTAAAAGTGGAGAAGAGGTAACACTTTGTTGTACATACTCTAATATGTGTCATTACTTGATAAAGAAATTTACGTTTATTCTCATTATTTTTATACTTTCATTTTGAAAAAAATAAATAAAAAATTAACTGATATATAGAATCTCTGTTGTCTTTGTTCACTTGGAGTCTGCTTATATCTGCAGTTTTGTTTCCTGCATGAAATGCTCTGTTTCTGTAGATCCCGCAGACTTCCATAGAGTTTGATATCTAGGATTGTTTTATCTGACGATAGATTAGACCTTTTTGAGCGGTATTTGGTTGTAGTGTCTGTTCAGACAAGCAAATGAACACATTAACAAACTTTATTTTCAAAGAGTCACAAATTGGGCAAGCAGGTTGGTTGTACATTCGACTCTGCCAGTCAGTCATCTTTCACACATAAATTATATGTTAACTGTTATTCATGTTACATTCATGTGCTAAAATATAGTAATATGAATGTTGTGAGCATAAACAGTGCATACTAAAATGTGATGAGACAGACAGTGTGCAGTTTGAGGTGCTTGCCTGCATGTACACATACCCGTGGAATCTATCTTTAGCTTTGTGTACATATGGCTGTTGAGTCTGTTAAATTCTGTCCTACATCTAAAGATGTTGTTTGTCCATCAAGAATGATGATGACCATGCATTTCATCCAGTGGGGTTGAGAGTATGGAGCTGTGAGTTCTAAGATGGCTGATAAGGCTTATTTTGGCTTGAAATGTACTTTGACAATGTGGACAAAGAATGCTTGACGTTTCTGAGAAGAATTTCCTGCAGTGGTTTTTCTGTTCTGTCTTTTCCTCACAGCTCTTGCAGTCCTGGTTGCCTCACAAGTGACTGCACCCTACATCTAAAGATAGTAACTTGCCCAGTCCTGCCCAATAGATCTGTTTCCCACTCTCTTTGAACTCAAGTGTAATCTGTACACATGTTACTACTTCTAGTGCACTGGACTTATTTTTGCATGTGAATTAGCTTTCCCTATTACCAGTTTCTCTCGCCATCAGGCGCACCCACTCTGACTTCAGGGGTGTCATAAGTCGGGTTGCCCCACCGGCTAGATGAAAGTATTAGTTACTGGCGAGCAACCCCAAATAGTCAGAAACTGACTAGGGACAAAATCTATATGGCTGAACTATAGATTAGGCCCATGAATATCCAACGTACAGCTCTAAGTGGCTCGTTACAAAATTGAAATGAACTGTGCTGAATATTCGCCAAGGAATAGGAAAGAGAATGTTAGCTAGGATATATTTTTAAGTCTGAATTAAAGTTTAAGGACAACTATCCTAGTACAGGTTTTTCTCCCTGACTGCTCCTTTCCTTGGTGTGTAAGTGAACCCCCACCAATGTACACACACAACATGTATGCACAATTGGAAAAAAATATAATGACAGAACTATGAGTTACAATACTACAGCATTTATTTACTAATCATAACAATTGACATAGAATGATTGTCAATATGAGGATGATGAAATCATATACATATTGATATTGATGACAAACATTACGTAACTTTACTTGTTACTTGATCTATCTGGATCTGTGGTCCAGATCCCCACTCTCCAGTAGACACACACACAAAAAAACAGCTTGCTGGTATTCTGACTCCTGCCAGTCCTAGCTCTACCTAGTCTTCACTCGTTCTTGAGATCTGTAACATAGATGCTCCTTGTGAGAGCTTCTCCCTGAGACCATAATTTGAGCCGTTGTGCCCAGGTTGTGATCTTAGGAACGAGGCAGTGTGGCTCTGATCTACAGCTGTCCCAGGGTGACGTTCACTGGAATGCTGGCAATGTTCAAGACTCTCTGAAGTGGTTGGTGTTCGTGTCCCATGTAATTCCTGGTGTCGTTTCAGAAAAAACTAGGATACTTGTTTCTCAGCAGGAGAGGATGTGTGACACACGACAAGAACAACAAAAGTGAAAGTTTGTGACCACAACAGGGCCTGCCCGCCGCCACCGCTCCTGGCCTCCATGTTGTCGTCTGCTTGTTTGACTGCCTTCCATTCCTCCTCCTTTATTATAGAGAATTGCATTTGTTCTTCTGTAACTTCTCTACATGGTGAACCGAAAATTGTTCTGGGAAGTAAAGGATGCATTTCATGACAGAGCTTCCCCCTTAAAAAAAAGTTTCTGCCATAAATCTTTTGTCAACGCACGCCGTACATCCCAGAATAATGCCTAAGCACTCTCCGTTCTGTATCTGCCTAAAGGTTTCCAATATTCCTTGTGGCAGTGGGTTGTCCTGCATCTGCATAAAGACGTTCCATTTCCATACTCCCAGGATACTTTGGATAGGTCCTTGTACCTGGTTTTCGGCCGGGATTCCATGCAATAGCGTGGTAAAATCTGGTAATTGTCAGGAGGTTGTAATTTTACCGTTCTGGGAAAGATCACAATCAACGGGATTCTTCGGCGCCTCTGGCCAACGGTCTTAGTCCACTCCCTCACGTGATTTAATCCTTTCAGCCGAGGATGTCCCCGTAGTGAAGTCTCGCATAAGCTGGCCACAGCAAAGCTTGTCTCCGTGATTTTCCTCCGTCCTTTATAGATTCTTAACTGATCCATCAATATCTTCCTTTTAAAAGGAATAATGTTACACATCATGGTCCCATGATATAAATTCAACTGGCGCTTTCCTCCTTCAAAGTCGGGCGTAACAATCTTCCCTCCTCGGTGTCGCGGTTTCTTCCCCTGATAATCAGTTAATGGGCTGAGTTTCTCTACATTAGAGTTTCTTGTACAAACCGTGCTAGAAATTGGAAATTTAGTGTGCCAAGTTGTCCTGCCTTGAGAAATAACATAGTTACTCCAGGGCGATAAAGTGGAGTTACTTTTGAATAAAGTATCCACAAATAGCTGATCTACTCCTATCAAATCGACCTGACTGAAGGGTAGATTGAGTCCTAAGAGTGTTGATTCCAAACCACTCTTGACTTCTGTTACTTCAGGTCCCTGTTGCTGGAATTCCCTGATAACTTCAGCTAATGAGATGATAGGCGTTTCTTCCTCCATCTTGTGCAAAGAATTTTCTTCTTTAGCAACTACAGACAATGTTGTCTGCACAATATCAGAGTCCATATTCTGGCTCATGACAATTCCCTGTGTTTCCTGAGTCTCCGAACTGGTATACTGTGAGATAACAACTGGAAATGTTTCCTTGTCTAGATGTTCCTCTCTGGTCGTGCTTTCATGGGCTAAGTCCAGTTGAGGTAAATCCTGTGGTGGGCTGGTGTCTACACAATCCATCACATTATGTAAATCATTTGAACTGATGTCTAGTGTCTTTTCCTGAGCTGCAGCCTCAAAGATCACAAGGGGTTCTGGATCGTCCTTCATCCCTCTGTCAGTCAAATTTAATCCCACTTCTTGCTTTCCTAAGCTGAAGGGAATACAAGAGTCGGTTACCTCTCGATCTCCGACCTCCTTAAAAGATGTCCTCAGGGTCATCCTCCTCTTGAGTTTCACCTCTCGTTGAAGTAAAATGAGATTCCTGGGAGTCTTGTACTGGTGGACCAGTTAAACCACTAATCTTGTGGCACAAACAGTTGTCCTCTAGGTAACTGTTAGTAGGCAAATTATCTGAACTGATAATTGATGCTTCTTCCTGCGTTGCAGTATTGAAATTCACCTGGGATTCCGTTTCTTCCTTCCTCCCTATTTCAGTCAGATGTAATTCCACTTCATGATTCTGTGAACCGAAGGGAATGTGAGAATCGGCTAGGTCTCCGCCTGCGACCTCATTAAAGGTTGTCTTCAGTTCCTCTTTCTCTCGAGATTCATTTCTCGTAGAAGTTAAGTGGTTTCCCTGAAGGTCCTGTACAGTTAAACCACCATTGCCGTGGTACAAACAGTTATCACGTTTGTGACCTCTTGAAGTGCCCTGGGCACGTTTCTTCTTCCTTCTTTTCCGTTTAGGACTGGGTCGAATGAGAACCTGTAGTTCCCGGTCCACTAACTCTGATTCCGCGGTGGTTGGCAAAGATCTCCCTTCCTTCAAGGTTGGGTGAGCATCCATATCTCCTACCTTATGTTCCGCTAGAAAGGTTAGCTTCTCTGCATTGACTACTTCCATATGCTTTTTATTAATCTCTGCTTCTTCAGTTTTGCTATGCTCTTTTGCTTCAAATAACTCATTAATTGTTTTAGTCATCTGTTCCTCCGCCATGTCCCACTCTTTCATCTCATCTCTGATGTATATTTCTAGTTGTTCACCTGTTAAGCCCTCTATTATGCCTAACCTTCTCGTGGACTCTAAGTAATCTGTGCGCGCCTTCAGATAATCTAGATCCTGGGAAGGTGAGTCCATATTTGCTAATGGCTATATTCAGGTAAGCTCCTATGAATCTATCAAATTCAGAGCTAAGCTAGAAAGACAAGAGTGAACCAATGACAGCAGAATCAAAACCAATGTGTAGAGTTAAACCTCAGCAGTGAAAGACAACTGAAAGTAATATTCAAGTAGTTTCTGGCGACCGCAGTGAAGTAAGTGTGAGAGATATACTACACAGTAATCAGTAATATTTACCTAAATAAATATTAAAATGCACTGCATACATGTCATAATGAAAATGGCATAAGTAAGCATAAAATGGCAAATCAATCAAGCAGTTAAATCATCAAACACATCAATGTAATTATGATTAAAGTGATCAGTTATCATTAAATTATGAATGATACACTAAATGATAAGAATTAAAATACTTATCCATAAATGATAGATGAGGTAGTTTTCTCATAAGTTCTTATCTGTTATACACTTTTGAAAAGTTATATCTATACTCTGTAACTTCCTCAACTAAAATTAGCTACATCTGATGATAGTCTATTTTGATGACTGAAGATTACAAGAGTTAACTTTTAAAATCGTATGTCTAGGGTCTAGTACCGGAGTCTATTGAAAGCGAGAAGTCCGAATTCAAATTCCAGACGAGAAGCCCAATCTGTCATAAGTCGGGGTGCCCCACCGGCTAGATGAAAGTATTAGTTACTGGCGAGCAACCCCAAATAGTCAGAAACTGACTAGGGACAAAATCTATATGGCTGAACTATAGATTAGGCCCATGAATATCCAACGTACAGCTCTAAGTGGCTCGTTACAAAATTGAAATAAACTGTGCTGAATATTCGCCAAGGAATAGGAAAGAGAATGTTAGCTAGGATATATTTTTAAGTCTGAATTAAAGTTTAAGGACAACTATCCTAGTACAGGGTTTTCTCCCTGACTGCTCCTTTCCTTGGTGTGTAAGTGAACCCCCACCAATGTACACACACAACATGTATGCACAATTGGAAAAAAATATAATGACAGAACTATGAGTTACAATACTACAGCATTTATTTACTAATCATAACAATAGACATAGGATGATTGTCAATATGAGGATGATGAAATCATATACATATTGATATTGATGACAAACATTACGTAACTTTACTTGTTACTTGATCTATCTGGATCTGTGGTCCAGATCCCCACTCTCCAGTAGACACACACAAAAAAAACAGCTTGCCGGTATTCTGACTCCTGCCAGTCCTAGCTCTACCTAGTCTTCACTCGTTCTTGAGATCTGTAACATAGGTGCTCCTTGTGAGAGCTTCTCCCTGAGACCATAATTTGAGCCGTTGTGCCCAGGTTGTGATCTTAGGAACGAGGCAGTGTGGCTCTGATCTACAGCTGTCCCAGGGTGACGTTCACTGGAATGCTGGCAATGTTCAAGACTCTCTGAAGTGGTTGGTGTTCGTGTCCCATGTAATTCCTGGTGTCATTTCAGAAAGAACTAGGATACTTGTTTCTCAGCATGAGAGGATGTGTGACACACGACAAGAACAACAAAAGTGAAAGTCTGTGACCACAACAGGGCCTGCCCGCCGCCACCGCTCCTGGCCTCCATGTTGTCGTCTGCTTGTTTGACTGCCTTCCATTCCTCCTCCTTTATTATAGAGAATTGCATTTGTTCTTCTGTAACTTCTCTACATGGTGAACCGAAAATTATTCTGGGAAGTAAAGGATGTATTTCATGACAAGGGGTACTTGTAATTTAAGTTCCCAAGTCAAGGACAAGAAGTCATCATTTTAGTCCAGCTGATCAATCGGTGAAGGGGCTGAACATGCTATGTCGGTATCAGCAAACTGGATGTTTAAGAATGAGTGCTCTAAACCATTTGGCCATGTTGACCTACAGGTCCAATAGATAATAGTCATGCTGGGGTTGAACAGGTGACTTTCCCCTGTGGTTGAACAGGTGACGTTTCCCTGTGGTTGAACAGGTGATCTTAGGAATGAGGCAGTGTGGCTCTGATCTACAGCTGTCCCAGGGTGACGTTCACTGGAATGCTGGCAATGTTCAAGACTCTCTGAAGTGGTTGGTGTTCGTGTCCCATGTAATTCCTGGTGTCATTTCAGAAAGAACTAGGATACTTGTTTCTCAGCATGAGAGGATGTGTGACACACGACAAGAACAACAAAAGTGAAAGTTTGTGACCACAACAGGGCCTGCCCGCCGCCACCGCTCCTGGCCTCCATGTTGTCGTCTGCTTGTTTGACTGCCTTCCATTCCTCCTCCTTTATTATAGAGAATTGCATTTGTTCTTCTGTAACTTCTCTACATGGTGAACCGAAAATTATTCTGGGAAGTAAAGGATGTATTTCATGACAAGGGGTACTTGTAATTTAAGTTCCCAAGTCAAGGACAAGAAGTCATCATTTTAGTCCAGCTGATCAATCGGTGAAGGGGCTGAACATGCTATGTCGGTATCAGCAAACTGGATGTTTAAGAATGAGTGCTCTAAACCATTTGGCCATGTTGACCTACAGGTCCAATAGATAATAGTCATGCTGGGGTTGAACAGGTGACTTTCCCCTGTGGTTGAACAGGTGACGTTTCCCTGTGGTTGAACAGGTGACTTTCCCCTGTTGTTGAACAGGTGACTTCCCCTGTGGTTGAACAGGTGACTTTCTCCTGTGGTTGAACAGGTGACTTTCCCCTGTGGTTGAACAGGTGACTTTCCCCTGTGGTTGAACAGGTTACTATACCTTTCTCCTGTGGTTAAACAGGTGACTTTCTCCTGTGGTTGTACAGGTGACTTTTTCCTGTGGTTGAACAGGTGACTTAATTGTGACCGTTCTTCTATAAAACCACATCTCCACGGCTTCTAGGGAGTTTTCAACAACTAGCACTGGCCCTACATCAAAGATCATCTGTGACAAGAGCAAGGTTACACCCAAGAAGAAAATGGATTGACAACATCAAAGACATTGTACAATTACACGGAATGACAGTATCCAACACCATCCATTGGGCACTGGAATGCCAATTATTCCTTACTATGACGTTTGACAGCAAAAGTGAAAGATGATGATTGTGATGATGACTAACTGTCCAGAATTCGCAGCTGTATGTTAAAACTGGATCTATGTAACATGCAAGAGCTTTTTTTCTAACTTCCAATGACATGGACTTATTGCACAAAATGGTCTTCATTTGATAGAATGCAGTTTTTGCTTGTCCTTTTCTGTTCTTTATCTCTGTGATGCATCCTCCATTTAATGTTATCCGTGTGCCTAGATATTTGAATTTCTGCACTTGCCTCAAATAATGTCAGTTACTTTAATTGTACATTTAGGTGCAATCTGTTTCTCCATGACTTCTGTCATTCTATTTTTTTGTACTTCATAAACTGAGATAATATGTGTTTACATGTATTGTTACACTGTCTGTTAATATGTTTGCTTGCTAACCTAGATATACAGTGGGTATGCTGATGACCCTCGCAACACTGACAATGCCTGGATTGAGACAAGGGTAGTTAATTACCATGACAATTTTGGTACTACTTTACAACACCAGCATTTGCGGGTGAGTAATCTCCCTTCTGCTCCATGCTTGTTTATGTGCGTTTTATTATTATTCTCATATTCATTCATTCAGTAGTATGTCCTTTGCAGAACCTCGCTCCCATAACAACCTTCCGGAAAACCTCTCGATTATAAGCAAGATGTCCCGCGTCTGATACACCCATCTGGAGATCATCCGCCACATCCTGCACCCATCTCACATTCTTCTTCTTCTTCTTCAGCGTTCCGAGCCATTGAGGTTCTTTGCTGCAGATACAATCCGTCTCCATTCGTCTCTCTGGTGGACCTTCTCTTGCCAGTCGTTGATTCCAAGTGCTTGTAGGTCTATACATGTATTATCTCTCCACCGCCTTCTTGGTCTACCTCGGGGTCTACGGTCATTTATTTCCTGAGTGTAAGCGAGTTTTGTTTCCCTGTTATCTTCCATTCTTTCTATATGCCCCAGCCATTGTAGTCTATTAGCCTTCATGATACCAGTGATTAGCGGGGACTTAAACAGATCATAAATGTCTTTGTTACTTCTTCTTTTCCACTCTCACATTACTTATGTATAATTCAATAAATAATGTCATATTATTAATTTCTTTCATCATCTGTCATACTAAATACACTATAAATTTATAAAAGGAGAATTTGAATTTGAAGTCACTGTGGTGTTCAGCTTTCTTCTCTATTGACATGGTTCAAAGCTGAGTAATGTGATTTCAAAAAATACCACTCATGTTAATTATACATTTGGGACATATTTGTTACATTGATATTACTATTACTTCTTGTTCATTCTGAAGACTCTTTTTCCACTTCTTACCACCACTTTGCCAGTCATCTTCTGTAGTTCCTTCTGGCTTGTTCTGCTCACATCACTTCATAAACTCATGTCTTGGTATGTATGAAAACCTTAGCATTGTCTGCAATAGATTATCTTCACCTATTAAATCTACAAAGATAGAAGAATGTACAAGTAATTTTCATGTGATAAAAATATTTTCTCACAAAGGAAAAAAACTGTGTGATGTAAACACTGTCCTGACAAGTATAATGAAATTGTTATTAAGGCAGTTTGGCTCAATAATTTTATGTGTGGCCAGTTTGGCTCATTTTTTAAAATGAAATCATTATTCTGTCTACTTGCAGGCCAGTGATGGTGTCAATGTTGTAAGCTGGCAGACGGTGTCAAGTTCACTTCCTCTGCATGGGGCACACTCATTCTTCCTTAAACTAGTTGCTGAGAAACATAATGCAGCATTTTAGGTCTATATAATTTAGGTTGTTGCCATTAACACCTGGCAATGGTTTAATTTTTACCACCAGATGATCTATGAAACATAACAGAGACAAGATCATATGGGTTTGCTTCAAAAAGTTCCGGAATTTGTTTTTGCTTGCTTTTACTTAAGGATTTCTTTCATTGCATATGGATATATCCATACGGGCTTCAGCCTCCTTATTCGATTACTGAGTAAATCTACAAAAACAGCAATAACCCCAAATTTTCTTGGAGATTTCTGGGGGGTCATCATTGGAGCTGAGGAGCTCTTGTTTTGCCCGATGCTTTCAGCAAGCCGCCTACAGAAAAAGGCCAAGCAATATGGGATTAAACCAGGTGCAATGAAGTTGACCCTCTCGCCTTTAAGCTGTTCTTTAATCTACAAAACCAATCAGCTTGACAAGAGCACCATCACAAATGACAACATGGATATTTCAGCTAGAAAGCCTTCATCAGTACACAAAAAACAAGCATACACTTATAATGCTATTTTTTAAACAAAAACTACTAAAAAAGTTACTCAGCTGAAGCTCTGGAGATATCTGAATGCTGTAGTTGTACAGCCGTACTGTAGTTCAGTCTACGTCATGACAGGACTGTTGACTATGGCAGGGAGGACATGAAATGTTGTATGTCCTGTGCATTAGGTTGTGATCAAACGTAGGTTGACTGTCTAGGCAATTTTACATTCAGTAGTTTGCCACTGCTGTCTGAACGAGAAATCAGCGTTTAAGTTTAACTTAATGCCAGTGTCATCTGTGCACCAGAAGTTTAAGAAAAGCACACTTGTCCTGGCCACATTGGCTTCTGGTATGCTTGTTTCATTACACACTTCCACATGGCTTCTGGTATGCTTGTTTTTTTATTACACATTTCAACATTGGATGTGTCTGTTAGGGCTGTCAGAAGAGTTGTATATTCTTCATTTTTATCCTAACAAGTTTTTTGTAGTTTTGGAATTAAGTATAATAGACAAAGAATCCTACTTGGCATTGTCTTGACTTGTTTTTATTGTACAGAATAACCATTTTTGTATTTGAATTATTTGTGTTTGGTGTCAGTTGAAATCATTGGAATATGCTGTTTTAAAAATCCTGGAAGGATTGAGGTAACACTGAGCATGTTATAATTAAAAAGTATAGCACGCTTTTTTAACCTATTAATTGATTATCCATTTTGCATCAGCAAGATCGTTATTTATTCACAAATTAACATAGTAAGGTTTTCTTTTTACTCAGCACGCTGAATATAAATGGAGCGACAAAGAAGCAAATAATAAAGACGTATATTTTGACAGGCAGAAAAAAGCTGCACTTTTTATGTGTAATTTTTTAATATATATTTTATGCAATACTTTTTAATGTATATTTGTAACAATTTAGCAAGTGACAGTGTGGTATTTGTAGTTTATAGGTGTGTGCAACATTTATATATTTAACTTTGTGTGGTAATTTAAATTAATGTGTGAATTTATTTAATATTTTATCTGTGGTAAATTTAACATTACTGCAACTGAAAATTTCAAACTACCATATATTTGTTCTTTTGTCTTCATTTCCATTATCTGTCTTCTTGTGGTAAATTTAACATTACTGCAACTGAAAATTTCAAACTACCATATATTTGTTCTTTTGTCTTCATTTCCATTATCTGTCTTCTTTGTAAACAGTTTTTAATTATATTAAATATTTAGTGTTTGTTAAATCAAGTATTATTGTCTCTCTTTGTATTTTGAACTGTTTTTTTTTAAATATATGTTAATTGTAGTTTATTATTATGCGAATTATAACATCATTATGTTGGTTGTATAGTCAAAGGTGTTTTTTTTCAACATCAGAAACCATAATCTATTATATGTTGATGTTTATAGCTGTTAACTTGTATCTTTCAATGCCAAAAACTAAACTCTTTTGTAATTTAATATAATGTGTAGTTTTCAATGTCCAAAACTACAGTCAATACTGACTTACATAGTTTTATGTTGGAATTAATATTCTGTGTGTTGAATTGTTATCATCTTGAAGCTGAGTTTAAGATCTTTAGTACAAATTACCATAATTCTATGTGTTTCATTTTATACTTTTCATATGGTGGAATTAGTCTGCTATTTTTGAAGCTTATCATTTTATGGTGAATTTCAGTCTGTCAATGCCAAAGACGTATTCTAATGCATTTTGAAGTTTATAATTTTTAAGTGTAACATCCTGAAGCCAAAAACCTTAGTTTTTATATGATGTCATGTGTATTTGTTAAGTTTTAATAACTCTGCCATGTGTTGAATGTTGTAGTTTATGAGTTGAATTCGGGATTTGTCTATGCCAAAATCGAATCCTCTACATTTTTTAAATATATTTTTAAAAAATTAATAATAGAATTGAAAACTAATTTTCAAGCAGAATTTCAATTTTGTCAATGCCAAAATCTTTCTGTATTGAAGTCTGAAAGTGTTCAGTTAAACATATGCTATTTTCACAGTCAAAGAAAACACGAAGATAAGTTTACTGTTTGTTTAACTGATTCAGTGCCAAACAATAAGTAGGTTTGGGCCAAACATAGTACACAATCAAATGAACAAGTATTATCATGTATATTTCCATTCACTGAGCATTGAAACTGTGGCAGATACCATAAAACAAAACAAATAACACGACCCTGGTATGGCAATATATTGTCCTTCTGTCCAAATGTGGGGTCACATGTGGCAATATACTATCCTTCAGCACTGAATCAGCTTGGAGTTTGAGATGAGTTTAGCAAGAACTGACATCACAGCACTCAGGACATCCCCATATGTTCTCAGTCCTCATCTGCTACAGCCAGTGAAGAGTCCCAATACTAATGGTACCAGTAGCAGTCTGATTATGTGCCGTCTGGCTTTTCCTCAAAAATTTCAATGTCAGCCTGATCCTCTGGTCACTCCCTGTAGCACCATTCTCTGCAAGTCTTCTGGTCACTCCCTGCATCACCAGATTTGTTGGATTTGCAGTGAAAGTTTTTTTATGGGATGAGGTAGCCAGTCTCATGCCAACTCTCCTCACTCACCTCTTACAACTTACATGGTAGGTTACAGTGTCACTATACTTTTCTTCCAGTATGGCCCCTGGTAACACACAGGCATCACCATTTTTATGTACACATCAGTAAACATTAAGTGAGGTTGTGTCGACTCCAGGGCTATACTAGTAGGAAAAATAATCCTGCCACGGCTGGCGAATGAACTCGACTTGATAGAAACATGTAAATCCCTTCTGAAAGCAACATATGTTGTAGTTATAAGTAAGTAACAAAATGACCTATTTACATGCCTTAAGGTGAATTGGACATATGGTGCTGGACCCCTATTCTTAGACCAATCAGAACCTGATGGGTGATGTGGTCAGTTTCATGCCAGCTGCCTGGACTGCCCAAGACAATTCCTGGTACCAGTTTTAGGCTGTGTCCATCTGGAAGCCCAGGTCATTCTTTAGAATCTGAAACCACCTAGATGCTGATTGAACCCATGACCACCGGGCCAGCAAGCGAGTGTCTAGCCACTACACTCCCAAGGCTGGCTCCCTATCATGCAGTTATAATCAATTTATATCAAGCTTAATCTTCCTAAGTAATTATATATATATATATATATATATATATATATATATATATATATATATATATATATATATATATATACATATATATATATATCAATGATTCCAGTAGTTGAGGACTCTATATATAATGATATCACTCAGTAAAATATATTTGTTCTGACTAGCAATTTTGTCAATTTGTTTTTGTTATTTCATCTTTGAACACTGAATTGTCTTCTTCATTTTTGTTTTTGTAACCTTTACTTTTCATGTTATCTTTTTTGTTTTGTTATTGCAATAACTTTTGCCTGGACCAAGTCTACTTGATATAGAAACATGTAATCTACACCTTGTGTAACAGGGTTTGTGTTTTATATAAACTCAAATGATGTAGCACAATATTGCAACAGATTCAGTTTTAACTTAGGCAAAAAACTTTCATGCTGGGTAAACAAAATAATTCTGTGAGAATGGATGCATGCCTTTTTTGCATGCCTGACTTCATACTTGTGAATTATGTTGCCTTGTTTTTTTAATTATAAGCAGCTATTGTGATATTTAACTCATTCCATTTGTGAATACTTTTTTTAAAATGTGTAACCTGTTCTGTCTTTTCATAAAACATTTTTTTCTATGTGTGAATTTTCAAGTCTACTATATTTAATGCACTTTCTAATCTGTGCCATTCTTCAAGGCAGCATCATCTCTTTAATCCGTCCAGTCTGGGAGATCCTGCCAGAAATATTGACCTCCTGGCATAAATTTCAAGGTCATCGTTTGGTAGATATGGTAGAAACTTTGAAGAGGTATTCTCAACGAAGTAGTCAAAGATGAGAGTTTTAAAAAATATATCGATAAATAATTGCTTAGTAAGTGGATTAAGCTATATATTTATTGTTTGCAATGTTCACATTTAAAACCTTTGAGAAAATAAGTATTGGTATTTTACATTAATGTTCACATGTTGTTTGCCGAACTATTAACTATTTGCGCTGCAGGTAGTTATTTTAAAATATCTACATACTGGGCCAGGAGGAGTTAAATTAGAACTTTCTAGAAGAAATAGTGATAACATTAAGGATTAATGTAATAAATTCAGCGTAATGAACAGGTCTGCACAGTAAATACTGTAATCAATTCACTAGAATTTTAAAAATAATACTGCTAAATACTGATAATAGACCGGATGCAAATAGTCAAGACGATGGTAAAGGTCCATCACTACTAGGTGCAGAAGTTGAGGAATTATTTATTTATACGAGGGTAAGTCAATAAGTAAGCCACAAATGGCTGTAGAAAAATAACTAAATATGATAACAACTTGAAACCAGTTTAATTTTATACATACATTGTCCCTTTATTTCTCAACATAATTAACACCAACATTGATGCACTTACCCCATCGTTTTATCAGTCCTCCCAAACCTGCTGCATAGAACTGCGTGCTCTGTTGTCTAAACCACGTTTTCACTTCACATTCAACTTCGGCATCATTCGCGAAATGTCTCCCGCTAAGGTGGGTTTTCAGTGTTATTGCTAACAATTGTTTGTCCCGTAAAGCGGTGCATAGTTGGATAGAAAAAGTTACGAGGGAGAGTGAATAAGTAAGTCGCACAGTTCTGTGGGATGGCAGATAAATTAGAACAGGGCACACTTTTCTATGCAGCGGGTTTGGGAGGACAGATAAAACGATGGGATAAGTGCATCAATGTTGGTGGAAATTATGTTGAGAAATCAAGGGACAATGTATGTATAAAAATAAACTGGTTTCAAGTTGTTATCATATTTAGTTATTTTTCAACTGGCAAACTATTGAGCGTAATCTTGCCAAGAAATCAACAATCAGCTGAAAGATGCTGATGTTGGCAGCGATGTCCTGTAAAGGATATGCAAAACATTTTATTTGTGACTTACTTATTAACTTACCTTCATATGAAGAAAGGAAAGGCATCTGAACCAGACAACATTACGTTGGAGGAAATTGAGACCATGGCAGATTTAGGAATTGAAATAATAGCAAAATTTCTAACTGACATGTATATTAGTGGATACAATCCTAATGACCTAATAGAATTCATATTTATATCTCTACCAATGAAACAAGGTGCTTCAGAATGTAAAGATAATCAATTATTGCAAACATCTGTGAATAATAAAGATTATATATTGGCATCAACAACCCTTTAGGAATATTCTAATTCATGGAGAAGGGTGTCAGTCGAGGATGTGGATTGTTCACTGGTTTGTTTTCATTATACAATGAGCATATCATGAGATCTATAGAAAATATACCAGGGATCACAGTTAGTGATCATAATATAAATAACATTGTGCTGATGACACTGTGTTGATAGCAACAAGTCAGAAGGAACAAGACAACAGAAGTGATGGTAATATCAAAGAAATGTATCATGCCTAAATATACAATTAATTTTATTATTCATTTAGGTCAAGTACAGAAATGCAAATTTTGTAGGCATGATGGACAACATCAGATGGAAAATGTATCACAGAAAAAATTAACAGAATAGGACAAGCAAACACTGCATTTTACAAAATGAACAACATCTGACACAACAGATTCCTGTCATTAGTTAGTCTTTCCTCTTGAGCCCAAGGCAGCGCATAGGGCAGAAGTCATGGCTCTCCATGTCCGGCGGTTCGCTGCTACCTGTTGTAGATCTTGGATGTTTACTTGGCCATTGAATGAGCCTTCTCTGATGATGGTTCTACGCAGGGTCTCTCTTGGTCTTCTCCGTTTTCTTTTCCCTACTGGTGACCATATGAGGGCTTGGTAGGGGAGTCTTGTCTTGTCCATTCTGAGTACATGGCCGATGTAGTTCCAACGGCGTTTTCTTATAAAGTTGGGAACAATATCTTGCTTAGTCTCTTGTCTTATTTGCGTATTGGTTCTGAAATGTGTCCAGTGGAGGTTAAGAATTCTTCTAAGACATTTGTTCTCAAAATTGTCTAATTTCTTATCTAAAGCTACCTTTGATTTCCAACTCTCACATCCATACGTTAGCACTGGAATCACACAAGAGTTGAAGATTTTTAGTTTTGTGTGTTTCCTGTCATTGGAGGTTAGAAAAATAATTGCATCTTACATAGAACCAGTTTTAACATGTGGCTGCAAATTCTGGACTATTCCTAAACAAGCAAGCAAAAAATAAAAATGCCTTGAGGTCTCAGAGATGTGGATTGACAGAAAAAATTCTCTAATTTCCTTGCACAAACAAGATGAGTAATCTAAACATTTGGAAAGGTGCTAAAACACAAAGATACATTATCATAAATATCAGAAAGATGCAGTTGTCATTTTTTGCCACATTATGAGATGAGAAAACTAGAACATGTCACAACTGGAAAGATTTATGGAAAGAGAGATAGAGGAAGACAACAAATGAAGATTCTTGACAGCTTTCTGTTATGGTACAGAAAGGTATCAGCACATGAATTGATACATGCTGTTGAATATTGCAAGATGTGGAGAAGCAGAATCACCCATGCCAGTCAGCAAGGCACTTGATTATATATATATATATAGCTAATTGTGTTGTTAAACTACAAAAAATCATGTGTCGTGATTTTTAAACATTTGCATTTCCAGAATGACAATTTTTGCCCATAATTTCATAAGTTGATTTTAATTTGGCGATGAAATTTAATTTAATGAGACATACATTAATTTTCTACTGGTATTCTATGCCTATATTTATCGTAACATGTAAAATAACAAAATAACTCCGAAAAATACCTCAATATTTATTTGTAGTGTTTTGAGTTTTCAAAAATGTCTCAGAATCCTTGATTGTCTTTGTATCTTCTTATTATACCATTTTTTCTGCATTTGTGTGGCCAAACAGCACCGTTTCTTCAGCACCGTTTCTTCAGCACCGTTTGGGAATCACTGATATCATGAAAATGTTATCATAATACATCAAAATTTGATACTGCAGTGCACCATTTAAACACAGAAATGCAGTTACAGGTAAAATTAAATGAAGAAGGTTACTTCCTTATACCAGATTTCACCTCATGTGGCTAAGTCTCCCTCCGTGCATGAGGGTTCAATACCTAGGCTCAGGACTTGCCACAGGAGGGAAAGACTGACCACAGAGTCCTCTATGCACTCAGGCCTACAAAATCTGATAGTCTGGTACACAACCCTCCATAATTATCTTTTCTAAACTTTCAAAACTTTTTACATATCCAAAATATCCTATATTCCTCTTATTTGTCTTTGTCTTAAAATCAATTTCCTTGAAAACTGAGGTCTTGTTGAATAGATCTGTTTGTTTTCTCTTCCGTCCAATCAATTCTTAGTCCTCTTTTGTAACATTTATATTCAAAGGTGCATATTTACTTTTCCGATGATGTTTTTTTCCCCCGTTCGCTCACTCACTTTGAACTCAATCAGAGTCAATACACAAGCTACTACTTCTAGTGCAATGGACTGATATTTGCATGTGGATGAGCTTTCCCTATTACCAGTGTCCCCCGCCACTCCGATTTCACAGGTACTTGTAATTTACCAAGTCATGGACGAGAAGTCAAGATTTTAGTCCAACTGACCAGTGTATGGGTTGAACCCGCTACCTCGGCATCAGCACACCAGATGTGTAAGAACTAGCACTCTTATCCATTTGGCCACACTGACCCCCAGCTGATGTGTTAAATATCCATGGTTGGCACCCGCATTGTTGCCACAGGGAATATGCATGATCTTGGTTCTCTGGCTTTTGTTGTTCTATCCATTCCAATTCATACAAGTTTCAACTGCTTTAGTTTTTTGTAGACTAGTGTTTGTTTCCCAGTACAGGGCAAAAAACAGATCAACTGGTTCAAAAGTGGATAGAAAAGACCAAACAAGAAAACTTGATAAGGAATAATTTAAAACAATAATTCAAACTGGGAAATAATAATACACATATTCGCGACCTAATTCAGATTTTAACTTGATTTTCCCGTAGCAGTTTCCTGATATGGGTCTGTGATGTGTTAGTACCATCACATTGTGTAGGCCTAGAGCACGGGGGAAGAGGCGGCCAGTCTTTTCCTCACTGTGACAAGTGACGAGCCCAGATGTTGAACCCGTATCCGACCATGCTGTTGGCATTACCAGCAGAGTCCACACTAATTCAGATATTTGTTTAATTTCATGTTTTCTTATGGAAGCAGTGTGGATAAAGTATCTAAACTAAGCAAATGATTCTTGTCCACGCCTTTAGGTGTATTAAGTACATGTGCTAGCCTCATATTTGTTTAGAGCAATCGACACCTGCTGGGTGATGTGGTCAATTATATGAGGCCCCTCTTTATTTCCACAGCATTTCCTGGTACTCATTTATGGCTGTATTGACCTGGCCATCCAGGTAATGTTCTTTTTACATCCCCACCTTAAGAGGGAATTCAAACCATGATGACCTAGCGGGCGGATAAGCTTGCTGGCCAATGCGCTACCACAGTTCCCATTGTGGAAAATGTAATTTAGATATATTGCGCTTATTTTTGTTTTTTAATCTTCCGCTTCTCTTATCATCAAAGAAGCACTCAAAACATTATGATTTCACAGTGTTTTATACAGTTTAAGAAAATTATTAAAGCTCAAAAACCATCCATTATGTGTCTGAAACACTCTTTTCTATTCAGTCTTAATGAAATAAACTAACTCTTAGGATATTTTAATGAATTATTGTCTTTTCTTCAGGAATAAAAATAGAAAGAAACATAATTTTAACATTTACTATGAAGTTATGCCATGTTTGTTTCTACTTGAACATTTCCTGTGACCTATGACCTTTCTTTTTTAATGGCCTGTGCCAAAATCTGTCAGTATTGGTTTTTGTTCTAGATACATTTTTTCATAGTGGCTAAATAGGTAAGAGTTTTGTTAGACTTTGTTATAAACAGTGTATGTTTCTGTAATTAAAAAACACTAATGGCTGCTGAAATGTATGTTGATGTATCTACAAGGTCACTGTCCCATGATCATTCAATCAGATTGTCTTTCATTAGGTGTGTAAATATGTCATGAACCTTTAGTTTGATAGAGTAGTTTTTGCACATTTTTGGATAACTTTTGTAAGCTTTTGAATATATTTGTCTTTGTGTATTCTTACACCTTAGACCTTTAGGGGGCTGAGTGGTCTCGAGGTATGGTGTCCGCCCCGAGTGCTGGAGGTCCTGGGTTCAGACCCCGGTGAGGACCGGGATTTATTTAAAAAATCCACGTGGACTTCCAGTAATAAAATTCCCCTGGTCTCTGGGTAGTGAGATCGGACGCCCGTGTGTATTGTTGCGCACGTAAAAAATCCCTTGGCAGTTGGAAATCGAAAAAGAGTAGCCTAACGGCGCTGCCCGGGCAAAATTTCGAGTTAAAAATCTACCCAAAGTATTTCAGGATCCTCACCGATGCAACAGAGTTCGTGCATTGAGCTGAGTTTCTCCAGACTCAGGTTTGAGTTAGGAGGAAAACGGAGCACTTATGGGTTAAACCGTGTGCCGTGATGTTGATCCAACAACTAAACTAAACTAAACAATTCTTACATCCTTGATAGCAATAATATTGATCAGAAATAATACTATTTTGTGTATTGTTTAGTGTATGGATAGTAGTTGTTACATTTCTAATTCACATAATTCATTATATGATATTTGGTTTTCACTGGTAGAGTAGTAGCTCAATGAACTATAACCAAAGCACTCAGGAGTTTGATCCCCTCACTGGCCTTAATTGGCAAAATCAGATTTGTGTGAGTGCATGCATTTGTGTGATGTGCAACATACCAAGAATTCATTTAGGTAGGTAACTTTCTGTTTTGTTGTTGAAGAATTTTACAAGATTTTGTTTTTCAAATGAATGCCGTTTTCTTAACTTTGTCAATATGAGTAAGCTCATCTTAAGACAAAATATTTCTTTATCTTCGTTTTGAATGACATAAAAATTATAACTTCTTGATGTATTATTTTGTGAAAGTCTTTGTGAATATATTAAACATAAAGCAATATAACTGTAAGTTGTTGTTATAAATTATATGGTTGTGATTTGAGAACTGGTATATACTTTCATATTTATTAAAATAATAATAATTATTTATGATGTGTCTGCTTATAAAGAATGGCTTTTGGACTGCAATTGCTGTTAAACATAAGGGAAGATAAAGTATTTGGTTTTGAGTGAAATGGGTCACATGGACTACATTGTATTTTAGTTTGTGTATAAGGATAATAATAAAATTTGTGAATATACTAAACTAAAAGCAATATAATTCTATGTTATTTTTATAAAACATTGAGCATGGAGAACTATACATGTCTTAATATTTATTAATATAATATTAAGTGTTTAACAACTATCTAGTGTGGACAAATGTTGATGTTTTTACCATTATGATGTGGTGGTTCACCACGGTTTAATCTTGTAAAGCTCACGTCGGCCGCACCAAGATTTGAACCAAGTTTGTTCGAGTTAGATGTGCACCTCTAAGCAGCTCCACTCCAGAAGTGCTCCCCTCCAGAGGTGAATTATTTGACACTTACCAGAAGCTAGAACAATCCCTGATGTTACGGTCTGATCATGTCTGCAGAATGGACATATGACCAGCAATCATGACAGCACATTACACTAAACAGCAAGCACTCAGACTTCTCAGATGACCAATAAGTCAATGATGACAGAAGATCAGACCATGCCTGATGGACCAGGGAGACGACTTAAATAATTCTCACACAAAAAGGCAGTGAAATGTCTCACTGGAGAGCTCTGTTTGTGATCTCTATACCCTAAGGTAAAGGGAAGATAACAAAGCAAGTCACAGAAAGCAGAAGTTTAAAACATAAAATAGTTAAAAGAACACTGTCGACATCCAGTGCGCTGATAAATGTCTGTAGAATAGTTTTAGTAATAGAATATTTGTTACTACATATTTATCGCACACTGAATCCTGCCATCTGTATATAGTAGTGTTTTCAGTGTATTGGGACAGAGAATCAGGATGTTTGGACTACTTTCTGCTGCTGTACATAATCTCAAATCTCTGGTCAGTACCACTAATATAAAAAACAGAGTTTGAGAATGTTTTTTTTTAATGTGTTGCTGCTGACAAAATGTGTTGTTACACTTGCTAGGTGTTTGTCTCAGGCTGATTTGTTTTCATGACTGACTTTGTACATACATTTATAATGATCTGACCTTGGAGTAAGACTGTTAACATTTCCAATTGTTATCAGTAGGTAAGATGTGCTTTGAGCTTCTCCATTTATTTTAGTTGTTCTGTGAAACTATACACATACAACTTTTCATAACATAGGAAAGTGACTCATCATTTTCTGTAGCTTCTCTGGACTTTGTTGCATTGAAGTTACTGTCACTAACATGTAATAATATTATATCCATTAGTTGTAATCTCAACTGCAGTTTCTTAAGATTGAACCCGGTGTATTATCATCACATGCGATGCATAGTGATGCAAATCATATTCCTCCAGAACATATCTGTCCTCTGTGTGCCTGATAGGGTCAACTACGGATTGTCTTCTGTGCTGCTTTTCCAGCCATTACAGCATGCGTTCCCTCTGTCAGCCTGGAGAAAATGGTGGGCCAGGAAGGGACCGGAGAATCTGTGTTTGGACCAAATATGGTAAACAATCAAATGAACAAGTATTATAATGTATATTTCCATTCCCTGAGCATTAAAAGTAAAGTAATTAAAGTCACCCCAAAATAAAACAAATAACTTTGGCACTGAATCAGTTAATTGCGTACCCAATGTTAAATGTGGTAACCCACATGGCCCATGTTAACTTAACTGCATTAAAATTACTCAGTGTTAAATAAGGTTAATTTACCCAACATTAACTCTAGTTACTTACTTTTGATGTGGTTAAATGATTCAATTTAACCACATCAGATGACAAAGGTTCCAGTTTGGTCACTACCAAGAAGGAAAGCAATGGGAAACTACCTACTCTATAGATGCCAATTATATGTTTATACACAGATGAGAACACAATAGATGGATGGAAAGAGCACTGAAGATATCTTGAAAGACGTGAACTCCCAAAGAGAACTAGTTTCTCGCATCAGAAGAAGACAGTTTACATTCTTTGGGCATGTCATGAGAAGGGGAAAGCTGGAGTATGTCGTCACAATGGGAAATTGGAGGGAAAGAGAGCCAGGGGGAGACCAAGAGAGAAGGTGATGGACAGTTTGACATCATAGCAAGGAGGAACATCAGTATCAGAAATGATTGGCAGCAAATGAGACAGACAAGATCACCAACTCAATACCTCATGGAGTATGGTTAGTTAGCTGCATATCCCTTATAGGACATCACAGTGAACCCCAGCATTTTTTGGCTATTTGTGATGTCTTGGCAAGTTTACATTCAGTAGTTTGCCATTGCTCTCTGAACAGCTGGCACTCATACCATTGTATGAAAATACAATGCAAGGTGGTCTGCTGCAAATCGCCAGCAACTGTTTTTCAAACACGGTATGCAGGATTACGAATTGTGCCCGTAAACCCTTTCACCACTGAGCCGGTTATGGACTATAAGAAGAGTAAAAAGTTGTTCAATATTAATTAAATCAAAATGGTTCCTCATGTTATCTTGTTAATTTATCCAGTGTTACCAAATTTAAATTATGCTGTTACTATGTTTAAATTAACCAGTCTCAGCCAATATATGGGTTGTTAAATGTGATACCATTCATGATTGTTAGTAATAGTTGCATAGAAAAAAGGACCTATATATGTGTTTGTGCTTAATTGCAATACCTTTGTCATAGCTATAATACTTTATGTTATTAGAGTACAATACTGCACCTGCCCAGGAAATAATAAAAGATCTGTCTTGATTCTATTTCCTCGTTGTTTTCATTGTGTCAGCTTACAAAGAGCAATAGAAATAGTACATAGAAGATCTTTACATCTTCCCCAAACACTTCACTTAGGTAAATGGAGGAAGAGAAGAAGAAGTTTTCATTATTGTTTACATAAAAACAGCGACTGCTTCATTCCATATGTGGGGGGCCTCTGTGATGAAGTGGTCAAGCTGTGTGCCTTGCACAATGAAATTCGTTGGTTTATTTTCAGACTCCATCTTTCTGTTCACAAATGCAATTTTGCTCAGACCCTTGTGGATGCATAACTCAGCCTTGAAGGACATATGTTGTCATTACTTAATTTGCAATGAATACGAAAGACTGGATCGTTACCATTTCTTTTCTATTCCGTGATGCAGGTGAAAATGAGGCCTATGTTCCTATCATAGTATTGTAAAAGTAAAGGAACCCTTTGCCCACCTTAATACTACTAGACATATGGTGCTAGACCCATATTTTTATAAGCTAAAGGATACTCGATGAGTATTGTGGTCAGTGTTATATCGGTGTGTTTTACTTCCCAAAGTTCCTGTCATGTATATCATAAACACTACCACCTCACTGCAACACACGCATGTACATGCATATGGTTCCGTTTTCCTCAATTTCTGGGTTATCACACTTCATCCTCTCAGACCAAACTCTTTTTGTAGAATCTAAACTTGTCTGTTGCCCTCCTGTATGTTGTACAATGTCAACTAGTGTGTCCTCCTCTGTATACTGTACAACCTCAACTAGTGTGTCCACCTCTTTATTGTACATTCTCAACTATTGTACAAGGGTAAGTTAATAAGTAAGTCACAAATGGCTGTAGAAAAATAACTGAATATGATAACAACTTGAAACCAGTTTATGTTTATACATACATTGCCCCTTTATTTCTCAACATAATTTCCACCAACATTGATGAACTTATCCCATAGTTTTATCAGTTCTCCCAAACCGTCTGCATAGAACTGCGTGCTCTGTTTTCTAAACCACGTTTTCGCTTCACATTCAATTTTGGCGTCATTCATGAAATGTCTCCCAAGGTGGGTTTTCAGTGGACTTAGCCCCTAGCGATTTCCCGTAAAGCAGTGCATAGTTGGGTAGAAAACGTTACGCGGGCGAGTCAATAAGTAAATCACACAGTTCTGTGTTTCGAACGCAGTATGCGGGATTTTGAATTGCGTTCGTACCCCAGCGCCACACATACGGTTGATTTTCTAGGCAATTGTGCGTTCAGCGGTTTGCCAATTGCTTCCTAATGCGAAGTCAATGTTTAAGTCCATCTTAACGCCTTTGTAGGCCTCCCTTAGCGCATCGGAAGTTTAAGATCACGCGCTCTGATCCTGTCGAGTTGTACTATTAAATAATACTATTATCATTATCCTTTATCATGACGCTCGCGAGATGCACGATATTCACGTGTGGTCTCAGAAACCACATCTACTCTCTACCAAGCTCTCTCTAATGTGTTCGTTCACGCTCTATGATTCACTGACATACGAACAGAACAGATTTAGATATAACATTTCAGCACACCCTTTCTGATGATACAGATAGCACAGACAATAAACAATGTAACAATATAACTTTTTAATGTAAAAATAATATTCACTCTCAAGTACAGCTGCATTCTGAAGTCAGTAAAAAATATATTCATGACTGTCGATTAATGCATACATAACAAATCAACACAATAAAAGACAGCATACTAAACATCACTAACGTAACCGACAACAAAAAATATACACATTTCCTGTTGCAATAATTTAAATTTGAACTTCTGATTTCCTTTAATTATAAGCAAGTGACACGCCAAGCTAGCCTATTCTGTGTAATGCTACACTTTGTTATTAACAAGTACCTTGCTGGCTTGAATTGGCGATTAAGTAAGTCGTTTGCGAGAATCAAGTGATGGCTGTGAATCTACAACCATGGTAAGACTGCGAGAACAGCAAGTTAAAAGAGGTGTGACCAAACAAGAACACTATGCAGGAAGCCAAAGAAGTTTAATAAACCAACACATAACTGGTGTCGTCAGTTGCTATATGCTGCGGGATTTACTGAGGAGAACTCAGAATGGTTCGATGTGCAATGAGGATGATCTGTCGACTAACTATGTGTCTCCACACCCCACCATCTCCTGCATAATGTATCACTTTGGATGTTGAGACATTTCCATGTTATGACGTAAAGTTGTCAAGAATTTTCTCTTGTCTGTATCTATTTCTCTTCTCATAAACATTCCCAATTATTTCGTTTCATTAATATGCCAGAAAGACGGCTGTCTCTTTCTAATGTTTGAAATAAGTTGTCTTAGCCTTTTTCAAAACATTTAGATGATTAATTTTGACTGTCCGAGTATTTTCAAAAAAATTTTTTTTTTTTTGTAAAACCAAATTTCGGTGGCTTTAATGATGAAAACACTGTATTTTTTTTCTTCTCTCCTTTATCATTTGAGTCTGCTCTAGTGGTGAAAGGGTCACAAATTCAATTCGTAATCCCGCACACTACGTTCGAAAAACCCGGGCGATTTGGAAGCAGACCACCTTGCGTTGGTTTCCATACAATGGTATGAGTTCCAGTCGTTCAGAAAGCAATGAAAAACTTTGTTTTAAATGTTGCATATCCCTTGCAGGACGTTGCAGTCAACACCAGCATTTTTCAGCTGCTGTTGATAGTACTAGGCAAGTATTTACGTTCAGTAGTTTGCCATTGCTTTCTAAACGACCGGCTCCCATACAAGCACGTTATAACACAATACGACACGGTCTGCTGCACAAATCGGTCGCGGCTGAGTTTCGAACGCCTGGTACCTGGCGCACGAACCGCGTTCGCAAGCCTTTGGCCACGGAGATCGGCAATGACAAGCTACTGAACGTAAACTTGCCAAGAAATTACAAACAGCCAAACATTTCAGGGTTGGCTGCAACGTCCTGTAAAAGACACGTAACTTATTAATTGTCTATGATTCACAGTCATGTATTAACATTGGTTCGATGTACCATGCACGAATTCCCTTTTTAACTTTCAATAACAGGAACATATTGAATAAAATGTTCAAGTGATAAAACGTAGGATTTCTCGACGTGTTCCATGCTTTACTTACGTGAGACCCCCCCCCCCCCCCCCCCCCCCCCATCTGATGTTACCGATGTAACTAAATACTTGAGTTTCTGTTTAACAGATTTAGTGCTTAACAAAATGTAGATTTGGATTGAACAAAAATGGATGGCGCAAAATGGGAAATAAGGGTGTGTCACAGTTATGACATAAAAGTTGTTACTATGGTAGCAGAAATGTTGTATTATAATAATTATATATCAAATTAAAGAAGGTTGCTTAGGGAAAACGACTCTATTGATAGTTTTATTTAGACAACATTTTGCAATGACAACATTTCGGCGATATGTAAGCCAAAGGCAGATACAGGAAGTCGATTAATCATCCCATGACACTTAATCAATTAAAACTATCATGATCATGTAGCAGGCCTTTTGCTGAACATCGCTCTCGTCGAGTCTGGCAACACGCTCCTCCAGCACACGACGCTCCTCCAGCACACGACGCTCCTCCAGCACACCACGCTCCTCCAGCACAACACGCTCACGTGTGTGTCCCGTCTCTATCAATTCATCAAGCCTGCCAACACGTTTCTCCAGCACACCACGCTCACGGTGTGTGTGTCCCATCTCTATCATCAAGTCGGCCAACACACTTCTCCAGCACACCACGCTCACGGTGTGTGTGTCCCGTCTCTATCATCAAGTCTCCCAACACGCTTCTCCAGCACACCACGCTCACGGTGTGTGTGTCCCATCTCTATCATCAAGTCTGCCAACACACTTCTCCAGCACACCACGCTCACGGTGTGTGTGTCCCATCTCTATCATCAAGTCTGCCAACACACTTCTCCAGCACACCACGCTCACGGTGTGTGTGTCCCATCTCTATCATCAAGTCTGCCAACACACTTCTCCAGCACACCACGCTCACGGTGTGTGTGTCCCATCTCTATCATCAAGTCTGCCAACACACTTCTCCAGCACACCACGCTCACGGTGTGTGTGTGTCCCGTCTCTATCATCAAATCTGCCAACACACTTCTCCAGCACACCACGCTCACGGTGTGTGTGTCCCGTCTCTATCATCAAGTCTACCAACACGCTTCTCCAGCACACCACGCTCAGGTGTATGTGTGTCCCATCTCTATCATCAAGTCTGCCAACACGCTTCTCCGGCACACCAGGCTCACGGTGTGTACAGTGTCTCGTCTCTATCACCAAGTCTGCCAACACGCTTCTCCAGCACACCACGCTCACGGTGTATGTGTGCCCCGTCTCTATCATCAAGTCTACCAACACACTTCTCCAGCACACCACGCTCACGGTGTATGTGTGCCCCGTCTCTATCATCAAGTCTACCAACACGCTTCTCCAGCACACCACGCTCAGGTGTATGTGTGTCCCATCTCTATCATCAAGTCTGCCAACACGCTTCTCCGGCACACCAGGCTCACGGTGTGTACAGTGTCTCGTCTCTATCACCAAGTCTGCCAACACACTTCTCCAGCACACCACGCTCACGGTGTATGTGTGTCCCGTCTCTATCATCAAGTCTACCAACACACTTCTCCAGCACACCACGCTCACGGTGTATGTGTGTCCCGTCTCTATCATCAAGTCTACCAACACACTTCTCCAGCACACCACGCTCACGGTGTATGTGTGTCCCGTCTCTATCATCAAGTCTGCCAACACACTTCTCCAGCACACCACGCTCACCGTGTGTACAGTGTCCCATCTCTATCATCAAATCTGCCAACACACTTCTCCAGCACACCACGCTCACGATATATGTACAGTGTCCTGTCTCTATGGTTAAAATGGTCCACCCCTGCCGACTCTTCCCAAATTAATACAAATTACCTAAATTGTACATTGGTTTTACTGTCAAGTTGTTGTGGTAAAATGTTGCATTTACATGGACATAATTACAGAAAACTGCTTTGATTGTCAATTGTTGTTGTTGTATGTTACAATGTTGCATTTACATGCACACAATTACAGCAAAACTGCTTTGATTGTCAAGTTGTTGTTATTGCTGTTGTATGTTACAATGTTGCATTCATATGGACATAGTTACAACGTTGCTTTGATTGTCAAGTTGTTGTTATTATTGTTTGTTGCAATGTTATATTTATATGGACCTAGTTACAACACACTGCTTTGATTGTCAAGTTTGTGTTGTTATTATTATTATATGCTACAATGTTGTATTTACATGAACATAATTATATGATCATATTATCAACACTCCAACACCAACTGTAATGCTGTGTTCAGGGACTGTGGAAAGAACGCAGGCAATGAATTACCTGGGGTTACGTTCTGATCGAAGCCTTGCTTATAATGAGCACATAGACCAGGTGATAACAAAGGCCAAGCGGGGTTTGGCTGCGATGCGGGTGATGGCGGCAGCAAACTGTGAGCAGCACCATCTATGCCTCCTATACGAGGGGCTGGTCATGTCTGTTTTTGAGTATGCGATGGCAATCCTGAATCTCAGCCGTAAGCGGATAGAAAGGATGGGAAGGATACAAAACGAAGCTATGCGCATTGTTCTTGGATGCACAAGAGATACATCATCCAGGGCGATTCGCTACCTTCTTGATTTTCCAACCATTGAAGACAGACTACAAATTTGCAGAGCACGTGCCTACCTCAGAGTTAACGCAAACACACAACATCCACTGCATAGTGAAATTAGGAATGTGAATGGCGGCAGGTTAAAAAGAGGAAGGTCGTGGATGGGTCAAGCCGAAGACATTCTTCAACAGGTGTGTTCACTGGAGGACTTAGAACCTGGCGAGGAGTGGGTACAAGTACCAACAGATTTCTGTACGTCCTTTTCAGTTTGCATCCAACTAGACAGAAAATGCAGACAAGAAAATCCAGCTGCTGTGGAGGCGGAAGCACAAGCGTTGATTTTCGAGATTTCGTTAGACGGTGATGCTATCATTTACACAGATGGGTCGGTCGTCCGACATGTGAGAAGCTCATGGGCCTTTACGGCGCGGTCCGAGGCAGAATTGTGAAGGAAGACTCTGGTACTTTTGTTGTGACCACAAGTATGGAAGTCAAGGCAGTAAGTAAAGCAATAACACGGCTCGAGGCACAGACATTCACTAGGGCATGTTTCCTTAGCGACTCAATGAGCATGTTGAAGAGGATAGAGACGGGGTGGATCCGAAGAGAGTGGTTGCTGTCTCTGGAGCGGTCTTGGCTGACAAAGATTAGTTTCATCTTCGTGCCAGGGCATGCGGGAGTACAAGGAAATGAGCGGGCTGACAAGCTCGCAGGTAAGGCTAATGTGGAGGGCGGACGCGCCATGGACCAGGCTGACATTCTGAATGCTCTACGAGAAGTAAGACTTTTGCGAGAACCAAGTGATGACTGCGAATCTACAACCATGGTCAGACTGCGAGAACAGCAAATTAAAAGAGGTGTGGTCAAACAAGAACACTACGCAGGAAGCCAAAGAAGACTGATAAACCAACACAGAACTGGCGTCGTTAGCCGCTACACGCTGCGGGATTTGCTTAGGAGGGAATCCGAGCACTTATGGACTGAATGGTTCGATGTGCAATGAGGATGATATGTCGACTAACTAACTAACTAGAACATAATTACAACACACAGCTTTGATTGTCAAGTTGTTGTTATTCTTGTATGTTACAATGTTGCATTTACATAGACATAGTTACAACATTGCTTTGATTGTGTCAAGTTGTCATACTTGTACACTACAATGTTGTATTAATATAGACACAATTAAATAATAAAAACACATTGATTCGATTATAAAGTTGTTATTGTATGTTGTAATGTTTCATGTTTACAATGTTGCATGTGGTCTGTTGGTTTTTACTTTCCCTGAAAGTGCTATAGTTCTGTGGTCTGTAATCTTTGTTTTTGTTTCTTCAGTTCGTTCTCATACATTATTTTAGGTATTTCTATTAAATACAGCAGGCTCTGTGGCGAAGAAGTAAAGTACGCAATTGGTAATGCTCATACCGCGTTTGATACATGCAGTACGCCTTGCGCTGGTTTTCATACAATTTTATGAATGATGGTAGTTCAGAAAGTATTGGTAAACTACCGAACGTAAATTTTGCAAAGAAATTACAAACAGCTAAAAAAAATTCCGCGGTTGACTGCGACGCTCTGTAAAGGATATGCAACTAACTACTAAACACGCTGTTCTGCTATTTCTTTTATGTATAAAATAAACATTATTTGCTAGATACGATATATAGGAATGCAAAAGTATTCTGTCTTTGCATTAGGTATTAAGTAAACAACAGAAAATAATGTTAAGGAATGCATTCATATTTTGTCTTTAGATTAGGAATGAAATAAGCCGCATTTTATAGAAATGACACTAAGGAATGTGATAACGTTCTTCAATATGTTTTATCATCTCTCTTCTACATCCTAGAGTAGAAGAACTAAATGATCTCAAATGCAAAATTTACAAGAATACAAATGCACTAAATAAGTTATGATACATATGATGCTTTATTGCAGATAAGTCACACACCGAGCGTGTGAGACGTAAGATGGTGCATGATGGTGGAAATGACCACGTGTTCACATGCACCCACTGTGAACGAACATTTACAGCGCGAATTGACCTTATCAGTCACATTCGCTACCGCCATAGGTAAAAGTTATTATGCCTTTTTAAAGCACAAACTATCGTCTGTCAAGACGGCAAGGTGCCAAAATGATGATATGATGCTTCGAATAAAGTAATAAATAGATTAACCAAGTTAAGCTTCGTAAAACAATACAAAGCAAACGTCCCTGTAGTATGATAATTATTAATTGCGCATTATATGTACATAAAATATTCACAACAGAATCACATATTTACTTTACAGAAATGGTTTCTTTCACTTAAACAAGATGTATTTACAGTAATGATTTAAATTAACAGAATCATTCATTTCATGTAAGAAACACAAGTCTGTAGTCTTATACAAGTCTGTAGTCTTATACAAGTCTGTAGTCTTATACAAGTCTGTAGTCTTATACAAGTCTGTAGTCTTATACAAGTCTGTAGTCTTATACAAGTCTGTAGTCTTATACAAGTCTGTAGTCTTATACAAGTCTGTAGTCTTATACAAGTCTGTAGTCTTATACAAGTCTGTAGTCTTATACAAGTCTGTAGTCTTATACAAGTCTGTAGTCTTATACAAGTCTGTAGTCTTATACAAGTCTGTAGTCTTATACAAGTCTGTAGTCTTATACAAGTCTGTAGTCTTATACAAGTCTGTAGTCTTATACAAGTCTGTAGTCTTATACAAGTCTGTAGTCTTATACAAGTCTGTAGTCTTATACAAGTCTGTAGTCTTATACAAGTCTGTAGTCTTATACAAGTCTGTAGTCTTATACAAGTCTGTAGTCTTATACAAGTCTGTAGTCTTATACAAGTCTGTAGTCTTATACAAGTCTGTAGTCTTATACAAGTCTGTAGTCTTATACAAGTCTGTAGTCTTATACAAGTCTGTAGTCTTATACAAGTCTGTAGTCTTATACAAGTCTGTAGTCTTATACAAGTCTGTAGTCTTATACAAGTCTGTAGTCTTCATGCCGAAATGGCCGGACAAGATTTTCAAAGAAAATGTCGACAATGAAAGCACTCCAGTGTGATATGCACTATCTTCAGCTTGGTTAAATGTGTGATGCAAAGCCCTGGAATAAGAGAATTTCATAACGTTAACTTAAGATATGGTGAGATGTGACACGGTGACATAACGTGCGGTAGCTAAAAGGATGTACATATTTCTTTCACCCAAGTGTAGGGTTTTCGTGGCCAGCTGTTAAAAAAAAAAATCAATATATAAGAACAATATGTATTAATGTAATCAACTATACAACTGCTTGGCCTGGTTACACATTTTATATACAATACTGGGGTAATGCTAGAGCCGCTATAGTTTAGCGGTTAGACACTCGCACACCAGTGGTTATCTGTTCGAATCCAGGTGGGTTTTATAAATTGACCATGGGCTACCAGGTTGACCAAACCTAAAATTGATATAAACATATCTTGGGAAGAGAAGACGGTCGGCGTGATACTGACCATGTAACCCACTGAGTGCAGATTGGTCTATAGGAATATGAGTCTAGCAACATATGCCCAACGTGCTTTAATAAGTGAAAAGAAAAGACCTTTTTACATACTACTTTTACACTCCTCCAGGTCCCCTCTTTTTGATAACTTTACTAGAAATCTCTCTTTTCTGTCTGTGTTAATATTTTTGGTCTCCAAGAATTCGCTGAATTATGTGTACGGTAAATTAGTTGAGGCGTTTGCATTGGCTTTAATAACCTCTGCTGGGATATCATCTGGACCTGCAGCTTTGCCATCCTTCAGAAGCCCGATAGCTTCAATAATTTCTTCTGTAAATGGTTCTCATAGTTGATATCGAGTTTCACTTCTGCAAATTAGATATCTTGTGGGTGCATTGTGGTGGGTCTGTTCAGAAATTTTTCAGTTTCCATCCCATCTGTTAATTTGATCTTTAATGTTGGTGAGAACCATCCCATTTATATTTGTAATCAGTTCATCTGGTTGATAATATGTTTCTGCTATTATCTTTGCAGTGCTCTAAAGCTGGGCTTCGTGGCCAAAGGCTTGCGAACGCGGTTCGTGAGCCGCTTACCTGATGTTCGAAACTCAGCTGCGACCGATTTGTGCAGCAGACCGTGTCGCGTTGTGTTATAAGGTGTTGGTATAGGAGCCGGCCGTTCAGAAAGCAATGGCAAACTACTGAACGTAAAAACTTGCCTAGTACATCAACAGCAGCTGAAACATGCTGGTGTTGACTGCAACGTCCTGTAAGGGATATGCAACATGAAAAAAATGTTCTCTGATATTTTATTATGCTACTGCTACTTATGTTAATGTTGATGAGAACCATCCCATTTATATTTGTAATCAGTTCATCTGGTTGATAATATGTTTCTGCTATTATCTTTGCAGTGCTCTAAAGCTGGGCTTCGTGGCCAAAGGCTTGCGAACGCGGTTCGTGAGCCGCTTACCTGATGTTCGAAACTCAGCTGTGACCGATTTGTGCAGCAGACCGTGTCGCGTTGTGTTATAACGTGTTGGTATAGGAGCCGGCCGTTCAGAAAGCAATGGCAAACTACTGAACGTAAAACTTGCCTAGTACATCAACAGCAGCTGAAACATGCTGGTGTTGACTGCAACGTCCTGTAAGGGATATGCAACATCCTGATATTTTATTATGCTACTGCTACTTATGCCCTTCCTGCTAGGCTGTCTGAATATTGTCTTTTGTCCGAGCTTATCCTTTTTCATTTTACTTTTCTCCCACATGTTAAGCGTTTCCGGCTGTACTCATGCTGTATGTTTGCGTATCGCTTTTCCAAGAACTTATCTACGTCAATCGTTCCAAATGTTTTTGACCTGCTTCCAGCATTGTTTCTATACTCTACTTGTTTAATAACGGTTACTGTTTTGCCCTTTCTGGTTCCCGAGTGCATTTTTCGGGAGACTCCTGGGAGTCGACGCTAAAGCTGCGGAGTTCGTGCTTTGTGCGACACTTTCGGCTGGTCGCCCTGCGGTAAGTGACCGAGCCATGTGAGAAAACCCGGGTCAATGAGGTCTTTCTGGTGACTGCCGATTCAATCGACGATGAACTATGGTTTTTGTGGATGAATTTTGTGTTGAAATTGTGACGGCGGCATTATGCACAGTGTACCTGTGCGGGCTGTTGGATTGCCGAGACTCCTGTCTATTCCACTTTACACATTGGACAGTCGGGAGCATTTTGTGTGATATTCGCTGGCACGGGAATGGAGCATAATGGGGACGACCCGTTGCCGTGAAGTTGGAACCTCGACTGACTGACTGACTGACTGACTGACTGACTGACTGACTGACTGACTGACCGACGGACCGACCGACCGACCGAGCGACCGACCGACCAACTAACCAATTACCTACCTAACTACCTACCTACCTACCTACCTACCTATCTAACTAACTAATTAACTAACTAACTAACTGACTAACTACCTAACTTATTAACTAACTAACTAACTAACTAACTAACTATGCTAACTAACTAACTAACTAACTAACTAACTAACTAACTAACTGTTTAATAACGGTTGCAGGACCTGGTACTTACTAGAAATTGTGACCATAAATCGTCCTTTATTTTCTCGATTTCTGAGATATCCTACACTGTATTGATTTATTTGTTTATGAAATGTTATTTTTATATGTCTGGAGTTTGAACTAAATGTTACCTATCAGCTGATGAT